>CM070500.1:55711296-55859951 GCA_036346375.1 Guadua angustifolia
CACTTTTGATTTTAATCTTTACAAAGTATGTGCAAGGAGAACTTAATTCTACACTACCAATAATCAATACAGCTCTCTAATACTATGACAGAATGGCACTCAAAATTGTCAAAGCTACAACAACAAAATTCTTTGCTAGTACTTCAATTAACTCAGTTGTGTCCTACTCTCCATAATAGTATTACTCAAAACATCACCTAATCTAAGGCAGTGATTGTATTACTTGCTCTGCAGCAGTGATCTATATGTCCTCAACCATGAAAAAGCTCAATTTCAGAGCATCGTGATAGGGCGTTCCTGCTCAAAATTGCATTGCACAGGACGAAATTGGCACCTCCACATGAAGAATCGAAACCACATAATGGATTCAGCTCCAGCCGCTAAAAATTCTGATACCACGCACTGGGAAGCTTATGCTTGGAAAGCAAACCATCTAACTAAGAGTACTAATTCATCGCCAATAAAAAAACTAAGAGTACTAACTAAAGATGCACACGACAGACTGGTAATGATGAGTGTTTCTCTAGCTGAGACTGAGAAACCTCTGACCTCGTGGTTCAAGGGAACACCGAATGATCCGATTAATCCTGGAAAGATCTAGACTCTGAAATACGCAATATGTGTAGCTCCATTAGACAGTCAAAATGGTAAGCTCAAACAATAAAAAGCGCTGCAGATTTCCCTTGCGCTATTCATGGGAAAACAAGAGGTAATAATGGCCAAAGGAAATCGGTGAATCACTGGTAGGACTTGCCCACAAAGCACCGATGAAATTTGTTACCCAAATCGTCCTCTATTTCCTGGTAGGAGTACGGCCGCTCCTACCTGTAAAGACGAAGAAGAAAATAGCGGCTCAAGAAAGAAGAGAAGGAATGGCCAAAGCTCACCATAAAGGGATACCGGGAGCTGAATCGGACAAGCAAACACGTACCGAAGCGGCCGTCCGCTCTCCGCCTGAGAAAGATCGAAGAAGCCACCACCGAGCGAACAACACGGACGAGGGCGCCTTGGCGTCGGTAAATGCAGCAGCAATAACAACCGAGCACCGAGCAGCGGGACGAGCGGAGAGAACAAAGAATCGGTGGGTAAAAGGGCAGCAAGGCCGCCGCACGCACGATCACGAATCGTCGACGGAAGGAAGCGAGAAAAGAATGGTGGGACGGAGGGCGAGGCGTTGCGGGGCGTGAGAGGATCGGGAGAGGGGAACAGAGGGGAGGAAGGGAGTGGGTGGCGTGGCGAGGCGGCGGGGTGCGTGATGGAAACGAGAAGGGCTAGGGCGTCGGTGGCGTGGCGAGGCGGTGGGGTGCCAGATCGCCTCGTCTCCGAGATCGGATGGCCGCAAAAATCCGGGTGACGTGGCCACCCAAGTTGAGGCTGAAATCCTTCGGCTTTAATAGAGTTGAGGCTGAAATCCTTCGGCTTTAATAGATTAGTTATTATTGAGTTACTCTGTTACAATTTTTTTAAAGATGAATTAGCTCAAAAAGGTCAACAAAAAAAAGATGTGACGAGATAACTTTAAGAGAGAACTAGCTTCCTAAGGCCCAAAATGAGTGTTTGATAGGTTTCTTAAGGGAAATTAGCCCAATAATATGTAGAAAAGGTGTGGTTATAAAAAGAGGCGTTGGATAGGTATGATTTCTGGATATTATGTGGTCACTTCTGTTTGCATTATGTAAATGTTGTCGGATATCAGTGTTGTGCTTATGGTGCTACCAAACTTAATTGTCACGGTAGGCACATGACCGTTAGTTACTTCTGAGGGCAGCGATGTCCTTCCGTCACACATATATTAACGCTATCTGTTTTAGCTTTTGATTTTGAATTCTGCCTCTAAAATCAAAATAAAAAATAAACAGTCTGATTCTAAATTAAAATCCGATTCTTATAATCCAGTCCACCCATATGCACTAGGATCCACAATCCACTTCATATATGTTTTTGGATTCTAACTTTTGGAGAATCAACTTCTCTACAACCACAATCCAGAATCAGTTTTTAGAGAATCCAAAGCTGAAACAACCAGGCTTTTAGTGTGTTAGGCACTAGACAACCAATATCTTTGCTGACATGCAATTAGTTGAATAATGTGAATGGTCGTCTTGATTGTTAAACCTTTTGAGTGACATCTTAACATAAACAAGAATTATTTATCTGCTGGTTAACAAAAGTATCAGCAAGTACGGTGTATTGATTAGGTGTGTCCAGCAACGACAAGAGGAACAATGATCTAGCTCTTCCAGCCTCTTGTCTCATTTTTTGCAGATCTATCATTTTCTTTTTCTCACAACAAAGGTGCTCTCATGTTCGGGAAGCACACAAGTTGACGCTATAGTGCCCGTGGAGCATGAGAGCTGGCTAGCTGTGCATGGCAATGAGTGTGTGAGCGCGGGACTAACTACTTTTGTGCCTAAGAAGCACAGGAGGATCGGGGAGCACGTGAGGTGCCTTACCATGGTCCTAGGAGCCCTGGCAACCATCCACGATGAGAGCATGGAGGGTGATAGATGTCAGGGATTGTATCAAATTTGCAAATGCATTCATGTTGTGGCTGAATTTGCAAAAAGAAAACAAGAGGTAGAAGAGACTAAAAAGGTGATATTTCTAATCTATAATGCCTCGATAGACCAACATTCGATAGCAATAACATTCCATGGACAGATCATAGTGCATTTTATGCGTGATGAATTTAATAGAGAAAAAATATAATGGAATACAGGTAGGCTACGCTAGCATTAATTAAAAATCTACCATGTAAACTAAATGCCAAGTAAGTAAGAGATAAAGGATCATTATCACTAGATGTGTAGTGCAGCGGAATGAGAGATGAAGTAGCATGATTCAACGTAGCACGCATCCTCGAACAGTAGTTGATTTTCCTTCAACAGTGGTCAAATGTCCTCTGGTAGTGTTGAATGTCACGAACAGTCGTCCTGATTAGCGCTACAGTAGCATCAACACTGTACCAAAGTCCACACCTTCAGAGAAAGAACACCGTGCGTCGATGTGCTAGCACCAGCGCGTATGGCAGGGGCCTGAGCGGTGATGGCTAGGGTTTCAATGGGTTCGGTGGTACAATAATGGTCTTACCCTAGCAAAATTGAACTTCCTTTATATAGCCCCCCGGTTGAACTTTACGTTAAGGGGGCTAACTAAGATGCAAAGCCCACTAAGCTCATTTGGCCCATCAGTGATAGTACCTAGTAAGACATAGTGACTCTCAAATATACACAAAGATCATATCTAACGAATCTATATGGTGCTCATATACCAATCCTTTTGCCTCACAATATCATATCGAACTCAAGATGAGATATGTGCCATCCTATATGATAGCTCGACCATTCACTCGTTATGTAGTAGATTACTTAGTTGTAATTGAGTCCTCAGTCATATTTAGCATGGCCATGCACTTCCCTAATCCAAGCACATCAAGGTTCCTAGAGATATCTCTTCTGTTATATAGGAAGGACAAATTCCATCTCGATTGTTCACATTACTCTACATATTTCATAGTAAACTCAAAAGGTACCTTTATGATTATCTAGTTATAGAGTAGCATTTAGCAATCCCTAAATATACTATTACATATGTAAGAAACCATGATGACCTCATATCTAAGGATCCCACATATACTATATATGAGACCATCTGATGACACTTAAGAATGTAATAATTCCTATAGTGTCTTATGGTGGTCATTCCAACACCATATTTTTTACATATATTCATATTATTGATCTCATATATCTATACCTATGATTTGTGAAATATGATTATCAATCAATATATGTGTTAACCTATAAATCACAATTGTCCCATATGAGATATAAGGTTAAGGATAATTTAGAATAATATCAAAAGCGTAAATAAGATGTTTCACAAATAAGTCATGTACTTATTGGTGGATACTAATGATATTTATTTAAGAAACAAAATAATCATATTATTCTATAAGTATGGACGTGAGACGATCATCTCCATGATTGTTTCAATGTTCACATTATTGATTTGATATATTTATATCTATGATATGTGAAACATGATCATCAATCAATATACGTGTTGACCTATAAATCACAATTATCCCTATGAGATATAAGGTCAAGCATAATTTAGAATAATACCAAAACATAAATAAGATGTTTCACGAATAAGTCACATACTTATTGATCGATATTAATGATATTTATTTAAAAAACAAAATAATCATATTATTCTATAAATATAGGCGTGAGACAATTATCTCTATAATTGTTTCAAAAGCGTATCAGTGATAAAACACCGATGGAAATGGTAAGGTTTGTGCAAGGCTGATTATCTTGAACACTTGATCAAGGATTTTACAAAACAAGAAAATAGCGGTATTCCGATGCTCGAGAATTATCTTGAACACTTGATCAGGGATTTTTTAAAACAAGAAAATAGCGGTATTCGGTTACAGGTCGTACCGGATTGAACCGGTAGGTTACATGCCGACTGGAAAGAAGTCTCTTTGTACTAGTTTTTTTAAAAATAAACTTATATAACACAAAAAATACAATACTTTGAGGGATAATCAACATATAATAACGGAAAAAATTAACAAACCGGAATGGAACCAAAAGAGAGTCTGGTAACCGCCCCGGTTACCGACGCAGGCCTTGCTCCGGCAAACTGCCAAAATCACTTCTGTTTACCTTTGGTCTTGGTACTTTAATCTTAGTATTTTCTAGGAGGCGTAATTAGTTTCACTCATAAACATTTTCCTAAGATAAATTTGTGAGATATATTTTGGCTTTCCTGCACTGATGTAGTCATAAACTTTTTCCTAAGATAAATCTGGGAGTTATATTTTGGCTTTCTTGCACAGATGTAGTACTACTACTCAAACAATTGTTAGTGAACAGGAGGAGCAAAACGTTTATCCAGACAAGTTTCAGACACACTCCGTTTACTAAAGGCTCGATCGGTCCCAACGGGCGTACAAATATCATCCGTAATTGATGCATGTTGGACGTAATTACTTGAAGCCCTTCATTGACAGATTGCAAACATGCAGTTGGAACGCGGTATGAATGTAAAATGTGTTGCTAGTTTTATCAGCAATGTGATTTGGTAAGTCAAATCGATCCGAATGGAGCTCTTCTGACAAGTAGTAATATTATCAACTCAAAATGACTAAACCGGAGGCCACTTGTGTCCTTTTTATCTTATGGCCCTTGTTCAAAAGATAGAAGCAATAATTAGGGCATGTTTGGCAAGGATTCAGCTTGTCCAGATTCTGAGAATCTGGTGAAGCTGAAAATTTTAGCTTGATCACCAGATTCATGAAACTGGAGCTGTGAGTACATTAAAAGTGTTTAGATGGATCATCTTGTTTACATTTTAGATTAAAAATATAAACTTAATTCACTTTATTTTAACCTATAAGTTTCAGATCTCAGGTGAAACTGGAATCTAAATCTCTGCCAAACAGGCCCTTAAAGGTTCGGATTGGAGATGGTATTCTTGCTTTTCTTCTCGCAACATTGACAGGGATGTTTGTTTACGCATCCTGTTGCGGTGTATTCAGAATTTCAGATTATATACATGTATTGAGATTGGCAGAGTGCTTCAACCAAACAAAAAGATAAGGCGCGTATGTATTCTCTTCAAACATAATTAGAAATTCAGAATACATAACAAAAGCTCCAAACGAAACAGTTTTTGTTTTTCTGGAAGCCTTTAGATATCCAAGACAAGCAAATATATATTATAACTAGAAGCAGTACATATAGTACACCTCACGCAAAACGCAAGCTCTTTTTTTTCACGGAGAAGTCTAGGTACAACATGGCGTTGGCTGGCTAGGTGGCCGGCGGCGGCTCGCATCACATGACCGTGCAGCCGTTGACGTTCTCGTCGCTGAACATGGTCATGTACTGGACCTTCGGCGCGTTGGGGTCGGCCATGGCCTGCGGCGCGCTGCGGACGAACCCCGACGGCGCCTTCTTGTCGTAGGCGCCGCCGACGTACGGCCACATCTCCGCTGCCTTCCCCGTGCTCTTCACCCGCTCCAGCACCTTGCTCGCCTCCACGTACCCCGTCACCGTGCACTTGCTCTGCTTCGGGTTCACAGCGACGCTCGTCACGCCTGTACATGTGCCGCGGACAGAGAATTTCAGTTATTAATTCCAAAGGGGGGAAAGTGACTCGATTTTCACCGAAAAAAAGTACAAGAAAACTTATATTTGATCGGCCGGCAGTTAAGGTGAAATAACCTCAAAATTTCAAAAATGGGTTTCTTTTGCCTTCCTTGATTGTTTTCGAATTTTATTTGATTTTATTCGGATTTAATTCGTATTTATTTGACTTTATTCCGAATCCTTCCGTTTCGGGTAACCTTTTTCCCTTCCCCGCTTTCCCTTTTCTACCTTTCCGCCTCTCCTCTGCGTTGGCGCCCTCCCCAAATCCGCCTCTCCCCGGTCTCGGCCAAACCCGCGGCCCAGCCCACCCGCGCCGCTCGCCCTGTTTTTCTTCCCTCGTCTCCTTCGCCTGCGCGCCCGGTCTCGAGCTCCATCACCCCGCACCGAACGCCGAACCGCGCCACCCTGCCGCCCCTCCCCTACCTAGCCATCACGCCACTACAGCACCGCCCACGCCATGGATTTCTTCCCCGCGCGCCCGTCGCCCTCGCGCTCGGTCTGTGCATCGCCGCCGCAAGAAAAGTTCCGCGCCGCACGCCGATTCCGCCACTCTACAGCCTCCCCTACCTCGCCCCGTGCACTGCAGCGCCGCCCCACATTATGCCGCGCCGCCCGCACCTCGTTTTCCCCTCCGCTTCCGTCACCACCGTGTCCCTCTCTCCCCACCGTCTGCTCTCCCTCCCGCCTCACGAACTCTCTATAAAAACCCCGGAGCACCGCCATTTTCACCCCCCTGAGCTCCCCACGTCGTGACCAACCCATTCCTCCACTTCATTTTCCCTCTGGACGCTTCTCCACGCTGCGCCCAAAGCTCCTTCCTCGCCTCCGGTTGACCACCGTCGCCAAGCTCCTCCGCTCACTCTCTCCTCCATTTCTCTACACCCCCGAACTCACCTTGAGCCCCTCTTGCTCCCTCGCCAGACCATTCCTTCTCCCGCGCGCTAAATCGCCGGATCGCCCGCGTCTTCCTCCTCTCCGTGGCAGGCTGCCGCCTCGCTCGTGACCATGTGACCCACTCATGGCCGCCCCGCTCTCTCTGCGTCGGCTGGGCCAGCGTCAAGCACCTTAGCTGCGTCTTGCGTGTGACAGTAGGCCCACTGTCGCCTCCCCCTCCACGTCTTGGGCGGACCGAAGTGAAGCAAGATCTTGGGCAGCAATCTTCAGGCGACCCTTCGGAATTTCCTTTTTCTTTTATTTTCGTTTTTAGATTTTATTTTCGGATTTAATTGCTGAATAAAATCCGAAAATGCAATATTAAATTCCGGAAAAAGCCCGAAAATTCCCAAAAATCCACAAATACCCAAAAATATATTCTCTTGTCCGTTTGAGCATTTGAGTCCAAATCACGGTCTCCGTTCATAAAATAAATTTCCAAAATTCCAAAAATACCCTTCCTCACCACTTTCGACTCCCCGCTCCGATTTCTTTTCCGATTTTTTTCTTTTCTTTTATTTGTTTTATTCATTGATTTACTGTATTTGCTTTTATACGCTAGATTCGACGCCGGCACCCTACTCGGAGCAATACTTGGAGCGAGAGCCATCTGGCACGAGCCACACGAGGAGCGAGGAGGCGATTCGGGACACCGTTGGGCGTCGGCGACTATTCTTTAGGAGAACCTTCAACCGCAAGAAGCCACACCCTTGAACATATTGGACCTAGTTCGCTACAATTTATATATATATCTTCATCTTTGCATTATTTTCTTGGTATTTTAGAAACTAAGAAATGCACGATAGTTTGAATGACATGATTAGATACATCCCCATGACTAGACTCATTATTATGCCTTAATCCCTTTGTAACCTTAAGATATAAAATATTGAACCCATGTAGATGTAGCAATTCACACCATTATTACTTTTAGACAAATGCTTAATCTCAGAAGGATTGGTTTGGAGGATGATTTTAAAAACTGCTATGGTTAGGGGGACAGTATCGGACTAACCACGAGAGGTGGCTGCGTATCCGATCCCCAATCGATGACAAGCCAATGGATGGAATGGTGGTGGTACTGTGTTTACCAGGGTATTGTGTGGATGTTGGCTTGGTCTTTGGCGCATTAAGGATTAACCACTTTGAGCAAAGTAAATAACTTCAGTAATCGCTCAACCGCAGGTTGGGATGATCAACTCTGTTGAATCATTCCAACATAGCCTAGTACATTGTACTTCCCTTTTTAAATACCTATAGGAGTGGCTGCCATTGAGAAGTATGGCACACAGAGCAATCGGGCGGAGCAGGGAATGGGAGGCCATTTATCGTTTCACGCATAGCAGTGGGTGCTCACAATATTCGACCGCGACTCCCGGCGGCCACGGGTGCGGAATATTGCGGACCTTGGATAGCCCTCTTGGGTAGGAGCTAGAAAGGGAAGTTCAACAAGCGGCTACGATCATCTCGGTCGACGCATGCATTTAAGTTGCATGTTGATCGCGTGGCACTAAAGATCGTAGATATCTTGTGGGTAAAGTTGAGCCGCTCTGCAGAGTCAAATAAAATTATGTCGATTACGCCGTGCTTAGGTTAATGAAGCTGAGTTAATATGGGGTGATACGGGACCTAAGCTCAAATTAGTTTTAATAATAAAACTTGTCGAAGTGCTGGAATTTTTACAAAGAACCCCCCACTGTACTAGCTATTTTATGGTTTGTGTTTCAAATGTAACTAAAGTTGATCTTTAAAACTGCATCCACAACAATTATGAACCTGTACCCTTCCTTTGTGAACCCTTACATGTAATATTCAGAATATTCTGTGTGGTTTGTTGAGTACTGTCTAGTACTTACCCTTGCTTCCTATCCCCTCCCATAGACTTTCATGAAGCCAGAGAATATCAAGACTTCGTAGATGACGATGGTGCTTGGTTCTAATTGGTGTTGATCTGCTGCTCAAGCCATTTCCTGTGGGCTTGCTTTTGTAATGTATTGAAAGCGCATAAAGCGCCCCTTTTGTAAAAACCTCAGCCGTCAGGCTTATTATTTCAATATCAACTGTTGGATTTCGCTTTTTACCTGACAATGTAGTCTTGGTTACCAACGGCCAAACTCCTGGGTGGCTGTACGGTATTTATACGCACCCTCTGAAAAGGGCGGTCCGTCACATAAGGTTGCTGCTACGGGAGATATCGCAGGAGTAGTGTGTACCACGCATCGATTTCACGGCGTTCTTCACCCTCCTCTCGCAGCCCTCGCAGTCCATCTTCACCTTGATGTTCACCGTCTGCACGTCCAATCCAGTCATCCACACATCAAACGACGTAACCAAAGGGCAAAAGTTTACAGACTACAAATCTCTTCAGAAGATCAACGAAACATACACCATGGATCCGTGCGTGCAACTTGGCACTGAAATGGTTCCCAAGAACAAAATAAAAACAAAAAAGAACGTATGTATTTGAATTTCGCAAACCTCACCTGCAGTGGCCGCTTCTTCCTGACTCCTGAGCTTCAGGGCTTCCTTGGTCTCTGTTATGCTGCAGAGATCAGAGAGGTGATCCAAGGCCCCCATGATTTGTTATAGTACACCAACTTTTGCTTGAAACAAGAAGGCTTATTATTATGTAGTGTGCTTGAGCTTGTTTTCTAGAGTTTGGAGTGCTCTTGCGTGTAGAATTGTGGGGAAGGAAGGGTCATATATATATATATATATATATATATATATATAGAGAGAGAGAGAGAGAGAGATCACCTATGGAAAAAAAAGGAAAGGGTGCATCTCACTATCACAGTTGCTGGCTAATTTTGTATGGTTAGGATGGATGCCAGCTTTTTGCAAGTTCAGAGTGATGCTTCAGGGTTACACAAAGCGATTAAACCACTGAGCTTTCGGATCAAATGGATGAGTTGGGCAGACATCCAGAGTCAGGATGGCCCATGCCCTTCTAGATAGGCTGTCATGATATGCTGGTCGGTTGAATTGTATAGATAAATCTTATTCCGTTTTAGGGAAAAATTAGACATTTGTTTTGGTCCATTGGGAATGCACAGAATCGATTTCGCTTTCGAGTTTCTCCAAATGTTCACTTGTATTTCATTTGTATTTCTGAATTTGTTCAGCGCATCAGCATACACTGAATTTAGGGAAAATTCTACGGGATTTTATTTCAAAACTACATGTCTTAAATCGGTAATTCTTAAAAACAAACATTTTTTCACTGTCGTGCAATGTTCTGTTTTTTTTAAAAAAAACAAACAAGGGTGTTTTCACCCTGCCTGGCTGAGGCTCAAGAAACCACAGAATTACATTATGCTTCTTAACACGAAACTATAATTTGTCCTCCTTTTTAAATTGGAAGAATAATTGACAATCATATTAAACATTTCACATGGAATCAGACGTGAGATTATAACAATGTACCATCTTTTCTTGTTGATAATAACAGTGTAAACATTATGATCCATGTAAGTTTCTTAGGTCCAGTAGTTGTTTGGAGAGAACCAACCGCTCCAACAACGCAAGGTGCGCTTAGTGTGACATTAAGCAAAAAGAATAAAAAAGCATTAAGAGAAGTGAATTGCTTTCCATCGGATCTTGTTTCTTGGATCATTTGAAATGTATACCAGGTTTCTCACTCCTAGCTAAAGCAATCTAATCCCGATTCAACTCTTGATCCATGTTCTTCTTCCAAAATTGAGTAGTCCAATCTACAAAGTGATGATAGCTTAATTCTTGGTTCACGGTTCCTTGTAACGTGCCCCCTCCTTTTCGCTATAAGCATGCGTCTCAATATAATTGTCCATCGAGGGAATACAGAGTGTAGTTATTGTAATTTTTCACTGTCTATTCCTATTTAAATGCTTTAGAAAAAGGTAAAGTAGGTATGTTATGTTATTTAATAAGGATATGCATAATCATTTCTCATTAACTATTTCCTAGATTTAGTGCTTTCTTAGTCTGTGCACATGTTGAGATGTGGACAAATATAGTGAAACGGAGTATGGTTGTTGTTTGCACCTAGATTTGGTAGGTACAGTTAAAATCGGTAGAATATAGTCAACATATCATAACCGACATGTGATATTAAAAGACTTGAAAATATTTAGTTACGGTGAAGATTTTAAGGGAAAAACCATCCGGATTAAGGCTGATACGGATTGTGTTTTGTAACGTGCTGGAAAAGAATGTGATCAGTCGATAGGTATAAAAGATGGTCATAGACACGCGAAGAAAACACACACAATCCAATCAACAAATACTCTAACTTTATTTTTCATATCGACTAGGAGTAGCTCTTATAATTTAGACTCTTGTAACTTGATTTGATAAATAAAGTTGTGCATCGCCGATTCCTGATCATCTTCTATAACTCATAGTGCTTTTTTATTCTTTTGTGCAACACCCATCAGGTTTGGTTTTCTTCAATCTTATTGCGCATCGCCTTTTTCAGAGTTGATCTACCTTTATCCTCTTATTAGCCTTAATCGGCTAATTACACCTATCACTTATTTATGATCGGGTCGGCTTTTTAGCTGATTAGATCTAAGCCGATTGATCTCCAAGGTCGGCTTTGAGCATACTTTATATTTTTCTTACCGATTGCAGGATCAAATTGGTTGGCACGCTTTGAACCACAAAACCGGGTGTTCGTCAGGTATGTTGTGACCGATAAACCCTACTTCACGTTTTTAGCACAAACACACTCTTGGCACACCTAGTGAGACATGAAAATGTCTTTCTTCGACAAGTCAATTCCACCATCAAACCTTAACACCGAAGCTATAATCGTTAGTACATTGGACGATTTAACTCTAGAACACCGCAAGAAAATTAAAGACCAAAAAGCTGCTCTGGAAGAGATGATGCTGGGTTGTTACCAAAAAAACCCAGCGCGGCATCACTCAGAAAACCGCATTGCCGACGATCAATGCCCTCGATGATGCAGGGATCACAAATAGCCCAGTAAGTCAATACCTACCCACACAGGCTGATTTGTCGGCTATGATCAATCAATCTATTCATCATGCCTTAGTTAACCAATCATAGGCTTTGGTTACAACCCTTAAACCGATGATAGCCAATAGTGTTAAGACTATTGCTTAGGAGTTAAATGCATCTGGAAGCTTGCTCGACCCGCTACAAACATTACCAAATTTTTCGGTATACTCGGTGGCACAGAGTACTCAAAGCACAATGGCTGACCTGAAACCATCAGCCCTAAGCCCATCATTGATGCCAACCCAACCTACTGTTATGCTACAAAGGGATCCTCGCCCAAGTGGGGTTGTGCATTACCAAGCATATACGGACACCGCAAAGTTAGACACGTTGGTTAATTTGCCGCCATCGACTCCATTTTATGTGTTCCCCCAATCGGTTCCACAGCCGATTGAATCTGCTAGAAATCCACATAGTACCGAGCCGGTCCTACCCAGGAATCTGGCCCCTTACAAGGTAGTAACCTACTCGAAGTCATTTGTTCCAATCATAGAGCTGACCGCTAGGAGGAATGATGGGTATGATTACTTTCCTCAGCACATGTTGACCTAGCCTATTAGGCAACCCGAGCTTACGCTCAGGGGGGGGGCAGGATGCCAGCTGCAATAGTTGGCAAAACCCTAATACTATGTCGGCCGCTAATGTTAATTAGGCTGACTAGATTTCTGCCGTATTAAGAGAGCAGTTCGATATACAACCCAAAGGTAAGGTTATAGGCTATAGAAAGACGTATCCTGACTACATTAACCGTATGACGTACCCAAACAATTTTAAGATTCCTGCTTTCTCTATGTTTTCGGGGTGATGACTCTGTTACCATGTTGGAGCACATCGGACATTTTATCGCGCAATGTGGCGAAACTGCTCAGTCCGACAGGCTTAAAATTAGGTTATTCCCGTCGTCATTATTAGGAGCTACTTTCACTTGATTCATAAGTTTACCTCTGAATTCGGTTCACTTCTAGAACGATTTAGATAGCAAATTCCATAAGTACTTTTTCTCTGGTAGTCTGGAACTTGGGATTTCTGACCTGAGCTCTATCCGTCAAAAGTTTGGAGAATCAGTAACTGATTACATTAAAAGATCCAGGGAAGTTAGAGATCAGTACTTTAGTGTCGCCCGACTAGATAATCAATTAGTCGATTTAGCCTTCCAAGGATTAATTCCTCCGGTAAGGAAAAGTTTGACGGGCAAGATGTTATAGATCTGAGTCATTTGCTCCACAGAGTATCAGCTCAAGAAAGCCGATTTCCTGATAACAGAGGGATCAAGGAAAAGTTCAAGTTAAATAATAACAAGGAAAAGAAAAAGGCCAAGGTAAATATGGTTGAGTACTGTTCAAGCAAATCCTCTGAGGACGATGAAGCAGAAATAAACATAGCCGAATGGGTCAAGGAATCCAAAAAGTCCTCAGTTTGTTCTTGGCTTAAGCCAACAAAGGGCAGGTTGGAAGTAAAGTATGTGTTTGACGTCACCAAGTGCGATCGTATTTTTGATTTACTGTTAGAAGAAAAAATTATACGGTTGCCCGAAGGACATGTCATACCCTCAGCCAACGAGATTAAAAAATAAAGGCATTGCAAATGGTACCATTCTTTTTCTCACAATACTAACAATTGCAATATTTTTCAACAACAGATACAATCGGCTATTGAAGATGGCTGGCTTAAATTTACTAATGAGCCAACGATGCAAGTGGATATCAACCCTTTCCCAATAAACATGGTGTGTTCTTCAAAAAAAGGGAAAAGAGCCTATGCAGGACGACCAATCAAAGCCGATTCGCCATGTTGATATCTAGTCTTCAAACGGCAAGGAGACCTTGAGGATAACAGTCAGATCATTACAGATAGAAACCGATCGAGAAGAAAAAAACTTGAGGACTATCAAATTGAAGGGGAAACTGCAAGTCGGTAGGTGGTATAAGGCAGAGAGATCACCGCCACGTTGGTCGATAAATAGGCCAAAACCAACTTTTTTGCAGTTAATGGAGAAATACGAGAGGATGAGTAATAGGCCACGTTACCCCGCACATCAACCAGATAATTTGTATTAGCCAGAGAACCTAGAGAGGGCTCACCAACGATGCCCCTTCTGGCAGTTCTATTGGGAAAAGAGAGTAACCCTGCCATCAGTGCGTACTTGCCCGATGGACCACTACCCTCAGGATGATTTACCAAGACGATCAGCTAAAGACAGATTATCTAGGCTAGTATCAAGTTATCACAGTGGGACTCGTGACAAGCCAATTCATGATAGGCTTTCTGCACCTAGTTAGGCCAAGACAGAAGAATCTAGCTTTACGGCTCAAGGGAACTTGGCCAGTAAAATTCGCCAGCCGATTGAGCCCATGCAAAGATGGTGTCCTCCAGGTCTCAGCCGATCATAGTGTAGGCGATTGCAAAGGCTCAGGGCCTAGGAGATCAGAGAAGCTGTGCAAGAAAAGTAAAGGGATTAGGTGTTTAATGAGCTTCAGCTGATCAAAACCGTTAAAAAGGAGTGTAGGAAAACAGAGCCAGTCAAGGACAAGTTGGACACAGCCGATGACTTAGACTCTCCGATGATCCAAGATGACATCCCTCCTATGGACATCAATATGGTGTTCACTCGACCAGCCGAGTTTAAGATAAAGACAGCATTAGCTACGGAAACCTTCACTTGGTTGTGTTTAGGCACCCAAGATGTGATTTTTGAGAAACCTCAAGATGTTCATTGGCATCTTAAGCTATTATATTTGAAGGGTTACATCAACGGAAAGCCTATCTTGAGGATGTTGGTAGACGGTGGGGCAACAATAAATCTTATGCCATACATCACCTGCAAGAAGTTGGGCTAGTCCGATGAGAACTTGATTAAAACTAAAATTGTGATGAATGATATTACAGGAGATCCTACCGAGGCTAGGGGTGTCATGGTGATAGAATTAACGGTTGGCAGGAAAACATTGCTGACTGCATTCTTTGTAGTTGACGCCAAAGGCAACTACAACATCTTGCTTGGCCGAGATTAGATTCATGCCAATTATTGTATCCCATCAACCATGCATCAATTACTAGTCCAATGGAATGGAGATGAGGTTGAGGTCGTGCAAACTGATACATTGGCAAATGTTGGTCGTGCAAACTGATACATTGTGATGAGGGCATCCCAACCAAGGATACAACCGCTGGTTCTTCTTCCCCTACGACCACTACTTCGTCCCCGACCGTCGCTGTTTCGGCTGCTATCTCGTCTACGACGCCTGGAGGGCTTAATCCGGAAGCAAGGCCTTTCCACCCACCTTTGCTGGACCAGCACGTCAATGACATCCACCAAGGATAGCCCACGCGCCAAGGAAGGCCCAACATCAAGCTCAATTCGTCTCCGATTCCAGTTCGGCCATCCAGGAGCAGCAGCACTTCAAACAGACGCCACGGCCACATCCGAACTCCGTTTTCGACGTTCGACTACTCGTTTGAAAGGTATCGAGATCACCTTTCCAAAGGATCTGGCCGCACTTCCAAATTCGTCCTGAAGCGACAGGAAATCACAGAACAATCTCACGGGAATTCGTCTCCGAGTCCGGTTCGGCAATCCAGGAGCAGCAGTACTTCAAACGGACATAACTTGGCCTCCCGGACTCCGTTTTCAGCGTACGACCACCCGTTTGAAAGCTTAAGAGATAAGCTTTCCAATGGATCTGGCCCCACTTCCAAATTTGTCATTACACGACGGGAAATCACAGAACAATCTAACGGGAATTCGTCTCCGAGTCGGGTTCGGCCATCCAGGAGCAGCAGTACTTCAAACGGACATAACTTGGACTCCTGGACTCCGTTTTTAGCGTACGACCACCCGTTTGAAAGCTTAGAAGATATGCTTTCCAATGAATCTAGTCCCACTTCCAAATTCATCATGAAGCAATGGAAAATCACAGAAGAATATCACGGGACAGAGTTTCCAAGTGCTGCGTCACTTTCCTTTTGGGCCTATGGCCCATGTATCTTAGGGTTTTGGTGGCCACCGCTATTTTCGCTGCCCTACACCTCCTGGCCGCCTATATATATGTGGCCACCACCTATTTTTTACGCTTAGGTTTTGTTTGTGTTTGGTAGACCCCGTGTGCGTCCCTCCTCGCGTTTGCGCGTGTCGACTAGACCGCCCGAACCGAGAAAACAGAACCTCAACTTGTTCCTTTTGATTTCAATACTATATTTTCAGATTGCTTCATGCTTTGTTCTTGCGGGTTCTCGATTTCTTGCAGGAACAATTGATCGTTGGATCTTGTATCGTGTGGATTGGCATTGCGATTGTGAAGCTCCGACTGTTGGTAGGAAGCCCTTGATTCGGTGCCATCAACACCCCCAAATCGACGATATCATCATCTCACCGAAGATCGAGATCACCCGTCCTCATCAAGTGGTATCAGAGCTCAAGGTTGCTCGGTGAGATTTTCCCCTCAATTTCGTTTTTTTACCTAGAGTCCAGAAAATTGCCCCACAAAAATAAGATTTGTCCCTCTGTCCAAGCCAATTTGTGCCCTAACTTTTACTTCTTGCTCTTGGTTTGTTGAACCGTCGGTTGCATAATCGTGTTTTTGCTGGTTTTAGAGTCTAGTTCCCTTAGAGTTTCGAGTTCTATTCACGTTTTCGTCACAGCGTCGTGTTCTTCGTCAGTTCGAATTGGAGTCGGTTTCTGTTAGTAGATTAGATCAGGACTCTCGGTGGTTGCTAGAGTTCAGATTGGAGTCGAGTTTGTTTCCTAATCCGTTTCTTAATCCGTGTTACCCTCTGAGTTTGCCAAAGTAGAATCCGATTCTAAATCGTTGGCGCGGATAAGGGAACAACACCAAATCAGAGAGGGCAAAAGGCAAGTGCATAATACAAAAGCCGCATAGATCAATTGCAAAACCAAAGTCCATAGTTCCGCTGAATCAAACCGTGCAAGCCTTTCCTTCCAAAGCGCGGCTGCATCAAACGGCACAAGCCTTTCCTTCCATAGCTCGGTTGCTAAATCAGAGTGTGTGTGGTGAGTGTTGCTTGGGAGTCTCCTTTTGAGTCTGTTATTCAGTTTTAGGGCTCTCACAAACAAAAAAAGAGAGGAAAAAAATCAAAAAAAAAGAAGAAGAAAAAGAAAAAGAGAGAGCCCTAGCTGCTTGCTTTGTGTTGTGGTCGTTCTCATTGCGTCTCTGTGGCATCGTTGGTGTTTAGGCTCGCGTCTCTAGCACGGTCTAGCCTAGGACCAGCATTGTCTTGATTTTGAGCGACTTTTCAGCTTACTTTGGATCAAGTGGTACTAGTTCCTCCTTTGCTACATATTATTGCTGTCCAAACTCCACCATCTTCTTACCACAGAGTTCAGGAATTTACAATCGCTGCCACATCGAGGACTTGTAAGAACTTGGTAGAAGCTTGGCGTGTGTGAGGCTTGCCACTACATAAAACCTAGTAGTTCATAGGAGCTTTCATATCTGTGTGAGTTTCTTTGTTTATACTAACAATGACAGGACACATCACTAGAGGCCATGAGAAGAAGTGTCTTGCAATTGCTCCATCTCCTTCTAGTCATGGATATGAAGAATATGATGATTTCGATGCTTTTATTGATTTGAAACATTTACAACAAGGTAAGATGAAGGTAAAGGAATACTATAGAGAATTTAAAACCTTGTTAAAACTTAGTGGGTTAAATGAATGTGATGAGGTAATTGAAAATAGATTTTTAATGGATTAAATAAAGAGATTAGGGATATTCTCATTGATGACACATATAATTCTCTTTCACAATTGTTTAAATGTGCCATTAGAGCTGAAAATATGGTACTTGAATCATTGAAAGAATTTTTAGCTTCGTTAGAGACACTGCTTTGTTGCTCCTCCTCTTGTAGCTAACACTTGGCGGGAAGGTAAGCATTGCCGAGAGAAGAAGAATGAAGACAAGAAAAAGGAGAAAGATGAGAGCATTGTTGCCACATGTGCAAATGAAGTTCAAACCATTAAAATCACACCTACATCAACTGAAGGGGACGTACAAGAACAAGAAGAAGAGATTATCACTTCCGCAGCATCCGAGAAATACCCAGCTCTTGTTGTCGCACGTGTACTGCGACAGCTGACGCGATGAACAAACTCAGCGCCATACTATCTTTCGGACAAGGTGTGTGGTGAATGGCTATTTGTGCATGTCATTGTTGATGGAGGTAGCTGCAACAACCTTGCTAGTGTGGATATGGTCGAGAAGCTTGGCTTGGACACAAGTCCACTACAACAACCATACGAGATTGAGTGGCTCAATTCTAATGGTAAGGTTCAGGTAACAAAAACCGTTCAAGTCCCTATTTCTATCGGTTCTTATCATGATCATGTTGTTTGCGATGTTGTACCCATGGATGCTTGTTCTCTTTTGCTGGGTAGACCATGGATATTTGATATAGATGCCACACATCATGGTAGGACCAATCAGTACACTTTCATGTTTAAGGGAAAGAAAATAATTTTGGAACCAATGACCCCCACTGAATTACGTAAGGTTGCTGCACAACATACAAAAAGAGAGCACGAAAGTAATGATACTAAAAAGAAGAGTGTAGCTAATGATCTAAATCAACCTAAAGCAACAAGTGATAAATCTGATCGTAAATTAAAAGGTGTAATTTTGTTAGCTACCAATGCTACGATATTTGATGACAACACCAAAAGTTTGCAACCATCTGTTTCTTTGTCCCCTGTTGTCACTAACCTTTTGCAGGAGAATGAGAAGGAGTCGAGGACGACTCCAATTCAAGAAGGGGAGGATGATGAGGGCATCCCAACCAAGGATACAATCGCTGGTTCTTCTTCCCCTACGACCACTACTTCGTCCCCGATCGTCGCTGTTTCGGCTGCTATCTCGTCTACGACGCCTGGAGGGCTTAATCCGGAAGCAAGGCCTTTCCACCCACCTTTGCTGGACCAGCACGTCAATGACATCCACCAAGGACAGCCCACGCGCCAAGGAAGGCCCAACATCAAGCTCAATTCGTCTCCGATTCCAGTTCGGCCATCCAGGAGCAGCAGCACTTCAAACAGACGGCACGGCCACATCCGAACTCCGTTTTCGACGTTCGACCACTCGTTTGAAAGGTATCGAGATCACCTTTCCAAAGGATCTGGCCGCACTTCCAAATTCATCCTGAAGAGACGGGAAATCACAGAACAATCTCACGGGAATTCGTCTCCGAGTCCGGTTCGGCAATCCAGGAGCAGCAGTACTTCAAACGGACATAACTTGGCATCCCGGACTCCGTTTTCAGCGTACAACCACCCGTTTGAAAGCTTAAGAGATAAGCTTTCCAATGGATCTGGCCCCACTTCCAAATTTGTCATTAAGCGACGGGAAATCATAGAACAATCTAACGGGAATTCGTCTCCGAGTCGGGTTCGGCCATCCAAGAGCAGCAGTACTTCAAACGGACATAACTTGGACTCCCGGACTCCATTTTTAGCGTACGACCACCCGTTTGAAAGCTTAGAAGATAAGCTTTCCAATGAATCTAGTCCCACTTCCAAATTCATCATGAAGCAATGGAAAATCACAGAAGAATATCACGGGACAGAGTTTCCAAGTGCTGCGTCACTTTCCTTTTGGGCCTATGGCCCATGTATCTTAGGGTTTTGGTGGCCACCACTGTTTTCGCTGCCCTACACCTCTGGCCGCCTATATATATGTGGCCACCACCTATTTTTTACGCTTAGGTTTTGTTTGTGTTTGGTAGACCCGTGTGCGTCCTCCTCGCGTTTGCGGCGTGTCGACTAGACCGCCGAACCGAGAAAAACAGAACCTCAACTTGTTCCTTTTGATTTCAATACTATATTTTCAGATTGCTTCATGCTTTGTTCTTGCGGGTTCTCGATTTCTTGCAGGAACAATTGATCGTTGGATCTTGTATCTGTGTGGATTGGCATTGCGATTGTGAAGCTCCGACTGTTGGTAGGAAGCCCTTGATTCGGTGCCATCAACACCCCAAATCGACGTATCATCATCTCACCGAAAGATCGGGATCACTTGTCCCCATCACATTGGCTCATGTTGCTATGGCTAGTTCAGATACGAATTGGCATCATGATGAGGTTGAGTGCTTGTCAGGTAAAGCTATGGACGATTGTGACTTTATTTGCATAAACAAGATAGGGCTAATTCCAATAAACGTGAGGCCGAGTACTTTCGATCGGACAAGTGAAGTAATACGACGATGGAGTTCAAGCAAACAGTGAAGATGTTATAAGACAAAATGGAAAGCTATTGCAAATAACAGATAGCTGTGAGGCCATCGAAGATTTCTAAGATGTCGAGAAGTTGGGCCAAAGGTTCACATCGATCGACTTGCTCGAAGAAGTCAACATAGGAGATGGCGATAGAAAGAGACCAACTTTTATTAGTGCAAAACTAGATCAAGGGTATAAGAAAAAGTTCATTGAAATTCTTAGAAATTATAGAGATTGTTTTGCTTGGGAATACCATGGAATACCTAGTCTGAGCCAACAGCTTGTTGAACATCAACTACCTGTAAAACCTGGTTATTGGCCGTTCAAACAATCTCCCTAGAGATTTAATCTAGCCTTGTATAATGTTATAAAAGAAGAAATTGAATGATTATTGGAGGCCAAATTTATCAAGCCTTACCGATACGCTGAGTGGGTGTCCAATTCTTTCTGTGATGAAGAAAAACGGTAAACTAAGAGTATATGTCAACTTTAGGGACTTGAATAATGCCAAGCCAAAAGATGAGTATGTGATGCCAATAGCTGATGTGCTTATCTATGCCGCATCTAAGAATAAAATTGTTAGTTTCCTTGATGGTAATGCTGGGTATAATCAAATATTTATGGCAGAACCCGATATACCAAAAATCGCTTTCAGATGCCCTGGTGCCTTAGGGTTATTTGAGTGGACAATAATGACATTGGACTTAAAGAATGCTGGTGCAACATATCAGCAGGCTATGAATTTAATTTTTCATGGTTTAATCGGCCATATTGTGGAAATGTATATTGACGATGTTGTTGTAAAGTCTAAAGATGATTTGTAGCATTTAGCCGACTTGGACAATCTTCAAAAATACAAGAGCACACGGGTTGAAAATGAATCCGTACAAGTGTGCTTTTGGTGTGTCGACTGGGCAGTTTTTGGGTTTCATGGTTCATGAGAAGGAGATTGAGGTTAATCAAGAAAGAGTGTGGGCCATAGCCAAAAAAACTACCGACGTGCAAAAATGAGTTGTAGAAGTTGATCGGCAAAATCAATTATTTACAGCGGTTCATCTCAAATCTTTCTAGCTGTATCCGCGGGTTTACTCCGTTGCACAAAGATTTGCCAGGTATAGTCAAAATCAGCAAAATATAGTCAACATATCATAACTAGCATGTGATATGGAAAGACTTGAAAATATTTGGTTACAGTGAAGATTTTAAGGGAAAACCAACCAGATTAATTAAGGCCGATACGGATTGTGTTATGTAATGTGTTGGAAAAGGATGCGATTGGCCAATAGGTATAAAAGATGGTCATGGGTACGCTTAGAAAACACACACATCCCAACAACAAATACTCTACCTTTATTTTTCCTGTCGACTAGGAGTAGCTCTCATAATTTAGACTCTTGCAACTCTATTTGATCAATAAAGTTACATATCACCAATTATTGATCATCTTCTGTTACGCCCATCAGCTTTGGTTTTCTCGATCTTGTTGCACATCACCATTTTTAGAGTTGATCTACCTTTATCCTCTGATTAGCCTTAGTCGGCTAATTAGACCTATCTGTTATTCGTGATCTGATCGGCTTTTTAGCAAAGTAGATCTAAGCTGATTGATCTCTAAGGTTGGCTTTGAGTGTACCTTATATTTTTCTTGCCGATTGCAGGATCAAATCGGTTGGCACGCCTTGAACCACAAAACTCGGTGTTTGTCAGGTGTGTTGTGGACGATAAACCCTATTTCACGTTTTTGGCACCAACAGTTGTAGACAAGTCAAGCTCAAGCGAGCCTACCTACCTAGGCAACAAGTTCGAGATGAGCCTCAGTTAGGTTCTAAGCTTGGACCTAGACTTGAGCTCAACTCGAGTATGCTCGTTAAGAAATAGCTTGCATCTTTGCACAAGCTTTCACAAAGCTTGAGTAGGCTTGTGCTTGGCTTAGCCCAAGGATAGATTAGTTTAAGGGTGATTTTGGCCCTTGGGGAAAATAAAAAATTGATGGAGTGAAATGGTAAGGAGCTTGGTGTGCCGAAAATAAGAGACATATGAACCTTATTCTGCATCTACTCGAGCCATACAGAGCTCTTTGAGCTCGATCTTGACTTGGTAGGCTCCCAAGCTTTTCTTAGGCTCAAGCTAGTTTGGAATGCGAGCCTCAAGCTTTGTTTTATACCCTTAAAACAGAGGGAGTATTACTTTGTTTTTGTTTTGGATTTGTTTGAACCATGGCCTAGTTTTTTTACGTATGCAAGGTTGTCCTTTGCGATAGCTTTGTACATGTACACCTGTCCCACTTTATACTCGTATCCACTTTAGCTGCTTTTGCAATTTAAACCTTTATTCAATTGAATCGGAAACATTTTGCAGAACCTAACAAAAATGTTCTTAAAGTTGTTAGGAAGGTACATGTCCTCATAGAGAGAAGCTACTTGTGTGCTAAGTTTCCTCCAACGGTCCAATCCAACGAGCTAGGGTCATTAGGAAAAGAACACAAGAATTAAAGGCTTATTTGGAACATAGAAATTTTACAGAACTTTCACAAGAATCAATTCATGTGCCCAGAAACAAGAAATTTTCCCTGTGTTCCAAACGAGATCTTAATAGAATTTTTTAGAAAAAGAAACATATGATCCTATTGGTTATTTCAAATAGGTCCGAATGGTAAAGAATATTATACATGTTGTGCCAACATATTCACATCTTTTATAAACATAATTTAATACCTTATAGGGAGCATTGCCATATCGATCGCCTCTACCATGTGAGACACGTTGGACAAATGCAGTCTACTTTCACAGCAATTAGACGGTTAGGAATAGGATCATGAATTCACATCATTCTATTTTCTAGTTCGTTATGACTTAGGCCCACTTAATACATGCATAACGATATACTTAACCTTACACATGGTTGCATTTGGTTTGGAGTATAAAAGGAGACATCGAAGATATTGCATGATTGGTTTCCACTTGATCTTGTTCATTGGAGCATCCTAAAATTTTGCCTAGTTTCTTTCTCCTAATTAAAGCAAGTCCGGGCTGATTCCAATATCCATCCAAAGTTTCGCTTGCTAAAGGAAGTACTGTGCTTAGACATGTGTTAGCTTAATTCTTTATGGTTGTTCCACAAGAGGGAAGAATACGTCATGGCTAGCCCTTTCTTCTGGAGAAGAAAAAAAGTCTTTGTAGTTTGATGATATCTTTGTTTTTTGAGGTATGAGTACGGGGGTCTAATGTTATTTGTCCGAGCTTGTTCTTCTGCAACAACTTTGCACGCATCCCACTTTATACCCTTGTCGCTTTGCAATCAGTCTTTCGTATCATTTTCGTACATGATTTGTTGGAAACTTCTCTTACTTATTTTTTATATTACTAATTAAATTTGAATTTGAATTTTTGCAAAATACTAGCATATTACTTGTTTTTCTATATGGCAATCTACATTTAGTCATGACACTTCATACATCAAATATTCTTGCCCTTAAAGAGTGGAAGGAACTGGCCTTGGGAACGTTGACGTCATCGTCTTGGTGAAAAGGCTCCCTGTGAATTAAAAAAAATACTTGTGGTTCGGGAAATTCCGCCTAGGTCCCGCCAGCTCCTTTGGAAAATGCCCTAGTAGTTCTAGAAATTCCTCCGTTTTTGAAAAAGCCCATAAATTTTTCAAAATCTTGTTTTAATTCGCTGTTTCTATAAAAAAGCTCCACGAGAATTCTGAAATTGTGGTCATTTTAGTTTTTCTTAGATTTGTGAAGGTTTTGTCAAAGCAAAAATGACATTCACCGTGAAGTTTAGTTTTACCATCTAAATACTATATCAAAATTCACCCAACGCTACGTAACTCACAGCTCTACCTAGTATTTGTGAAACGGCAAGACCTTATAACCTATATGGAGGAAGTACTTATGTACTTGTCTAGCTATAGGTTTCCCCAACCCACCTAGTAAAAGCTAAAGGTAGAGATTGAAGTACACAAAATTACGCAACCAAAGCAAGATTAGCAATCATGAATATTTTAGGCGTCGTCAATCATTAATTGGTAATGATTTCTTGAAATTTTTAAATAATATTTTAAAATAAAAAATTAGAAAAATAATATGCCAATTTTAAAAATTATAGAAGTACCGCTCTATCACCATTTGAAATAGCAATAGAGAGCCTGTTACAGTTTGAAACAGCAACATATTTTCGGTCACCATTTCAAATGGCAACAAAGGCATGTCGCCATTTCAAAAGGCAACAGATGAGAGCATATGTTTTTTATAAAAAATAAGGAGCGAATATTAACCCCCCGCCTGCATATTTACGAAAATAGCCTCATGCTGCGGCAAGGTGGTGTGTTACAAGTGGCTAATGCCACGGTAGGGCTGTGCGGCAAGGTTTTTGTAATGTCACTGATGAAATGAAATGTCACAAATGAATTTTTTTTCCAGTCGCGGGTGAATTTCTTTTTTTCCCCAACCCCTTTCATTTTTTCTCTTCCTCCTCCTTTTCCCTCCCCCACCCAGCTCCTTCTTTTTCCTGCTCCAAGCAGCTCCTCTCCTTTCCAAATCTCCTCCTCCTGAAGCAAGCCCATCCATGGCCCTCCCACAGCAGCAAGCCCCTCCCTTGGCGCCCTTCTTCCCCCTTGGAGCTTCCCCAAGCTGGCCTCCTCCTCCTCCTCCCTGCAGTGGCAGTAGCAGCTTCCTCCTTTTCCTCTTGGTGAGCAATGGAGGTGAGGGTTTTTGGCTTCTAGGTTTTGTGTGCTGCTCTTAGGGAGGGAGTTCCTGGTTTTTGGGTGCTCTAGGGTTCATAAATTTGGGGATTTTGGGGGGGGAGTGGTTCTAGGTTTTGGAGGGAAAATTTCAGTTTTCAAGTTGTACTATTCCTGCTGTTTGGGTTGTGTTTCGAGCTGGTTAAAAGTGTTTTCTGAATATTTGGCTGTAGAGGAAGTTGTAGCTCGTCGTTTTCCCTTTAATCTGAGGCTAAGAACACTAAATTTCGTTCATCCAATCAAAAGATATAGTCGTTTTAGTGATGGCTGTTCTGATGATGCTTGTGTTGGTAGCTGAAATGTTGAACTACTGTTTAAGGCTAGATGTAGGTCGAATTAGAATTTTTGATTACCTGGAGAAAGTAAGAAAATTTCTTTTATATTAATAAAATGTCCTTGTTTGCTTGATTTGGATTCAAGAATCAATAGTTATGCTATTTTGAAGTTTGCGGTCCTGAAATCTAAAGCTACTGAAGGTTTAGATTTAAGACTAAGATTCAAAGTGCCATTTGAGGATATTTTATGCTTCTCCTAAATAAATGGCTATATAGTAATTGTATATTATCCTCTTGTGGTCATTTGGAGCCCAAGAATGCAAGTTTTTGATTAGCCAATTAAAAGTTATGCTCATTTTAGTACAGAGTGTTCAGAACTACTGTCAATGCATATAACCTCTATTCATCTCTGATCTGGGAATTTTTTTATGCATATCCTGAATGAATGGTTATATGATAATTGTAGATTATTCTC
Source organism: Guadua angustifolia (assembly GCA_036346375.1). Classification (NCBI taxonomy): domain Eukaryota; kingdom Viridiplantae; phylum Streptophyta; class Magnoliopsida; order Poales; family Poaceae; genus Guadua; species Guadua angustifolia. The sequence goes on from CM070500.1 coordinate 55,737,117, forward strand.
TTGTGGTCATATGGAGCCCAAGAATACAAGTTTTTGCTTAGCCAATTAAAAGTTATGCTCATTTTAGTACAGACTATTTAGAACTACTATCAATGCATATAACCTCTGTTCATCTCCGATCTGGGAATTATTTATGCATCTCCTGAATGAATGGCTATATGATAAATGTAGGTTATTCTCTTGTGGTCATTTAGAGTACAAGAACTCAATATTTTTGGTTTAGCCATTTAGGAGATATGCTCATTTCTATGCCTGCTGTCCGGATTTCCTTTAGCTAGGATTTGGGGCTGTTTTCGAAATAGAGCGTGGATGCGCTATGAGATGTTGTGAGCTATTTAGTTTTTGAAAATGAGTGCGCAAATATTATTTTCAGGTGGTGTAACTTCGGAGGTGGCTTCATCCTCACGCTACCCCACTCCTCGTGGTAAAAGGCAAGTGTATCATGTAGATAGTATGCTAAAAGAATTTATGGCATGTTTGGCTTTATGATTTTGATTATGATTATAATTACGAGTTAATTAAGATGAGAAAATGCTTAGTGTATGGATACAAGAGTATATCTCCGAGTACAATGATGATGATGATAAGATAAGTGCTAAGCTTATGCATTATTTGCATTGGTATAATTTGCACTCCATTCCTGTGAAGATGAGAATGGATTAATATTGCGAATGGTCATTTGGCAATGTGCTTCATGGCAAATGAATAATGAAAATGAAATTGTACATCATTTACATATGTGCATTCATGATGGAAGAAGTGACCCATGTAGATGCATGCCTCTGTGCTCACCTGTAGTGAGCATGAAAGTCCTACGTCGTAGTCCCATTCACAATGATGGATGAGAGCAAGACAGTAAGAATAGGCCCCTCCACGAGATGGATGGGAATGAGAGGGTGCACACCGACGGGTGGGCACCCAACAATACCGGTATATGCTATGAGATGGACATTAGGGGCATGCATGTTGCATTGCATGGGGTAAAGATAAATTAATGTCATGTTGCATTGCACGATTAAAAAGGGGAAAGTAATGTCATGTTATGATGTGGTTCTTGTGTGTTTGTATTCTTATATGATTATCAGGATGTTTATATTCTTGTGAGATTATCTTCAATATTCAATTTATCTTGACTTACTATTACACGTTTACATGTTTTGATATGATACACTTTGCTGAGTTTCGGACTCACGCTTGTTTATTTAATTTTTTTAGGTGCATGGAGAGCGGCATATGGGAAAGAGATTTAGCATCACTTCACTCATACTAATCATTCATGTAGTTAGAGTCGTTGTAATATATTTCTCTTATGTTTGGTTGAACTCATGTAGCTTAAATGGTTCATATGATTCACTATGTGGTTATCGCTTTGTTTTGCTCCCGTCATTATGAATGATACTATGGTTGTTATATGTGGTACTTGCTCTTCCATGTCATATGCTTATTTGGTTATGCTAGCTAGTTGATGTCATGAATTGCTACATACATGTTAATTGTTCTTTTTGTTTGCTGAGTGGATGTCCAAGTTTTAGGGGAGGTGCTGCTGAAATTTTTAGTTAAGTTCGGCAAACCTACTAGTTTGTTAGCTTACTTTACTAGCATTTCATGGTGTTATGTAATGTTGGTGCTTGAGGGTATAACATTCAAGGTACGTGGGGTGCCGGGGTGTTACAGTTGGTATCAGAGCGGATTTAGGTCCGTGGCATGTGAATTTAGTAATTTATTCTAGAGTAAACTAAAATGTTGACTTAGAAAAGTAGAAACATGGCATAAGTATCTACTCGTAAAAATTTGGCCTTAGGGCAATAACTATAAAATCTGGAATAGATTGGTTAATTAACTTAAAACTTGACACACTCTGATGCACAGTAGAAGGGGTATGGGTATCATTGCATTACGTCTAAATGTTGTATTTAAGCTTTGATGTTAAATGATAAAGTTGTTGATGCATATTGCTTTGATTATGAAAGAATTATTTGAATCAGTATGTTTAAGTTAACTGGTTAAGCCGAAAGGTTTTCGGCTTTGTTCTTTTGGTCGAATTAAGGGCCTTGGTTGTGGGTGTGGCCGGTTAGAGCCACCCCTTGAAGTTTGGGGACCTCTTGTAGGTGAGGGTCGCCGTCTTTTGCGACGTAGTTTAGAGAGTGGGTGGAGAAGGATGGTTCCTTTTGTCCTTAACGGTTGGAGACAAGGAGAAAAGATTAGTGATGATTCTTTTTGGATTGTTATTGCTACCGTTTTGCCATTTAGTTTGATTGGTTGTTTTGTGGAGAAAAATAATATATGGTTCCCGTGATTGTCATTCTTTGAGTTCAAAAGAGCTTATTGAAGTTTTGATGTAAATCTTAAGTCGTGTGGAGTTAAGTTTCAAGTTTTTATCAAAAAAGATTTGGTTGATCGTTTGGTTTTCACCATTGCACCCATCTTCATTCGTGGAAGTTGTAAATCTTGAGATTTTGTTTGAGGAGTTGTTGCACGTCAGAGTTTGGGAATTTGAGGGTCGAGTTCTCTTGTGATTTATGGTTGTGGTTTTTCTGGAAAGAAAGATGTTTATTGATATTGTTCATGCTTAAGAACTGAGATTTCCTTGAAGGTTGAGTGCGTGACCATGAGCATGTTCAAGACATTAAGTGTATGATGAGTAAGTAGAGCTTTCAGATGATGTCGGTTACTGATTCTGTTAAAATGAATTTGTTAGTTATTTAAAGACAACTTAAATTATTGTGTTGGTAGAGAAAGATTAATTGAGATGGTAAGTGATCTAAGGTGAAAGTTGATTAGCGTTTTATGCGAATTGTTGCAAGTCATGAAATTAATTGGGAATTCGAGATTTGTGTTCCTGTAAGGCCATTACTGATCCCCAAATAGAAGGTTTAGAATGATCCATTTGATGACCTTACTATACCTAGATGTTGGTGTAAAGCACTGGAGTGTGATGGTGCAAGGTCCAAAGGTTTGTTGGTCTATCTTGCTTATGGGTCAGTCAATACTATGGATCAATAGAATAACTTAATCATTGTGTAATCAAAGAGTGAGGATATATGAAATGATTGTATTGGTGCTTGGGATTTGTCCTTGATGAAGGCTTGTCTTGGGGCCTTATTTATGAAATATGTCTCATGGAGATCATGACGAGTAGTTAGAGTTATTTATCAGTTGAACAAACTTGGGATACTAAAATGTTGACTTAGGGGTTGTATGAAAGATATTTGTTGATCATGTGGAAATTATCGTTGAAACGATATGTCTTAAACTTGGAACAGATAGTTGTATGATTGTTGGCTCGGGATGGTTAGTAGACCAGAAAAAAAATGTTGATGCACTTCTTATGTTGAATTAACTATTATGTTAAATATGTTGAAAAGAAAGAGGTGATGACGTGGTAATCATGGTTGATTGTCATGGGATAGACTTGGTTTAGGGTTTGATGATAGTAGGACTAGTGGAGGTTATATGAATAGGAGAAGGTAATTAAAGGAAGATTGGGTTTTGTAATTTATGTTAAAACCTATTGGGTCTTTTCCGGATACCCTTGGTGAATACAAAACCTCTAATGGCAAGCGTATTTGAATACTAGAAATGGTGGGATTCGAGGTGAACCTTCTTTTAAGGGTTTACGGATTCAATTGATCGTATGATCTTTTGGGGATGCATGCCTTTTGGTTAAGGCGTTGTGATTAGTGTGCAGCAGAACTCCCCCAATTAGTTTGCATTTTGTCAAGTTGCGGAATTGGTTTTGATGGTCAACAATGAGGATGAAAGAGTAATTATGAAGTAATCGGTTGATGGTTCTGGAATATTTTATTTCATTGAACCATGCCGATATTTTTTTTCTTTTTCTGGGCTAAGTTATTAGTGGGCAGGCTCAGGTAGGTAGGAAGGTGACATCACACTGATCTATGAGCCATTTATTACACCCATCACTGTGGTCTTATCATACTGAACCACGACTCATTTATTACGCCCATCACTGTAGCCTTGTCCTTCAAACCCCATTTAATGTCATTGCATGGCTTCGCCCGGTCCGCCCGGGACGTGACTTTCCTGTGACGGGTTAGGTGTGAGGCGTTAGAGGGATGGGCCGTCGCCATGTTGACCGCAGAATTCCTCGCAATCAATGGCCCTAACACGGCGTGTCAGGGGAAGAAGACTTCGAGGCGAAGCCTTCTTCTCATTCTTTTGGCCACCCGTGGCGTGGCGAACTGATCCCCACCGCTCGCCGGTGCCACATAGGCCGACGCCCGGCGAGCAGGGCATGATCGCCCACCTACTCACTAGGCGCCAAAGGGGGCGTCGTCAGCGGGGCACTGTCGCCCACCGCTCGCTAAGGCGCCAAGGGGCGGCGCCTAGCGAGCGAGGCTGATCGCCCACCTGCTCGCTAGACCGCCACATAGGCCGATGCGGCGGCGAGGCATGATTGCCCACTGCTCGCCCGGCGCCAAAGGCGGCCGCCCGGGCGGGCTTGATCACCCACCTGCTCGCCCGAGCCGCCAAGGGGCGATGCAGCAAGCGAGGGCTGATCACTGCGTACTGCGCCGAGCCGCCACATAGGCCGATGCGGCGAACGAGGCATGATCGCCACTGCCGCCCGAGCCGCCAAAGGCGTTGAGCCAGCGGCGGGCTGATCGCCCACCTACTCACCAGGCCACCACATAGGCGGCCTTCGGGCGGGCATGATCGCCCACCGCTCGCCCGAGCCGCCAAAAGTGGCGCGCCCGGCGAGTAGGGCCTCATCGCCCACCTGCTCGCTAGGCCGCCAAGGGGGCCGACGCATGGCGAGCAGGGCATGATCGCCCACCTGCTCGCCCGACTACCACCGTAAAGTACACCACTTCTGGCAGTAAAGTACATCGACAGTAGCCCCCAGGTCCGTCCTGGAACACGCGCTAGTTTCTTTTTGGACCTCATTTAAGGTCGGTGCATTCCTGGATAGGCCCACCACTTCTGAGTACTCAACCGCCTCGGTCCTCTCCACTTCTACCAATTTTTCTTCAGATCCGAAATGTCATGTACTTTTGCCTGTTCACGAACCGTCTATATGAGGAGCCTATATATATGCGTACCTCTGACCAGTAGTTCACGCTCCTCCTGATTCTCGCGAACCTTGCTCTTTGCCTCCTTTTTTCCGCCAAGCAAAGGAAACCTGGATGGCCCTGCCATTTCAAAATGGATGTCCGGACTGCTCTCGCCAATGCTGAGCGGCCTGGACTTCCTTGCCAGGGCCTGGCCACTCTGCGATCTGGAGTCAGCAGAATGCGTTTGGATCATTAGGGCACTCCCGGCGATGGACTCTACGGGCCTCTCTACGCTGCCGGCCCGCAGTCCCTTGGTGATCAGGGACCAAGCCCTGGCCGATGATCGGAGCGCGGGCAAGCGGGTTAGCACTTCGGGCGTCTCGGGCGCGGACCCTAAGAGGCCCCGCAACAAGGATCGAACTCCTACTGCCACCGACCCCGCCGCCCCTCAAAGCACGCCTGGAGTGGTGGCGTCTTCATCCGGGATGACGACGTCCGTCGCCCCTGCTCCCGCGCCGGCTGCACCATCGCCGACTCCTGCTGCGTCGACCTCAATGACGCCAACTTCCACAGTGCCACCTCTAGCGGCGCCGACTCCATTGGCGCCACCTCCATCGGCGCCAGCTCCAGCTGCTACCACCGCCCGCTCGAGCAGGCTCGCACTCCCGGTGACCTCCTTCAGCTTCAAGTCGCCCCAAGGGCGGCCCGTCAAGGCGCCCCGGCCGCGCAGACATCCATAGTGCCAACAAACGCAGCGATGACTTCTTCTTGGGGGCAACCTGGCAGCTCCGAAGCAGCCGGAGTGGACGTTCTGGCGCCAGCACTTCTTCCCACCCCGCTTTGCTCGTCCTCGCCGCCCACGCCATCGGCTTGAGTCGTTGCTTGCGAACAGCGGCGCTCTGGCCATGGCTCCTCCTCCTCAGCGACCACCAGCGTGAAGCCCAAACGTCGCAGCAGATGGCGGCGCTACATGAGGAGCTGGAGAAGGGAGGTGCTCTTGTGAGAGAGAGGGCAAGCGGGCAGCCACTTTCGCCAGTCACGAGGAGGCGAGGCGTATGAGAGGCGTAGAGAGGAGCGGCGTCGCTTGTTGCACAACCCATCATGCTCTGGCGACTTAGAGGTGCATGGCGAGGGCCTTGGAGCCACTGGGAGTGGATCTTCGTGAGCTACTCGAGCCTACAGCAATGCAGTATGCACATTGCATCACTCGGGTTGCCGAGGCGCTCTCCGGTCTACCCGCCGCCATGGCCGCCTGCTCCACCCAGGAAGGGAGGTAAGTCGCCGTGGCCACCGTGACGTTCGTGCTGGTGTGCTACGGCAGCCGCGACGCTTCCTTCAACCCAATGGTCATCGCGGATGGCATTGAGGGAGATGAGGCCCAGGAGCAGGCACGCGTGCACGAGGCCACGGAGCACGTCGCCGGCATGATGACGGTGGAGGACCCGGACCTTGACGCGATGGTAGCAGACCTGGAAGTCGAGGAGGATGATGGGCACATCCAAGTCGTCAACGACAACTGATGGCCTGGGTCGCTCCCTTTGTTTTCTTTGTTTCTTTTTTGTTCTTGCTTTTGCCTTCATTTACGTCAAAACTATCTTAGTAATTGTAATGAAATTGGCGCCTTCTGACTTTACCTACGTGTTTATTTGCTCACGCTTTGATCGTGTTTGCTCAGCCAGCCATCGGGCGACCAGCCCCCAACCTTGCCACGATGCAAACCTAAACACTTAGGTTAGGTCGATACTTTTGGTGTTTCTTGAGTGACTGCAAGCGGCTACTACAACACAAATAATGGTTACGCAAAACATGCAGGACGTAGACAAATAAAGTCCTAAGTCCTTGTGCAAGGTTGTCACTAACTCCTGCCCTTTCGGAACTTATATCCTTATGATCTCTTGGAACCTGACCATAGCGTCACACGGCAAGGTAGTAGGTTCCCAGGAGTGGTATTGGGCCAACGGTGCTCGCGGTGACAACCAGCGGTGCCATGAACCAACCCGAGGAGTCTTGAGCAGCGTCGAGCACCGTGCACTTTTCGCGCTCTGATCGCTTTGTCCTTGCGCGACGCAAACACTGGGCATCTCCCTTTACCAATAAGGAGCCGTCAGGTTATCAGCGCTAGCGACAACCATGCACAACTCGACCCAACAGGGCGCAGATGTAAAACATAAGTCGATAGTGCTAAGGCAAGCAACTTATCTTGGTCGTAGGCCATAGGACGACCAGCTCCTAGGCATGTCATGGGGCCATCTTGAATGTCTAAATTGGGTCAGTGCTTCAGCACTTCATCTGTGATTACATGTAGCTGCTGAAAACACAAGTAGACGTTATGCGGGGCATGCAGGAAACATTTAGGGAATGTAAATCCCCGCGCGGGGCTGTCATGGTCCCTTTTTTGGAGCTTAAGCCCTTGCGACTTGGAACCAGCCCGCGGTGTGGCGTGGCAAGGCAGCAGGTTCCTAGGAGTGGTATTAGGCTAGCGATGCTCGCGGTGCTTCGCGGAGCCAACTCGAGGTGTGCGAGCCGCGTCTGAGCACCATGCCGCATTCACGCTCCTGGTCGCCCGTCCTTGCCCGACGCGAACGCCGGGTGTTACCGCATATCGACAAGGAAGCGTAAGCGCGATACCCATGACACCCGCAAAATATTACCCACGGGGCACAAGTAGGGAGAATAAGCGAAAGCCTTCAAGGCAAACAACTTCTTGACCATCGCGATGCCAATCAGCTGAGGGGAGCCCACCCATGCGGTGATCGGGCGAACTCCGAGTACTTACAGTTCTTATGGATAAAATTTTCGCAACAACTCCACGTTGTAGGAGTTGGCCAGCTCTTGGTCATCCTCAATGGCCAACCGGACCGCCCCGGGTCGAGATACTAAGACCACCTTAAAGGGGCCCTCCCACCGGGGAGATAGTTTGTGGAGCCCGGTATGCGTCTGGATTCTGTGCAAGACCAGGTCATCCACTGCCAGTGTTCTCTCGTGGACCCGGGTGGTGTGGTACCGCTTGACACTTTGCTGGTACTGAGCGGCACGCAAGGCCGTTCGGTCGCGCACCTCCTCTAGAAGGTTGACTTCTTCACCGCGGTAGTCTTCTTGTCGTTCCTTGCTGAACGCTGAGACGCGTGGAGAGCCGAGCGATAGCTCGAACGGAAGGACGGCTTCCGCGCCGTAGACCAGGAAGAAGGGTGTTTCTCCAGTCACCCGATTGGGTGTGGTTCGGAGTGACCACAACACAGCCGGGAGTTCTACCGTCCACCGCGCCCCCGACTTATGGAGTCGGTCAAACACTATGGTCTTCAAGCCCCTCAACACCAGCGCATTGGCTCGCTCAGCTTGGCCATTGCTCCTTGGATGGGCCACCGAAGCAAAGCATACCTTGGTGCCCATCTCATCAGAAAACTCCAGGAAGGCTACACTGGTGAATTGAGTGCCATTGTCGGTGGTGATGCGATTGGCGACTCCAAAACGGGTGAAGATTCCGTGGATGAACTTGATAGCAGCGGAAGCCGTGATGGCACGTACTGCTTCGGCTTTGACCCACTTGGTGAATTTGTCGATGGCGACGAATTGGTGAGTGAAGCCCCTTGTGGCCCATGGGAACGGACCCAGGATGGCTAGCCCCTAGACCGCGAACGACCAAGAGAGCGGGATAGTTTGCAGGGCTTGGGCTGGTCAGTGGATTTGCCTGGTGAAGAATTGACATGTTTCACATTTTCTCACCAGCTTGCGAGCATCCTAGAGGGCAGTAGGCCAATAAAATCCTTGGCGGAATGCTTTGCCGATATGCGTCCGGCTGGACATATGGCTCCCGCACATGCCTCCATGGATATCAGAGAGCAGGTTGCTCCCCTCTTCCCGAGTGATGCACTTTAGTAGAATTCTGTTTCTACTCTCGCAGTATAGGTCCCCACCTACCAGAGTATAGCACTTGGCCTTGTGTGCAATTTTCTCAGCTGACGCATCATCGTCAGGGATCACTTGGTCTCGCTGGAAGGCTAGGATAGGATCCATCCACTGATCTTCCTGGCCAAGTGTTGTGATCACGTGGTGATCGCTCGGATACTCCGCTTGGCCAAGCTTTTCCCCGGGTACCGCAGTAGCGGCATCGCCGCCTTCCCTCCCGGACCTGGGGGCTAAGGCGGGTACGTTGCCTACCCTCCCTGAACTGGAGGCCGTGATAGCCGCACCACCCTCCCCGCTTGAGTCGAAGGCCGCGACGGCTGCATCGTCATCCCCACCTTGAATGGGGGCAGCGACGGATGGTCGTGATGGTCTTTCTTCAAAGACCCCGACTGGGACGGAAGTTCTGGAAGACGCGAGCTGTGAAATCCCATCCGCCATATGGTTGTCGCGTCGAGGGATATGGATATATCCCAGTCCTTCGAAGTGGCATTCTATCTTTCTGACCTCCGCCAAGTAGGCGGCCATGGTAGGGTCAGAATATTGAAATTCTTCGCTCGATTGATGACGATGAGAGTCGGCTTTGACTTAGGCGTCGGACACCTACGGAGGCGGCGTGCAACCGCCGTGAGCCCTCCTATTTGGCGATGTTGTTAGTGGCCTTGAAGTTCAGGGCGACCACGTACTGGAGGATGTCATCGGACGGGGAGACGAGACCATCGGCCCAGCGCCGAGCCTAAAGGCCATCGAAGAATAAAGTCAAAGGAAGGCGGGTGTTTCTTTAGCCGAGAGTGGTGGAGTCCATTCGGCAACAAACTCCGCCAACTTCTGACTCTTGATGGTGGTGCGGGGTACAAACTTGAGACAGAATTCCCCCGGCTCCACCAACCACTTGGCGATGCGGCCCTCACATTCTCAGTTGTGGAGGATCCCTTGCAGGGGGTAGGCAGTGACCACCGTGATTTCTCGCCCCTGGAGGTAGTGCCGCAGCTTCCTGGACGCCACCAGGATGGCGTACAGCATCTTCTGTGCTTGCGGATACCTGGTCTCTGCCTCGTGTAGCATGTTGCTAACGTAGTAGACTAGCTTTTGGACCCCTTCCTCTCGCCACGATCGGCGCTCACCCGCTGCGGGGTAGCGGCGATATCTGAGCAATGGTTTGTCGGGCTTAGCACGACCGATCTTGATGGGGAGCATAGTGCATTGCTTCAAGTCTTCAAACGCTCATTGAGCCACCTTAATCCACTCGAAGTGATTTGTCTTCTTCAACAGCTTGAATAAGGGCAGGCTTCTTTCTCCCAACCGGGCAATAAATTGCCCAAGGGAGGCCAGGAAACTAGTTAGGCACTGCACCTGCTTGAGCTGAACCGGCGGCTTCATGTGTTCAATGGCCGCTATCTTGTCAGGATTGGCCTCAATGCCCCGACTGGACACGAGGAACCCTAGCAGCTTTTCGAAGGGCACGCCGAACACACACTTCTCGGGGTTGAGGTTTAAGTAATTCTTCCAGAGGTTAGCGAAGGTTTCCTCCAGGTCTTCAATCAGTTCTTCACTCTTTTTAACCATCACAACCAAGTCGTCGATGTACACCTCAAGATTTCGCCCTATCTGCAGACGGAAAGTAATATGCATGGTGCGTTGATAAGTAGAACCAGTATTTTTTAACCCAAAAGCCATTCTGATATAACAATAAACACCCATGGGGGTTACAAAAGTGGTTTTTTCTTCGTCTTCTGCCGCCATGCTAATCTGGTGGTACCCAGAGTACACATCCAGAAAGCACAACAGCTCGCACCCGCCGTTGAGTCAATGATGAGATCAACGCGCGGCTGGGGGTAAGGATCTTTCGGGCAGGCCTTGTTGAGGTCGGTGAAGTTGACACACATCCGCCACTTCCTGTTGGATTTCTTGACAAGCACAGGGTTGGCAAGCCACTCGGGGTGAGAGACTTCCCGAACGATCTCTGCGTGCAGCAGCTTCTCTACCCCCTCCCGAATGGTATCTTGCCGCTCTGGTGCCTGTCTCCGGACCTTTTGGCGGATTGGGCGCACATCCGGGAGCATTGCCAGTCAGTGCTTGATCACCTCCCTAGGGACCCCAGTCATATCGGACGGTTGCCAGGCGAACATGTCGGAGTTAGACCGGAGGAAGGTGACGAGCGCATCTTCCTATTTGGCGTTGAGGCTGGCGCCAATGAAGACGGTCATCCCAGGCTCGCCCTCACTCAGGGATACCACCTTCACCTCGCTAGCCGAGCTGGGCGAAAGCAGGTCTCTGCTGAGGGCTCCGAAAGGCGGCATCGACCGACTTCAGCAGTGTACCGGCGAGTCGATCGCGTGCTTGTGACAACACAAGGCTTCTGACCTGTCCACCCGGATGACTATGGGGCCACTAGGCCCTGACATCTTCACCACCATGTATCCATAGTGGGTTGCCGCCATGAACTTGGCCAATGTCGGCCGACCAAGTATGGCATTGTATGGGAGGACGAAGTCGGTGACTTCGAAGTCGACCAACTCTGTACGGTAGTTGCTTTCCTCCCCGAAGGTGACAGGAAGGCGCACCTAGCCCAAGGGATCGAGCTAGCCCCCGGGGCGATGCCGTAGAAGGGCAAGGCCGGGCGTAACTGCTGGCTCAATATTTGGAGCGCCCGGAATGCCTTGGAGGACAGGAGGTTGATGGAGCACCCTCCGTCCACAAGCACTCACCCGAGCTTCACGTTTTGGATTGTGGGCGAAATCACGACCGGAAGGTGACATATGCCAGCAGTGCTCTCAGGGTGGTCAACCTGACTGAAGGTGATCGGCTCCTACGACCACTTCAGCATCCGACACGCCCTTGAATTCAGCGCCGTAGCGCAGACTTTCCTCCTCAGCCGCTTGTAGGACACATTGGAGGGGTAGGTGGACGAGCCACCATGAATATGCGCTTCTGGCGTGATCCGCTTCTTTGGAAGGCGGTGAGGCGAGGTCTTCGTCTTAATGCGTCGTTGTGGGGCGGCGCTCCTTGGTTCTTTGCTCGACCATCTTGCTCACAACCTGGCGGTTGGCCAGGTCGTGAGTGTTGGTCCTGTTAATCGGGCAGAAAGGCTTGCCCTCCTTCTCCTCGCGGCGGTCGTTCCTCTGACTGCGGCAATCGTCACGCCGGTCATGGCAGTCATCCCGCCGATCACGGCGGTCGCGCCTCTGTAGCTTGGTATCCCTATGCTCGTGCTCAGCGGTCAGGACCCGCCTAGTCTCGATCGCTTCATGCCTCCTCGCTTACTTGCTTGCAGGGCCGGGACCTCTCGAGGTCCCGGATTTGTCTCCATTGCATCCTCGCGTGGCGCCAGACACCGGCCCCTGTAACTAGACTTTGAGGAGACTTTTGCCCCTGTAACTAGACTAGAAGCTATTAAGATCCTGCTTGCATTTTCGGCATCCAAGGGCTTCGAACTTTATCAAATAGATGTCAAGAGTACATTCTTCAATGGGTATATTGAGCAAGAGGTGTATGTCAGGTAGCCTCTAGGATTCAAGAACACCAAATATCCAAATCATGTCTTGAAGCTTTCCAAAGCTTTGTATGGACTTAAGCAGACCCCTAAAACATGGTATGAGAGGCTTAAATTCTATCTGCTCAGCCAGAGTTTCAAGATGGGTATAGTAGACAAAACTCTATTTATCAGACACCAGGATTCTCACTTTGTTCTCGTCCATATTTATGTGGACGATATTATCTTTAGTGCCTCTTTACATTCTCTTGTGTCTCAGTTTTTAGAGATGATGAGTACAGAGTTTGAGATGAGTATGATGGTTGAGTTGAGCTATTTCCTTGGCTTCCAAATCAAGCAGACTCGGGAGGGCACCTTCTTGCATCAAGACAAATACACTTGAGACCTCTTGAGTTGTTTTGATATGTCTGATGGGAAGCCAGTGATGACGCCTGTGGCCACCGCTATGTCCTTGAGCCTGACGAGGATGATAAGCCTGCTGATCAGAAGGAGTTCAGGACCATGATCGGTTCCCTCTTGTATCTCACTGCCTCGAGACCAGACATATATTTTGCAGTATGTTTGTGCGCTCGATTTTAGGCTTCTCCTCATGTGAAGGATCGAGATGGCGAACAGAGGGGGGGTGAATGGTCGCAACTAAATTTTCCCCAAAATACTCCAACTAAAACCGAGAAAAGATCGCATAAGGAAATCGTGAAAAACCATAAAAACCGAACGACTAGACAACTATGTGCATCCCTAGTTTACATGAATATTATCCATAAAATATGTGAGGATTTTTCAATCACAATCCTGGTTGTCAAGTGTCCAAAAGAAAGAGGAATCAATTCAAATACTTCTTTTCTAAAGAGATCAAGCCAAAACACAAAAGTCTCTTTTAGAAAAGCAAAAGCAGATATTTCCAGAATCTGTCTTTAATTTGAACAGGAGGTTGGTGGGTTTCTGCTGCTCACAAAATTATGAGAAATTTTCTCCCTATGAGCAGATGAGTCGTGAAGCTCTCCACCAAAATTCAGATCAAAAAGCCAAGTAGAAAAATCATCATAAATCTATGAACACAGACAGTCAGAAACTTCGGGCAGAAAATTTGGGGCTCGGTTTTCACTTCATAGCACCCAAACGGTGAAACCAGTGGACTCAAACTTTTCTACAGATGGGTATAGGAGTCCCGCACAATCTCCAATAAGAATCACTCAAGAAGGATTTTTCTAGATTTTTCTAAAAATCAAAGACTAACTGCTGTGCGAAAAACAAGTTCTGGACAGAACTGGAACTTGAAAGAAGAGATGATCTCTACTCAATCAAAGAGTGCAAAAGAGATGTAAAACCATATGAACACACTCAAAACATCCAAGATCAGCATTTAGAAGGAGGAGGCAAATCCAAATTGCATGAATGTAGATTGCGGAAAGTAAATGCGTAATGTAAATGCTGAATTTAAATTGCGTAAAGTAAAGACATAATGTAAATGCAGAATTTAAATTCACAATGATGCAAAGAAATTTCTTTGTATTTCTGGTGGGAAGGTTTACAAAGCCTCACTTCATGTGGGCAAAGCTCAAAGGAGCAACTCAAACCTTCAAGGGGAGGAGGCCACCCCTCCACCCCTATTTATACAACTCTTGGGTCACCTACCACCCTTGGATGAGTCCCTCAACCCTAGGACACTCATCTAAGGGCTAGGATTAACCCACTCACACAGCCATGCAAGGGCTAACCCAAAACCCACACACATACCGGGTTTTCTTGCACGGTTTTCAAAGCATACTACCTAGACCCGCTAACCTATCAACTAGACCGCAATCCGACGGCCCTCATTGATCCACGCGGCATCTAGCTAGCATCATCTCCTTTCCTTATCTTCTTGGCTTGCCGGACTCCGTCTCCGGTCATCTTCCGCGATCTCCGGCCGTCTGGACCTCGACGCCTCGCCTAGTCCGGTCATCCTCCGCCTCACCATGACCTAGCACCGCCGCCACCGCAACCATCAAAGACAAGGAAAAACCTTTCACATAGCAATGCCCACAAATATTTTCAATGATTATCCCACAATCATTAATCAATCATAATTAAGCTCAATGGTCCGATTACTCGCCCCTGGCCGGTAGCACTAGGAAAAACAACCAACACTCAAATTGCTTCAATTTGAAGATCCAATTCAAATCAAACTCAATTTGAATCAAACCAAGCTCAACACTTGTCAATTATTCATCACACACAAGGATAGACCTCCACATGGTCTTTCAATCTCCCCTTGATGAGTATATTGACAAACACATGAAAAGGCATAAGTTTGAGTTTGAAGGAGAAGAAGAAAGCAATTTGAATGCAAAGCCAAACTCGGTCCGAGAGAAGGAAATAATATCATGACCAAGTTGGCTAGAAAGATTTTAGAGCAATATAAAAGAAAGAGCAAGTTTTCCACAAAAGCTCTAAAATATCAATAAAACTCACAATGAACACTCGAATATGCTTATGATCATAAAAATTTGCAATTGTCACAAAGATCATAAGAATCAAGGTGGATTAGAATTTTTCCTTTGAAGATGCCTTTTCTACATTTTCTCCCCCTTTTGGCAATATAGGCATCAATAAGTCAAATTTTTTTTCTTTTATCCCCCTTTGAATATGTATGCATGAGATGCAACCTAAGGAGCTTTGAAGATTATCCAACTGATCATAATGACAAGATATGACACCAAGCTAATCAATTTAGAAAATGACTAAACTTGGATGTCTCCAAGAACAAATTCATTTTGCTCACAAGCTTTGTTTACAAGATTTTATTTTAACAAGATTGGAACAAGTGCAAAACTTAGCAAAAGTTTCAAAGCTAGAAGCAAACACCACTCATAGGATCAAATGGAAAACCTAGAGTTCAACCTACTCAACACTTTGGGAAATCTAGAAGTGCATACAAGGTCCTTGAGCTCATTTTCCATATAATCGATTTTTGCCTTAGTATTTGAAAAGACATAGCGGGGTGCAAATGTTTGACATAATTTGCATTCTTTACCCACATATGTTTTTTTTGTTTATTTGCATTTTTCAAGAGTAATTGACTCATGCCATCTTGACCATCTCAAGAAGAACTCTTAAGAGGATGGTCTTGGTCATACACGATGCATTCCAAGTTCATCCCAAGTGCAATGGGAGGCGTCTAGTGAATGCAAAGTGTTGAGATCAATTTTGCACAAAGAGTCAATTTTTGTTTTCATTTTAGCACATATGAGCAATTGGAAGGACTCAAGTATGGATCAAGCTAGTTTCACCCAAGTTGCTATAGGGACTCTAGAGAACTCCAAAATTTCACAAATCATGGTAAATACCTCTAGAGACGAAACTTAGCAAGAAAAAGCAACATGTTTCATCAAGTTTTTCAGTTAAAACTTTCAATTTTCAAATTTTAACAAGCTTAGCATGATGGATGAACTTGGACAACCCGAAGCTAGTGATTTTCTTCAAAAGATGTAGCAAGGTGCATTACATGAAGATTGAGTCAATTGCATAATAGACAAAGCTCATAAAATGAAAAATCAAGTCTATATGCAATGAATGAGACAGATTCTTAAACTCCCCCTCAACATGTGATTCCATTTTAAGCACAAATCTGGTTCAAATTGAGTTATTAGCAAGATTAAGCTCAAGAAAGGTCGAAAAGAACTCAATTAAAGCCAGAAACACAGAATGGAGGGAAGAAGTCAAGAAACTGCGAACTGGGTGACTATAGAGTATAGAAAAGATAGCAGAGAACACTAGGCTCAAACTCGCTCTCATCTTCCCCAATGACTGACAAAGGAAAGCTAGCTCTCAAACTCCAGCCCAGGAGCAAACACAGACCCTGTCTACCCAGGGGGCCCAACACCTGCTAGACCTACAAGACTGTGAGTGAGCTCAACCGAGAAGAAGAAGAGAATAGCATCCTAAAGCATAAGATGAGAGGTCCATGCCGAGGCATGCCAGAAGTCTAGGTGAAGTGAACTCAGAACTCTAGAAAAGAAAACCCATAGCACCCAGAACAAGACAAAAGAAGGGAAAAACTGGAAGAAAATATATACATATAATACATAAAGTACAAACCAGCTCCCCTCACAATAAGCCGTGGGACACACGACACCAAGCTCACTCCTCAAGGCAACAAACCTAGAGCTATCCAAAGGCTTGGTAAAGATATCGCCAAGCGGTGGTCACTCTCACTGGCTCAAGCACTATGTCTCCTTTCTCCACATGGTCTCTAAGGAAGTGATATCTAATATCAATGTGCTTGGTCCGGAGTCTTTGCCTTTGGGTTCTTGGCAATGCAAATAGCAGAAGTGTTATCACAGAAAAGTGGAACACTCTCTATCTCTAACCCAAAGTCCCATAAGGTCGATCTCATCTAGAGCACTGCTCTGAAAGAATCGGCTCAGACAACATACTCGGCCTCAGCGGTGGACTGTGCGACTCCGGACTGCTTCTTAGATGACCAAGAAACAAGAGAAGTGCCAATGAATTGGCAAGTGCCAGAAGTGCTCTTCCTATCTATCCTACAGCCAGCAAAGTCAGCATCGGAAAAGGCTCTAAGGGATAGACAAGAGGAAGAAGAGTACCAGATACCATAATCAATGGTAGCTCGAAGGTACCTGAAGATGCGCTTCACCGCCTGGCGATGAGAGACGCGAGGAGAAGCCTGAAATCGAGCGCACATACACACAGCAAAGTGTATGTCCGGCCGCGAGGCAGTAAGATACAAGAGAGAGCCAATCATGCTCCGAAACTCCTTTTGATCAGCAGGCTCACCATCCTCATCGGGCTCGAGGACAGCAGTGGTGGCCATAGGAGTCATCACAGGCTTCCCATCAGACATATCAAACCGTTTCAGGAGGTCCCGAGTGTACTTACCTTGGTGTAGGAAAGTACCCTCCCGAGTCTGCTTGATTTGGAAGCCAAGAAAGTAGCTCAACTCACCCATCATACTCATCTCAAATTCATGCTCATCACTTCGTAAAAATGAGACACAAGAGACCGAGATGAGCCACAATTAAAGATAATATCGCCCACATAAATCTGGGACGAGAAGAAAATGAGAATCTGGTGTCGATGAATAGAGTTTTGTCTACTATACCCATTTTGAAACCATGACTGAGAAGATAGGACTTAAGCCTCTCATACCAAGCTCTAGGGGCCTGCTTAAGTCCATACAAGGCTTTGGAAAGCTTGTAGACATGGTTCGGGTATTTGGGGTTCTCAAATCCTGGAGGTTGCTTGACATACACCTCTTCCTCAATGAAGCCATTGAGAAATGCACTCTTGACATCCATTTGATAGAGCTTGAAGCCCTGGGATGCAGAAAATGCAAGCAGGATTCTAATAGCCTCTAGTCTAGCTACAGGGGCAAAGGTCTCCTCAAAGTCAAGACCCTCAACCTGAGAGAAACCCTGTGCAACTAGCCTAGCCTTGTTGCGAACGACAACCCCATCCTCACTAACCTTGTTTTTGAACACCCACTTGGTCCCAATGACATTATGACCAGATGGGGGCTCTACAAGCTGCCAAACTTTGTTCCTCTCAAAGTTTTCCAGTTCCTCATGCATAGCATTAATCCATGATTCATCGGATAATGCATGAGTAACATCCTTTGGCTCAAAAGAGGCAACAAAGGCAGAGTGAAGGCAGAAAGAAGATAAGCCTGATTTTGAGCGTGTCACCCGCTCAAACAGATCACCAATGATCTGCTCAGGTGGATGAGAACGTTGAATGTGGCGAGGAGGACCAGAAGCAGAAGTGGCCTCTACCTCTTGAGGAGAAGAGGTAGGAACAGAGCCACTCGCTGAAGGAGAGTCTGAAGGCAAAGGCTGATCTTCCTGAGGTGCAGAAATGGAAACAGGAGGCACCTCAGGTGTAGAGGGAACTGGATCAGGTGGAACACCATCATCTCCATCATCCTCATCCTCTACAAAGATGGTCTCGGAGGGATAAGAAGAGCCTGAAATATCAGGTCTAGCACCTGGGCTAGCCTCATCAAAGGTCACGTCACAGGTCTCTATGATCCTATTCGCATCACAACTCCAGACCCTATAGCTACGAGAGGAAGTCGAGTAACCCAGAAAGATACCATCGGAAGAGCGAGACTCAAACTTATCTAGGTTACGGACTTCAAGATAAAACACTTGCAACCAAAAGCGAAAATGAGAAACACCGAAGCCGCCCATACCTCAACTCATAAGAAGTGCGATGCAAATGTGCTCTCAAAAACACGCGATTAGAAACATGACAAGCGAGAGCTATAGCCTCATTCAAAACTTCCTAGAGTCTTGTACTCATCTAGCATCGTCCCGCCATCTCAACCAGAGTCCTGTTCTTCCTTTCCACTACGCCATTCTGTTGAGGGGCGTGGGAGAAGAGAACCGATGCTCTAAACCGACTCCACACGAAACTCTCAAAGTAGGAATTCTTGAACTCGGTGCCATTGTCATCGCGTATAGCTCGTAATGCACACGGGAGCTCAATAGACAACCTACTAACAAATCCCTCAAGTGAGAAAAGTCTCATCCTTCGAGGCCATGAAAAATACCCAAGAATACCTCGAAAAATCATCAACAATGACAAGGACATACCACTTCCCTCCGCTGATCAGACTCTATTTGGACCAACGGTGTCCATGTGTAAAAGCTGTCTCGTGCATCAGTCATCACTACGGTGATCGGAGGATGAGAAGCGATAACCATCTTGCCATGTCGGCAGGAGAGCAAACTAAGTCTTTGACCATCTTGAGTTTGGGCAAACCACGAATAAGATCGCGGTGCTAACTCGGTCAAATGATCAAAACCAATGTGACCAAGTCTCCTATGCCAGAAGGAGAGATCACGGGACTCAGAAGCAATCAAACACCGAAGAGAGTCTCCAGAAGAAACAGAAAAATCAGCACGAAAGACTCTCCCAAATCTAGAAATCCCGCAAACTAACTCTCCTGATGAATCGAGGATTCTACAAGCATTACTCTTGAAGCTTACCTCGAAAGAGTCATCGATAAGTAGCAGAAACAAAGCGATTGTATTGCGTTTACTTACTAAGGCAACATCTTTAAGAATAAAACTTTCATTAATGCAGATGGTACCTTTTGCAATGACCCTACCTGAAGACGCATCCCCAAAGGTGATCAACTCATCACCGGGGGCTCGGACTAGGGAAGAGAACTAACGAGAATCTCCGGTCATATGGCGAGAACAACCGGAGTCAACAATCCAAACATCTCCCTTCCCCATCCGACGAACCTGATCAAGTCAGAAGAGAAGACTCAGTACTGGGATAAAGTGAAGACTTGGGAACCCAATACTGAATTACACGACGCCTCAAAGTACCAGCCACAAAAGAAGAAGACTGGACTCTAGTGTCTCTCTGACGCTCAACTCTAACAAGATCAGAAGAAGCAGTTGTAGTGGAAGATCTAGGAGCTGTCACTGGTTTGGCCTGCCGTGGTGCAAAGGCCGGACCATCCCAACGAGGCTGCCTAAATCTCCTACCCGAAAACGCCTCACGCCGCTGATATCTACCTCGATGGAGAAAAACGAGGAATATCAAGAGGACGGGAAAGATCGACCACGAGCAACTCCGAACTAAAACTCGATCAACGACATGAAAACCGAGTCTGGATGCTGCCCAAAAACAAAGCGACTCTCTAACTCGTTTAGAAGCGGTCGTGTTTTAGAGCACTCAGAGTGCGGGATGACCTGAATACCCTAAGTGCAGCAACACGCCACGCCGGTGATCTTGGCGCGTCTAAACAGAAATCTACTAGGTGACCATCCTTCTTATGAAGGTGCATGTGTACTTTGCCTTGTTAGAGGCGTATAACAGAGAAGCATCCTTCAGTCGTCAAGTCCCATGGACCACACCGGCAGACCTAAACACAGTGGTGCTCACCGTGGGAGCAACCACAATCTCACCACTCTTGGAAGCACGCATTACTGAAGGCGGATGCGCCTGCGTGCTCCAAGTAATCAAATCCTAGACCTTGATTGAATCTGCTAACCTTGGGTGGTCTAGAATGAGATTGAGCTTCTTCTTGCCTCCAACAAATTTCTCAAGAGTGCTCATGAGATACTCACACTCCGGAAGAGAGAGGCACAAGAAGAGCAAGGGAAGGAGTAGAAGAAGAGCCGAAGAAGAGGATTGAACAACGCGTGCATATTGTTCCCTATACACTGCCTCAAATTTGAGAGACTCACAGAAGCACAAGAAGCATTTCTAATTCTACCAACCTGGGCCTTTATCTTCTTCCTAAGCTCTGCGTGGACCTTATCCACGTCATCCTTAACCCCAATACACAGAAATCAATCATTATTTGACTTAACTAGTAAGTCCTTAGCAAGTTCTTGCACACTTGGCATTCAAAGCTTCATTATCAATTTTTAGTTGCTTACAGCCCTCACATGAGCTGACTGGGTCCTTAGAAGCATGCAATTCAAGTTCATCATTTCTAGCAGAAAGCTTCCTAAGGTGACAACCCATGGCATCAATTTCAGCAAGTAGCTTAGGGCAATTTTCACAAGATGCAGTTGTGTGAGTATGAAGAAAACTATCATCAATAGGAATAGGATCAATAGAACATGTACTAGCATCCTTCGACCTAAGAGCCTCAAGATCGAAACCACACTATCATGCAGGTCCTTAGGTTCTCCAACTCCTCAAGCAAAGCATCACAGAGAGTACAACTATCGAGTCTCGGAGGAACATGATTTAAGTGAAGCTAACTCCGAGACAATCTATCTACCTCCTTCTCTAACTCGTAACACCTCGACCTAGCCTTAGCATGAAACTTGCCTAATTTCTGTAAGGCATCATTTAACTTCGTCGTGAGGTGGGTACCTCATCCGTGTCGCCAGTACAGCTCTGAGTCGCCACTTCAATGGCGCCGCCATGAAGCACATGCCGAGAAAATCGCCGCCTTTCTTCTTCTTGCGGATCATCCTCGCCTTAAATCGCTCCATGTCTCCGTGTCGGAGAGGTTGATGTCGTCGAGGGCGGCGAGGACGCTGTGGAAAAACTTCTTGTTTTGGAGAAGTTGCGGTACTTCTTCTCGCTACGGTTCCTGAACCGGAGGCTTCTTGTTGCGTTCTTGTCGGTGTAGTCGTTCTTGCCCAAACGGCCGACGTCGTTCTTGCCCTTCTCGGCTTAGGGCAGTTAAGCTCGAATGTGGTTGGGGCCACCACACTCGAAGCGGTGATCATGCCACTCTCTTCCTCTCTCTCACTCTCTTGTAAATATTGGAAAATTTTGAGCGACAAGAGCAAGCTCATTTTCGGAAATTGTTCCGAATTTCATCGCTACATCGCAAAGAGCGGAGAGAAAAACCGAAGCAAAGTCAAGAGAAAATCCGAAGAGGACCCAATGGGATCGGTGACCAAAGCCATCGATCGAGATTTCGCTCTTCAGAGACGACATCAATCTCATGAGTCTTGAGGCGGGAATAAAGCCCGTCAAGAGTCGAGTCGACAGATCGATGGTGTCCTTGATGGTGGTCACCTTCATCTCCCAAACCCGAAGGTCGAGTCACGGTCAAGAAATGCCGAGCATTGTCCAAGTCAGGTATATACAACCGATCGCTCGGAGGTCGCTCAAAATCTTGGTAAACCGACCAAAGCACTCATCGAGACTCTCACCGTAGCGTTGTTCAAATTTGTTGTACTCGCTTGAGCTCGTCTGCCTCGCGGTCTTGATTTGAGTAGTGCCCTCATGGTAAGCATCGAGGTTACCCAAATCTCGTGGGCGGAGCGAAGGTGAGAAATCGATCATACTCACTCATGGCCGAGTCCTCAGATGAGAATGTTCTCGCCTTAGCATTTGCCTCAACGTCAGCCATATTGCCGGCCGTGACGTTCTCATCAGCAGGAACCTCATATGGGAGCTTCACCTTCTGCCATATCAGGAAGCCCTAGGCAGTGATGTATGACTCCATCCGGGATTTCCAAAAAGGAAAATCAACACCAGAAAAAATTGGAGGCTTGGTGGAATATTTGTCCGTCGCCATGGCTCTTGAGACCGGTCAAGATCTATGGAAGAGCAAAACCGGCTCTGATACCAATTGAAGGATCGAGATGGCGAACAGAGGGGGGGTGAATGGTCGCATAACTAAATTTTCCCCAAAATACTCCAACTAAAACCGAGAAAAGATCGCGCAAGGAAATCGTGAAAAACCATAAAAACCGGAACGACTAGACAACTATGTGCATCCCTAGTTTACATGAATATTATCCATAAAATATGTGAGGGATTTTTCAATCACAATCCTGGTTATCAAGTGTCCAAAAGAAAGAGGAATCAATACAAATACTTCTTTTCTAAAAGAGATCAAGCCAAAACACAAAAGTCTCTTTTAGAAAAGCAAAAGCAGATATTTTCAGAATCTGTCTTTAATTTGAACAGGAGGTTGGTGGGTTTCTGCTGCTCACAAAATTATGAGAAATTTTCTCCCTATGAGAAGATGAGTTGTGAAGCTCTCCACCAAAATTCAGATCAAAAAGCCAAGTATAAAAATCATCATAAATCTATGAACACAGACAGTCAGAAACTTCGGGCAGAAAATTTGGGGCTCGGTGTTCACTTCATAGCACCCAAACGGTGAAACCAGTGGACTCCAAACTTTTTCTACAGATGAGTATAGGAGTCCCGCACAATCTCCAATGACAATCACTCAAGAAGGATTTTTCTAGATTTTTCTAAAAATCAAAGACTAACTACTGCGCGAAAAACAAGTTCTGGACAGAACTGGAACTTGAAAGAAGGGATGATCTCTACTCAATCAAAGAGTGCAAAAGAGATGTAAAACCATATGAACACACTCAAAACATCCAAGATCAGCATTTAGAAGGAGGGGAGGCAAATCCAAATTGCATGAATGTAGATTGCGGAAAGTAAATGCGTAATGTAAATGCTAAATTTAAATTGCGTAAAGTAAAGACATAATGTAAATGCAGAATTTAAATTCACAATGATGCAAAGAAATTTCTTTGTATTTCTGGTGGGAAGGTTTACAAAGCCTCACTTCATGTGGGCAAAGCTCAAAGGAGCAACTCAAACCTTCAAGGGGAGGAGGCCACCCCTCCACCCCTATTTATACAACTCTTGGGTCACCTACCACCCTTGGATGAGTCCCTCAACCCTAGGACACTCATCTAAGGGCTAGGATTAACCCACTCACACAGCCATGCAAGGGCTAACCCAAAACCCACACACATACCGGGTTTTCTTGCACGGTTTCAAAGCATACTACCTAGACCCGCTAACCTATCAACTAGACCGCAATCCGACGGCCCTCATTGATCCACGCGCATCTAGCTAGCATCATCTCCTTTCCTTATCTTCTTGGCTTGCCGGACTCCGTCTCCGGTCATCTTCGGCGATCTCCCGGCCGTCTGGACCTCCGCGCGCCTCGCCTAGTCCCGGTCATCCTCCGCCTCACCATGACCTAGCAATCACACCTGCAACCATCAAAGACAAGGAAAAACCTTTCACATAGCAATGCCCACAAATATTTTCAATGATTATCCCACAATCATTAATCAATCATAATTAAGCCCTAATGGTCCGGTATACTCGCTTTGAGGCCGGTAGCACTAGGAAAAGCAACCAACACTCAAATTGCTTCAATTTGAAGATCCAATTCAAATCAAACTCAATTTCGAATCAAACCAAGCTCAACACTTGTCAATTATTCATCACACACAAGGATAAACCTCCACATGGTCTTTCATCATGCCTCTCACCATTAGGCGGTGAAGTGCATCTTCAGATACCTTCGAGTTTCCATTAATTATGGTCTTTGGTACTTTTCCTCTGCCTCTTAGAGCCTTTTCTGATGCAGACTTTGCTGGCTGTTGGATAGATAGGAAAAGCACTTCTGGTACTTGCCAATTCATTGGTACTTCTCTTATTTCTTAGTCATCTAGGAAGCAGTCTAGGATTGCACAGTTCACCGTAGAGGCCAAGTATGTTGCTACAACGAGTTATTGTAGCTAAGTGCTTTGGATGCGATCGACTCCACGTGACTTTGGGTTAGCAATAGCGAGTGTTTCACTTTTCTGTGACAACACTTCTGCTATTTGCATTGCTAAGAATCCAATGCAGCATTCCCGAACCAAACACATTGATGTTAGATATCACTTCCTTAGAGATCGTGTGGAGAAGAGGGATATCACACTTCAATTCATAGTGAGTGACCACCAGATAGCCGATATCTTTACCAAGACTTTGGATAGCACCAGGTTTGTTGCCATGAGTGAGCTTGGAGTTGTGTGCCCTTACGGCTTTTCGCGAGGGGGAGCTGGTCTGTATATTATGTATTATATATTTTGTTCCATCATTTCCTTTCTTTTGCATCTTCTAGGTATTTATGGGCTTATTTTCCTATTTTGAGTTCACTTCACTTAAACTTCTGGCATGCTTCGCATGGATCTCTCATCTTATACTTTAGGTTGCTATCATGCACAATTAGTTGTTCTCTCTTCTCTCTAAGTTGAGTTCCGTCATAATCTTATAAGTCTAGCAGGTATTGGGCCCCCTAGGTAGACAGAGTCTGTGTGCACTCCTTGAGTGAAATGTAGAGTCAACTTCCCTATGTCAGTCATTGGGGAAGATGAGAGCGAATCTGAGTTGTATGTTTCTCTTCTATCTTTTCTATGCTCTATTTTTTCCCATTTTGCAGTTTTTATGACTTCTTCTGCTCATTTTGTTTTTCTAGTTTCTATTGAGTTTATTTGGACCTTCTTTAAGCTTTATTTTGCTTATAATTCAACTTGAACGAGATTTATGCTTTAAATCGATTCACTTGTTGTGGGGGAGTTTTGAGAATCTGCTTCATGCATTGCATATAAACTTTATTTTCTATCTTATGAGCTTTGTCTATTATGCAAATAATTTATTCATCATGCTATACACCATGCTACATCATATGAAGAAAACTGCTAACTTAGATATGTTCAAGTTCATTTATCTTGATAAGCATGCTAAAAATCGAAAATGAGCTTTAAAAGAAAAACTTAATGAAACATGTTGCTTTTACATGCTAAGTTTCTTTTCTAGGTGTATTTGCCATAATTAGTGAAATTTTGGAGTTCTCTAGAGTCTCCATAGCAACTTGGATGAAACTAGTTTGATCCATACTTGAGTCCTTCATTTGCTCATAAGTCAAGATGCTAAATTGAAAATTAAGCAAAGTTGACTCTATTTGTGAGAATTAGACTCAGCACCTTGCATTCACAAGACAGCTTCCCATTGCACTTGGAATGAACTTGGAATGTGTAATGTATGGCCGAGACCATCCTCTTAAGAGTCTTTCCTGAAATGGTCGAATATGGCTTGAGTCAATTAAAAAGAACAATGCAAATATAAAAAAATAAGTCGGTAAAGAATGCAAATAATGTCAAACATTTGAATCCCCGCTATATCTTTTAAGATCTTAACAAAAAATTTGCATTAAATAAAAAATGAGCTCGATGGACCTTGTATGCAATTCTAGATTCCCCAAAGTGTTTACTTGGTTGAACTCTAGATTTTCCATTTGATCCTTTGAGTAGCTTTGCTTCTAGTTTTGAAACTAATGCTAAGTGTTGCACTTGTCAAATCTTACTAAGAATGACATATTCAAAAATAGGCTTGCTAGCAAAATTTATTACTTGCACTTGGATATGTCTTACTTTAGCTTAATCTACAATTGTCTAGCATGGTGTCAATATCTTATCATTTTGATCACTTGGATAGTTTTCAAAGCTCTTTAGATACATTTCATACATTCACACTAGACAACGGGGGAGAAAATATAGAAACCTTGATGCCTATATTGCCAAAAGGGGGAGAAAATGTAAAAAAAGGCATCATTAAAAAATGGAATTGTATTTTGAATCTTATAATTTTGTTGAAAACATGATAACTATCTTGAATCATAAGCATAATTGTGTTCTTGTGAGTTTTTATTAGACTTTTAGAGCTTTTGTGGAAAACGTGCCCTTTCTTGGGTTTTCCTCTAAAATCATTCTTGTCAACTTGGTCAGGTCCCTATTTTCTATTTTTCTCTAGACCAAGTTTGGCTTTTATCCTAATTGTTTCATTCTCTTCTCTTCCAAAGGCAAAATTTTTACTCCTTTTTGGTGTTTGTCAATATACTCATCAAGTGGGAGATTGAAAGACTAGGTGGAGGTCTACCCAGGGTTGTGATTAGCTATTGACATTATTTAAGCTAGTAGTGTTTGAGTTTAAGAGAGATTTGATGTTTAAATTAGAAATTTGAAGCATTTGGCAGTACTGTCCCATAAGGGCGGTGCTACCGGTCTAGCATAGGCAGTAGCACCGGCTGGCAGTGCTATTGGCCCAGGTGCGGTAGCACTGGGCCTATGGCCAGTGTAAAAATTCTAGAGAAGGTGTTTTCTAGTTGGCAGTAGGCCAGTGCTACTGTCCTAGGGGCGGTAGCACTAGTCTACCATGGAAATTGCACTGGGCTCTGGCTGGTGTGAAAATTTTAGAGAGCGTCTCTTCTCTGTTTTGACTATAAGGTGGTGCTACCGGCCTGGGGGTGGTATCACTGGACCTTCGGAGTGGAATTGGATATATTCGATGATTTTGTGATGATTATTACATATCTTTTTGGATATTGCTATGTGATGAGTTTTTTCTTGTCTTTGATGGTTGCAAGACATCAAGTTTTGATCATGGTGAGGCAGAGGATGACCATGACTAGACGAGGAGTGTTGGAGGTCCAGGCAGTCGAGGATTGCTGGAAGATGATCACAGATGGAGTCGATGCAAATCTAGAAGGCAAGGAATGAATGAGATGCTAGCTAGGAGCTGCTCGGATCAAGGAGGGCCATTGGATCGTGGTCTAGATGATACAGTAGCGGGTCTAGTTAGTATGCTTTGAAAAGCTTGCAAAAACCTGTTATATGAGTGGGTTTTGGGTTAGCCCATGTATGAGTGAGTTAATCCTAACCCTTGATAGTGATCCTTAGGGTAGAAGGAACTTATTCAAGGGTAAAGGATGATTCAAAAGTAGTATAAATAGAGGGGTAGCCTTCTCCCTCTTGTAGATCATGAGATTTTTGGTGTTCCTTTGAGCTTTATACACCTTGTTGTGAGACTTTGTAAACCTCCCTTCCAGAAATCCAAAACACTTTGACTTATGGTTGAATTTTCTTTATACACATATATTACGTCTTAAATTCAACATTTAAATTTCATACTTACATTCTTACAATTTACATTTACGCAATTTGTTTTTGCCTCCCCTCCTTCTACATGCTTTTGGTTCTTAGGATGTATGATTGATGGATGAACCTTCTTTAGTTCATATCCCGATCATGTAGGTAATCCATGCATCTTTCTTGTAGGAAACCGGTTTTGTGTTGTTGAGTTAATGATTCTTTCATAGTGTATCAAACTTTCTTTGTTGGTTTTGGTCACATAGCCTCTTGAAAAGCTTCATAAGCTCCTCGTTCCTGAACTATTTGTAGAAGTTGGCACCCATGTGCCGCTTGCACCACCTGCCTTGCAAATCAGGCCATAGATGTGTCTCATCTACACCTTGCTACAACTGCACGATAGTTTTCAACGGCCAGAGATGTTGATCATGTATGACACACGCTCCAGGCCACTGATCCATGACAATGGCTTTCATGTTCCTTAGAAACCAAAGCCAACTACTCTCCATGAATGCGAGCGCTATGGGAAGAACCTGGTTGTTCCTTCTACTTCTATGGAAGTCAATATTTGGCCTTTGTACTTCCTACTCAAAAATGTCCCGTCCATGCATAACAACAAACGGTAATGTCTAAACACATTGATACATATACCGAAAGCAAAGAATGCTTGTTTGAGTACCATCTTCATAAGGAAGCGCTGCGAAGGTGCTCACAAATATTGACGTAGTTCCAGCATTTGTTTTCTTGATCACCTGAAGCATACCTGGCAAGATCTGATAGGAGTCTTTGTATGTACCAAACCTTGCTTTCAATACCTTTTGCTTTGCTTTCCATGCCTCGACATAGCTTATGGTGTACTGGAACCTGTACTCTATTGTAAGTGATTGCATGTGGCTCTAAATCTAGGCTGCCCACAATCTCCCCATACATTGCATTCACAATAAAGCCTAAAGATACATTTCTATGCAATTGCGTAGACTCCGTCAGCACACATTTGTGTGGAATGACTGTAGAACATCACATGATATCATTGCTTCCAAAATCTCACTTATTCTTGTAAATTGCATCTTGCCTCACCTCATTCCGATCGTACTCCCATGCAAAGTCTGCACCCCAGTTGACCACTAGCCTATCAAACTAACACTCATCCCACTCTGCATGGAAAGGCTCTTCATCGCCTTCATCATTACTTAAAGCCTTGTAGTCTCGGCTCTTTGCCTCCATTGCTTGCACCAACGACTCAATATGTTCTTCCTCGTCTGCCACAACCCTTGATCCTTGCACCGCTGGCATTGGAACATCAACTTTCTTACCTTGCACTCCCTCCTGAGCTGAACTAATATCCTGCCTCACTAAGCCTTCTCTAGTACGGATGCTCTCCCCAACTTCCTTCGGTTCGTCACCAATAACCTCCTCCTGTGCCGCATGGCCGGCATGGACTTTCTGAATTGCTTGTGCCAACAACACTAATGGCCACCTTTTCTTAGTCTCCATTCTTACATACGAGCTTCACGACTTTGGCCCCTTAAGTTCCACTAACTTCCAATACGTGCAATCCTGTCTCCAACATCCTACTCCATGCAACTTGAGATCATGTAATTCACGGTCTAGTGAGAACATATTGTATAACCATCTGGTAACCGTGCCCCATGAATGCTCCCCTGCACATGATAGGCTAGCCATGACACTTAGAAAATGACTTAGTTCTACCCCTTATGCACTCATGTATGGAACCCCTTCTCCGTAGTGTATTTTAAATTGCACTTGTTCATCCATATTTGTCAAGTATTTTAGAAAATTCTTAATACGTGTACAATGTAACTCTATCACCTTTTAAATTCTCAATCTACCCATACTGCTACACTTATGTACCATGACAACGTACTCTTCACTACTTGAAACAATTGTTGTAGACATACGTAAATTTATTTTTTCAACTACATACGATCTTGTATACCTTCCACAATTTTATATGTCCATAACTATTGCTATTCTATTCTACACAACTAATTACTTATGAACCTAACTAATCTAGTCACTAAGTTATATATGTAAAAAACTAGTGCTACTCTACACAGCTAATTACATACACACCTAATTAATCTGGTTGACAAGTCATGTATCTAAAACTAGTGCTACTCTACATAGCTAATTACTTACAATCTAATTAATTTGCTCGATATGTCATATATCTGAACAACTATTGTTGCTCTACACACCTAATTACTTACAAATATATTGAATCCAGTCACTAAATCATATTTTTAAATTTTAATTCTATTGAACAAACAGATAAAAGGAATGCATGCCTACTCTATCAACTTGGCGTGGTGGGTTGGTTAACGTGGAGTCACGAGGAGGGTAGGAGGTCGGTTTCGTTATAAAACAGCTTGTAATCTTAACCAGGAGTATCACTGTTGCCTAGCGGTTCTGAGCTTCTAAAAATTACGTGCTCTGCAGAAATGGTGTTGCCTTTCTTCTCCTCTCCCTCTTCTTCCCATCCTCCACCTCCTCCTCTTCTTCTTCCCTCCTCTTTCACCTCTCCTTTCTTCCCTTCCCCTCTCCCCTCTTCTTTCTTCCCCTCTCTTTCCTTTTCTTCTCTCTTCCCCTCTTCGCTCCAGGTTCACGACTAGAGAAAATGGCAATCTAGCTGCACCCGTGCATGGCTAGAGCCTTAAAAAGTTCTCTGGTCGTGCTCGTGCACAATAGAGAACTGGTGTCGACGATCGGGATCGCCAACCGCAAAAAGTGAGGTGGGGGTCAGTGTATTATGGGACCCGAGCTGTGTTTCGCTCGAATGGAGGAAGAAAAGCGATCGTGATGATGGTCGAGCAAGGCGACAACAAGCACGAGACAAGGGTTTATCTTGGTTCGAGCCCTGTGAAGGTAATAGCTCTACTCGATTCGCCTGCTGGCGGTGATTCTTGTTATATCGGTATCTGAGGAGTTTACAACTCAAGATAATAATGGTGATTCTGGCTCAAGGCTGCTTTGTGTGTCTTGGGTTGTCTTCGCCGTTCTTGGAGCTTCTTGCGTCCTTGGTCTTTATACTCCCTCAGACGCATAGCGGTCGGGAGACATCCAGGAAGGGGCCTTCATGCACATCGGTGTCGCAAGCTGAATCGCCGGACTTGCCGCGCACTCCTGAGTCATCCCCACGACCCGCTCTCTGGTAACTGCCGGTCAAATGCTAGATCCGAAATCCCAGGGCGGACCAAGGCCCGAACGAGATCCCGCCCGAGCCCGAGGTCGAGCGGGGTCGAGCTCGGGTCCACAGCGCTCTAGGTCGAGTGCCTCAGTATGCACCCAGGTCGTGGTCGGGGCCTTCCGAGCTTGGGGGATCCGTTGACCGCGCGCCGGCCGGTCAAGGAGCACCCAGCCCTCGTCAGCTAGCCCCCGAGGCTCTAGGTCGGAGAAACTCCCGGGCGACCTCGAGCCTTTATCTCGAGACGGAGGCAACCTTCGCGAGTCTTGGCTCCTTGGCGAGGTTGGGCGGAGACCAAAGCGAGTCTTTTGGCCTCGACACCTGGCGACCTTCGGACTTCTCGATGCTGGTACGGATGTGAACGGTTGGCGGGCATCTGGCGGCGTCTCGACTCCGTAGCCCGAGCCTTAATTGCACCCGTCAAATCGCGGTTGGCACGCCTTTTGAGGCGCCGTGGACTGGATTTCACTGCGTTGTGGTTTATAAACCCAGCGCCACATCGTCTGGTCGTCGAAAAGCTCTTGCTCTTGCGCCCGCCTTCAAGCTTTCTCGCCGAGCAACGTCCTCCTTTCCCCTCAGACCAAGCCACACACCGCCATGGCCAAGTTAGGAAGGAGCACTCTGCACTTTCGAGGATGAAGGAGCTCAAGTCCTGAGGGTTGCTAGATCCGTTGACATGGCGGCTGCAACGAGACCGAGCCAGACCCCAAGGACGAGCGAGATCGCTGCACCGAGCACTATGCCCTCTTTGGCTTACGGACCCGGAGAGTGAGTTAGTGGCGAAGGTCCTCTCCAGCTGCGACATCGAGCTCATCAACACAGTGCCAAACTCCGTTCTTCTCCTCACCATCTTTTCCCATCTATGTGAGGATTTCTAGGGATCCTCCGACTCCTCGCTCTTCTTCCAGTTTCAGTCTCTTCCGCTCCGGGAAGGACCCCGTAGTCGGATGCCTCTACTTCTGGCTGCGGGTCGGGCTCAAGTGGTCCTTCCCCAAGTTCCAACCTCGGGATTCCCTCGGCCCGTGGACGGCGCTAGTTCTACTGAAGAGGGTGAGGCAAGGACGCCGGTGTCTGAAGGACCCCATCACCAACCGCAAGAAGGAGACTCCGGAGTCGGACGACCTCAAGGTCGACGAGGAGGCCATCGCCCTCATTCATATCTGCGCCATGCGCGGTCTCAACGGGCAGGCGATCGCCAACGATTTCCTGCGGAACCGTGTGTCCCCTCTTAGGCGGAGGGAGCACCCGTTCTACGAGATCGAGGGGTGACGATTTGACCCGCGAGGGCACGTCTGGTAAGTCTTCTTGCCCCAAGGTCTGGCTTGTGTACACCCTCCGATCTTCTTTTGACAACCGTTTGTCTTGCAGCGCCGAAAGAATCCTGGGTCTCCGCCAAGATGGTCGAGATGTTTGGGAAGCAGGCGCATGAGTACGTCATCGGCAACCCCGTCCCGAAGAATGTACTCCGCCGAAAGGACGAGGTAAGTCACCCGACTAAGCGCTCGAGTCTTTTGCCCGCGAGCCCCTTCCTGAGCTTCGCTTGCTCGTAGGCCCACCAGGAGTTGCTGGAAACGGCCAGGAGGATGCTCCCGCTGCCCGGCGGGGGCATGAGCAGGAAAGGGAAGAAGCGACCTGCCCTGGCCGGATCAAGCCAGACGGAGGCGAAGAAACGCCATGTCGAGTGGCAGACCGCGCCACGGTAAGGGCCCTACTAGTCAAGCCCCTGAGCTTGTGTTTACGTGCCTTGCCGTTTGATGAGCTTTCCCTTATCTGGCGAGCCGGGCTGGCTGCCGCCAGTCTTGAGCACTCCCGCCTCGAGCCTCGAGCTCGAACCCCCGCCGTGACGGGTGTTGCGGAGCCGGCTCGTACCCCGGGACCTCAGGTCGCGAGGACACGCAAGCGAGGCGCCCCCTCGGCATCGGGGCAACAAGAACTTCGACGACCCTTGGCGAGAAGGAGACCGGTGACCCAAGTAAGCCCCTGGCATCCTGGTCCGCGCCGCCCCTTTCGTATCTTTCTGGCTTAGTGTATGCTTTTGATCGCAGACCTTGAGCACCCGAGCTCGAAACTTGCCCGTTTGGCGATGGTCATTGTCGTAGCGAGTCCGAGTCCGAGGAGGAGAACGCCTTCGAGCTGGTGCCACGCCGCGATCATCGCCGGACACGCACTCCTTCTGAAATCCCGAGCCAGCCCTTGGTCGGCGAGTTCTACCAAGGGCTCGACGACTCGTCTGAAGAAAATGACCCCGCGGCCAGCGGGGACTCCGACACGGGCGGGGCCCATGACTCAGCTGCCGTCGACGAGCTTCCCGAAGTCACCGTGAGGGAGGATACTCAGGGCCTTGAGGCCACACTTGAAGTGACCTCCCATACCCCACCAGCCACGATCGCTCCGGGCGTCGAGGCCGCGACCCCACCGGTCACCGGAGATGATCGGGTCGTAGAAGCTCGCATGAACCTCCCGGCCGCGATGCGTTGGCCGAGGTCGCGGCATCGTGCCACGGAGGTCGTGAATGCATGGCGGATCCATTGCCGTTCCTCTGCGCCGAGGCGAGTGGGGCCCCTGCCGCAGGGGTCGGGCCACATCTTCACGCCACGCCCACGTATGCAGGTTGGTCTGCCGGGAGGAGGCATGGACGCCCGGCCGCCTGGGCGGAATTCAAGATCCTGGCCCGAGCATGCCGGCGTTGGCGAGGCGTCCCTGACACCGGCATGACGGTCGGCGAAGGAGGAGATCAGCGCAGAATCGCGCCGATGATCGCGAGGAATTCACCGCGCACGCCTGGAGAGTCACCTTCGCGAGGTAAGGGACCTCCCGCACGCTTCGTAGATCTTAGTCCAAGACCCCTTGTCCCTTCTCATTCCGGGCTATCCTCTCTGTCGTGAAGGTGGTCGGTCATGCCTCTCGGGGGCTACAGGGCCTTCAGGAGCTTGCCGCCGTGCTGAAGGGCCTCCTCGACGCAGTAGAGGCGCTGGAGGTTGAGCGCGCCAGGCTCATTCGGACCATTGAGGTCGAGCAAGGGGAGCTCGAGCAGAAGGCCCAAGAGCTCGTCGAGCTGCGTCGGACGATGATGGCGAGAGAGGTAGCCCACGGCCGAGCTCGGCGAGCGAGCTTCCGGAAGCGAGCACGCTTTAAGGCCGTGGAGCGGGAGCGCGTACGTTCAGCCAAGGCGCTCGAGGCCGAGCGGGCCAAGATCTAAGCTCTGGAGAAGGCTTCCGCGGAAGCGTCGACTTCCGAGCTTGAGGCCAAGATCCTCGAGCTCGAGGAGGAACTCGGGCGCGCCAACAAGGCGCTCGAAACCGAGCAGGCCAGGGTCAAGGTCTTGGAGAAGGCCGCTGCGGAGCAGGCACACTCCACGGCGACGGCGTCCCCCGAGCTCGAGGCCAAAATCCTCGAGCTTGAGGGGAAGCTCGATCGCGCCACCAAGGCGCTCGAGGTCGAGCACGCTAAGGTCGAGGCGCTGGATAAGGCTCCGTGAAGTCGCCTCTGGCCCGAGACTGTGGTCCCTGCTCGAGAGAAACTCGAGCGTCGGTAAAGCGACAAAGAGTGCCTGCCCGGCTTGAAGACGAGCGGCGTCGAGCCGTGGATGCTTCCCAGCAAGCCCTCCAGCTCCATGGGGAGATCGCAACCCTGAAGGCAAAAGTGGCCCAGCTCGAGCAGGAAAAGCTTGCCCGCGAGATGGCCGACCTGTAGAGAAATGTTAAAAAGCGAGGAATGTACTAACAGAAGTGGATTGTTTTTGGTGAGCAAAGAAACCTCATCCCTGTTGTGAATTCGTGGTTTGGGGATACTTCGAAGTCTCTTTTTTTTATTTTTTTTATTTTTCTTGCTTTGCTTGTTTGCCATGCCCGTGCTCTTTAGGTCGTGTGCCGGTAGGGTAGCCTTACCCAGCCCCCGTTGGGCCCGAGGTCGAGCGACGCGTGCCTTGGGCACAAGACGCAGATACGGACGAGAGGCCACGACCTGCAAAGTTGAGGAACAATTCGCAAAGGTAGAAGGACACGAAGCGAACATCGTTAAGTAGATTAGTGCTCGCACGGCCCTTGCAACCATGCGCATTGCTCGACCGTCAAAGCGGCGAGGTTCTTGGCTCGAGCCCGGGCACAGGGGAGAGCTAGATTGCGAAGAGGTTCGGCTTACGTTTAGCTCGTCCGCTGGGGGTGAACGCAAAAACCCGCGTCACTTAGACTAAGAGCGAATGCGCTGCGCACGAAGGTCGTGTTCGAAAAGAGAAGGAGCCGCCGAAAAAGAAAAGTAGCAACACAAGTGGAAGCAGATATAAAAGGGCAAAAATGAAAGACCAGCTTTTATTGAAATGTGAGGCATAGAGGTTACACATAAAACTTCCGAAGCTGATCTATGTTCCACGAGCTAGAGAGCTCTCTGCCATCGGGCATCGCTAGCCGGTAAGCCCCCGTGCGATCTGTTGAAACAACTCTATAGGGGCCCTCCCACCGCGGGGATAACTTGTTCGTGCTGGACGAGCTCTGAATTTGCCTCAGGGCTAGGTCCCCAACAAGGAGCTTCCTAGGTCGTACCGACCGAGACGCATGTCTGCGAAGAGCTTGCAGGTAGTGCGTTGATCGTAGCAGTGCACGGCATCTTACTTCTTCTGCGAGGGTGAGGTCGAGAGACCGTTCGTGCTCGAAGTCGACTTGGTCGACCAAGCTGACCCTGGCAGAGCCCAGCGTGACCTCGGGAGGCAGGACGGCTTCGGTACCGAACACGAGCTGGAAGGGCGTGGACCCTGTGGCTCGGCTTGTCGTGGTACGAATAGACCATAGGACGGTGGGAAGTTCGTCCACCCAGGCCTTGCCGTATCGGTCGAGCTCATCTGCAACTCGTTTCTTCATACTGGACAATTTGCGCTTGGCTATCCATTGCTCCGTTGCTTTGGGGTGAGCCACCGGCGAAGCATATTTTGATGCCGAGTTCCTCGCAAAACTCCTGGAACAACTCACTGGTAAACTGGGTACCGTTGTCAGTGATAAGTTTGCATGGAACCCCGTACCTGGTGACCACGAACAAGCGGAAGAAACGAACTGCCGCCCGAGCAGTTATGGTCGAGACCGGTTCAG
Organism: Guadua angustifolia; assembly: GCA_036346375.1. NCBI lineage: Eukaryota > Viridiplantae > Streptophyta > Magnoliopsida > Poales > Poaceae > Guadua > Guadua angustifolia. Next base: position 55,772,978 of record CM070500.1, read on the forward strand.
CCTCTATCCACTTGGTGAAGGTGTCGACAGCGACGAACAGGAACTTCTTCCCCCCGGTTGCTTGAGGAAAAGGGCCGAGGATGTCCAGCCCCCATGTCGAGAAGGGCAGCGGCGGGATGGTTTGGAGCACGAGGGCGGGCCGATGCGACTTCGGGCATGGGCGGCATGCTCGGCGGTCGCGGACGATATCGAGCATCTGAGCGCGAAGGCCAATAGTACCCCATGCGGAAGGCCTTGCCGACCATTGTCCTGTACGAAGAGTGCGCCCCACAGAGGCCTGAGTGAATGTCATGTAGGAGGTACTTACCCTCCTCCGTGGAGATGCACCGCGTCAGGATGCCGGAAACATTTCGCTCAGAGCTTTCCCTCGGCGGCGTGTATAGACTCGCCCGCGCTGATCCGCTCCTCTCGGTAGGGTCGGGTGGCATGTCGCCCGGGCAAGAAATTGTGGATGGCCTCGGCAGGGAGGATACCCCGACCCAGCAAAGCACGACCTCTTGGTCGGAGATCGACGGGGCCGCCATTGTCTCCAGGATGACATCGGGTGGGATATCGTCAGAGGAGGAGCCGAGCTTGGAGAGGAAGTCCGCGCTGGAGTTGTCTCTCCTGGGGATATGCTTGATCTCTAAGTTCTGGAACCACTTCTCCATCTTGCACACCTCGGCGAGGTACTTTGCCATCGAGTCCCCCGAGCACTGGTAGTCCTTGTTGAACTGGTTGATGACGAGCTGGGAGTCGCCCTTCACGACCAGGCGGCGCACACCCAAAGCCTTGCAAGCTCGTAAGCCGGCCAGGAGGGCTTCGTACTCCGCCACATTGTTGGTCGCTGGGAAGCCAAAACGAATTACGTACCTCAACTTATCGCCGCGCGGGGTAAGGATAAGGATCCCAGCCCCCGAGCGCTTGAAGGACCTCGAGCCGTCGAAGAACATGACCCAGGGCTTCTCCGCTTCGTCGTGAATCTCGGGAGCAGGGTTCGACGTCTGCTCGACCACGAAGTCGGCGAGCACTTGCGACTTTATGGTCGTGCGTGCCACGACCTGGACGTCGAACGCCGCCAGCTCCATGGCCCACTTGGCGATTCGTCCGCCACCCTCCGGGTTCCTTAGGATGTCCCGGCGGGGAAGTTGCTCGGGGCGACCACGAGTGCGCTGAAAATAGTCTTTGGAGCTTCCATGGCCATGAGGAGAGCATACAACAGCTTCGTACTGCGGGTAGCGCCTTCGGCCGTGCAAGACCTCGACGTAATAGATTGGGTCTTCTTTGAGACCCCGTTCGCCACCAGCGGCAGCATCGGCGTGGGCGGTGGCCGCAAGGTAGAGCAGCAACTTCTCACCAGGTTGCGGCGTTGTAAGGAGAGGTGGGGACGATAGATATACCTTCAAGTCGTCGAAGGACTGCTGCGCCTCTGGAGTCCACTCAAAGCCCCCGTGCTTGTGCAGGGTCCGAAAGAATGGGAGCCCACGCTCGCCAAGCCTTGAAATGAACCTGCTGAGGGCGGCCATGCGGCCGGTGAGGCTTTGCACCTGCTTGATCGAGGTCGGGGGCGCCATCTTCTTGATCGCCTCGATCTTCTCTGGGTTTGGACCAACCCCCGAGCCCCCGATCATGTAGCCGAGCACCTTACTGGACGCCGCGCCGAACACGCACTTCTCAGGGTTGAGTTTGATATTGTGCATGTTCAGGTTAGCGAAGGTTTCCTCGAGGTCACGAACGTGGTTGCCTTCAGAGAGGCTTTTGACTATAATATCGTCCACGTAGACCTCGAGGTTACGCCCGATCTGTGGTTCGAACGTCCTGGTCATCAGACGCTGAAAAGTGGCCCCCGCATTGCGCAGACCGAATGACATGGTCGTGTAGCAATAGGTGCCAAATGGCGTGATGAAGGCTGTCTTGCTCTCGTCGTTGACCGCCAGCTTGATCTGGTGGTATCCCGAGTAAGCGCCCGAGCTCAACATCTGGCATTTGCGGTGGAGTCGACGATCGGTTGATCTTGCTGAGCGGAAGTTGTCGCCGGGCTAGCCAAGTTCAACCCCGTATGGTCGACGCACATTCTCCACTTTCCGCCTTTCTTCTGAACGATGACCGGGTTGGCCAGCCACTCAGAGTAATCAATCTCCCGGATGAACCCAGCCTTCAAAAGCTTGTCAAGGTTCTCCTTGATGACTGCGACCTTCTCCGGGGAGAAGCGACGCAGCTTCTGACGCACAGGTCGGGAGCCGGATCCCACCTGCAATTTGTGCTCAATCACCTCCCTCGAGACGCCAGGCATGTCCGCGGGCTCCCAAGCGAATATACCTTTGTTAGCGCGAAGGAAGGTGACGAGCTCGAGTTCCTATTTGGGACTCGGCCCGTCGAGGCGATGGGCCTTTGGTCGGATCAAACTCATCGGCGGCACGGCCTTCGTTGCCCACTGGCTGGATTGCCGCCTCGCGGCGGCGTTCTTTGTCGTCGCCTCCGGACCGCGCTGGGGCAGCATACCTGCAAGAGCCAAGGCCTTGGTCTCGCATCCATGTGCCGCCTGCAGATCGCCCCGCACGGTAATGATGCCGCTGGAGCCGAGCAGCTTCATGCATCGGTGGCCATAGTGGTTGGCGGCCATGAACTTGACCAAGGCGGGCCGTCCGAGGATGGCGTTGTACGGGAGGTCGCCCTCGAACCACCTCGAAGGTGACCAGCTCGGTGCGGAAGTTGTCCGAGCCGCCGAAGGTGACGGGCAAGACCACCTGCCCTAGGGGAATGGTCGAGCTCCCGGGCACGATCCCGAAGAAGGGAATGGCGACATTCTTGACCTTCGACCGGGGATGCATCCGGTCAAGCGCCCGCTGCACAAGTTAAGAGAGGCTGCCGCCGTCGACCATGACGCCGACCGATCATGTGTTGCTGATGGTCGGAGTCACGACCAAAGCGGTCTTCGTGTCTCGTGCCATACCGGGAGGCGTCCTCGAGAGAAGGTGATGGTGGCCCCACCCACTTGCGTGGTGCTCGATGGGCTTCGGGCGGCACAGTAGATGGTCCACGTGGCGGCCTTGACCTCGCGCTGATGCGGTAGGCCGACGAGCCACGAAGATGACATCAATCCGGCGCTTCGCTTCTTGGAACTCCAAATCGAGGTCGTCGTGTTCCGCCGGCATTCACCGGTCGGGCTGGTCGTCATCGCCGGAGCACGGGCATCTCACCCGCCCATCATAAGCGCCCAACTTACTCGCCATGCCTGCAGTTCGCAGTGTCGGGCGTGGCCGCCTACAATGGAATAGACAAAACTTTGCCGTCATATCCGTCGCCCTCGGCCCCTGCGGCCGAGCATCGTCCGCCGGGGTCCGGATCGTTGGCCCTCCTGCTGGGGCTGGTTCTTCGCCTGGTGAGGTCGAGGTTGACCTTGGCGAGGCTTAGAGTCCTCCCGAGCTTGACCTCGGACCTCAAGGACCTCGCGCTGGCCATCTGCCGAAACGATCACCCGCGGTAGACCTCCGCCGCCCCTGCGATCGCGCTTCCGCTTCTTGGAGGCGATGCTGTGGTCGGCGCCCCTAGAGTTGGAAGGGCCGGCTTCTATTTGGTTTAGACCAAGCTTGCCTTGGTCGTAGTCGTGTTTCCAGCGGACGGCGTCGTCCGCGTCCGCGTATTGCTCCGCCATGCGAAAAAGCTTGTTGACGTTGAGCCTCGATGTGATCTCCAGGTCCTCGGTGAGGCGTCGATCATGGACCCCGAACTTGAAGGCCTTGATGACGGCCTCGTCGGAAATGCTCGGGATCAGGTTCCTCGTGCGGATGAATCGCCGCACAAAGTCGCGTAGCGGCTCGTTCTTGCCCTGGATGACACGATCCAGGTCCTTCTCCCTCCCCGGCCGCTCGTAACAACTTTGGAAGTTGGAGCGAAGGGCATTCTGGATTTGGCGCCACGACCTGAAGGAGCCAGGCTTCTGGTTAAAAAGCCAGGTCCTCGCGGCCCCGTCCAGGACGGTCGGAAGGTAGTTTGCCATCACGAGCTCGTCCCCCCCGGCCACCAGGATAGCGGTCGAGTAGATGGACAAGAACTCGTCCGGGTTCTTGGTCCCGTCGAAACGCTCGATCAGCGCGAGCTTGAACCGAGCCGGCCACCGTACAGCGAAGGTCGTCGAGTCGCCATGCAGCCGAGGGTCGACAGTGCACGCCGGTCATGGTCATCGCTGACAAGATCCCTGCTGCTGCCGGACTCGAAGTCGAGGCTGACTCGGCGGCCCGACCTCCGGCGAGAGCGACCATGGTGCCGGGCACGGGAATCACCTGGTTGGTAACACAGGCGGTCCTGGACCCTATGGCGCCTGGGCGGAAGGTCCCGGGAGAGATCCGCGATCCGCCGCCGGTCGACTTCGGAGTGCTTTGGCTCGGCCTGCCCTCGCACTGGTGTGGTGCCGTGGGATGCCGGCGTCTGAGTCAAAGCCTCGTCGAGCCCCCGTTCGGGCTACCTCCGAGGAGGCGCCCGACGGGTGACGGCGCGCGTGTTATCATTACTTCTCTGGAGCGTGTCCCAGTGTTGACTTTGTCTGCGGAGAGTGCGACCTCGGTCGCGGCCGTCGAGTTCTTCGGCCAGGCTCGGCCAAAGAGCTCGACCTCGCCCTATCGGGTCACCATGACCCGAGCGATAGCGCAGAGGCGCTCCTCGGTAGGAGGGAGCCTGGGCGGCTCAGAAGACGTGCTGGCCTTCTCTTGGGCCTCCCGCCGGAGAGCGGTTATGGCTTGGTTGATGGCAACCTGTACCATCCGGCGAGCGTCTTCAGGGGTCTGCGGATCACGGTCATCCGCATCTTCCTCGGCGCCATGACCGTCCGCCACCGTAACGTCTTTGCGAGCGGCGGCGGCGACGGCGTGAACGAGGACACGGAGTCGAGTCCGTGCTCAGGAAAATCCATCGATGAAGGCGCCATGCTCACAGGATCTGGTGTCGTTCCTGCGAAAGAGCGAAACAATCGGGCCCCACGGTGGGCGCCAGCTGTCGACGATCGGGATCGCCAACCGCAAAAAGTGAGGTGGGGGTCAGTGTATTATGGGACCCGAGCTGTGTTTCGCTCGAACGGAGGAAGAAAACAGTCGTGATGATGGTCGGAGCAAGACGACAACGAGCACGAGACAAGGGTTTATACTGGTTCGAGCCCCTGTGAAGGTAATAGCTCTACCCCAGTCGCCCTGCGGCGGTGATTCTTGTTATATCGGTGTACAGGGAGGAGTTTACAACTCAAGATAATAATGGTGATTCCTGGCTCAAGTTGCTGTGTGTACTGGGTTGTCTTCGTCGTTCTTGGAGCTTGCGCGTCCTTGGTCTTTATACTCCCTCTGCACGCAACGGTCGGGAGACATCCCCGGGAAGGGGCCTTCATGCACATCGAGGGTCGACGGCAATCGCCCCTGCACTTGCCAAGCACTCTGAGTCATCCCGACCCGCTCTCCGTAATCACGGTCAAATGCTAGATCCGAAATCGAGGCGGACCAAGTCCTCGAACGAGATCACCTCGAGCCCGAGGTCGGCGGGGTCGAGCTCGGTCCTGGCGCTCTAGGTCGAGCGCCTCAGTATGCACCTAGGTCGTGGTCGGGCCTTCTGAGCTTGGGGGATCCGTTGACCGCGCGCCGGCCGGTCAAGGAGCACCCAGCCCTCATCAGCTGGACCATTCAGTGATAGGCCAGAGAGCTTGTCGCTATTTCAAATGGTGATAGAGAGGTAGTTCTGTAATTTTTAGAATCTGTATATTATTTTTGTAATTTTTTTAAATAATATTAAAAATTCCTGATTTTTCTCTTTTGTATGCATTATTGGATTTGATGAATCTGGAGAGCTTTTGTTTGTTGTATCAGTTTACTCATTTACTCGAGTTCTTGAAAGTGCATTTAATTCGTTCATTGATAGTTCTATGTTATTTTCCACAGCTACCACTTGAAAATTGTGACTCCAGATTTCTCTTTGCCCTCATTTGGTTCTCAAAATTGAGCCAAAATTATGGAATTGGATCTTTTGAATTTTGCTATTTGGATGTCTATAGGAATTGGAATGGGAAAATTAGGCCTCCCTCAATTTAGAGAACAATCCATCCGAATCAATTGAGATTGCATTGTACCTTCCACCTGTCACGAAACATGAAGTGAGAAGGCCATTGTTCTCTTCTTCCTACTCACTAGCAGTACTTTAATCACTGTTGCCATCGACGAGTGCACCACTGATGATACCCTGATGATCTCTTCCACTGCTTGACGTCGACATCGATGAACCCTTGCATCCCCTTCTTCCTATTGTTTCTACTCGTTGACATCTTCCTCAATATTAGAAGTCTAGTCCACCTAGAGTCTAAATCCACCGACATCAAGAACTACTAGCTGTTGAAGCTATGTCACCACCACTCTACACTTTTAGATCAAGTCACCTGAATGGTTCACTTCCAAATCTGGTAATGTCGGATCTTAAGGCAGTAGTGACCATGGCAAAGAGGATAATAGGATGGCTTGGATGCATGTTGGGTCAAGATAGGTAAACTCGATGCATTTATAGCTAAAAGGCAACCATATTGGATTTGCAATTAGCTTGTGAGTTCATTTCTATGGACAAATTTCGTTGGCAATCAAACAAAAAAAATTAAATTGTAGCTCAGTACCCCTTCAACCTAAAATATAATTATGACTCCAATTCCACAAGCCCACTTCAATTCAGAGATCCAAATGGAACCTGTTCACCTCACTTATTTTCTTCTTTTTATTAATCTGATGCAATTTTATCTATAATTCACATTTTGTGAAAAGTTAAAATGTGTTATGCCTAAAATTATTATTAATTTTAAAATGATGAAATTTGTTGAACCAAATGTGCAAAAATGTACACCAATATGCAAGCTTTATAAAGCTATCCAGAACAAGTATTGGTGGCCATGTCCTTTCGTGTTAACTTGTGGACTGAATTTGTATTTACGTGGTTAGTTTATTGCCATGATTTTCATTTATAAACATTGTCTATAAAGGTCTATTTGAACTTTGAAACTTATTTAATAAATATGTAGCACAATAACATAAGAAGGGAAAAACATCACTAGGTGTGGTCGATATTGATAGATATTAGTGTTGGAGAGAATTTGGGAAATGCCTCACACAATCAGATACAAGAGACATGTGCAACCTCATACAATCAGGTACAAGAGATACGCACAATCCATAACAATGACTAGTCAAAATATATCTCTAACTCCCCTCGGCAGTAACAGCGAGAGCTAGACGAACGCAAAGAATGGATGGAAAATCCAGAAACAACTGAGTCGACAATCCCTTGGTCATGATATCAGTGAACTGAAGGTTGGATGGTACATGCAGGACATGTACATGACCAAGGAACACCTTTTTATGAACAAAGTGAATGACGATCTCAATGTGTTTGGTGTGACGATGTTGCACTGGGTTGGATGATAGGTAGATGGTGCTAACGTTGTCACAGTAGATGATGGTGGTGGACGACAGGGGATGATGGAGCTCCTGTAGAAGTTGTCAAAGCCAACAACATTCAGCCATACCATGGGCCACATCTTGGTACCTAGCTTACGGGCTTGAGCAAGACACGGTTGTTTGTCATTTGGAGGTCTAGGAGATTAGATTATCATTGAGATAAATGTAGTAACTTGAAGTGGATTGATGGGAGTGTGGACACCCAACCCATTCCACGTTGGTGTAAGTAGTGAGGGAGCTGGTCGAAGTAGCGTGAAGATATAATCCGTAGTAGAGCATTCCCTTGATGTAGCATAAGATGTGGTTGATTAGGGCAAGGTGAGGCTCGTGTGGCGCAAGCATGTGCAAGCAAACCTATTGCACGGCATACACGGTGATAGGGCGAGTCAGTGTGAGGTATTGAAGCGCACTTGCCAGACTATGGCACTCCATAGCATCAACAACTGGTGCCATGGTAGTGCTAGAGATCTTGGCCTGAGTGTCAACAGGAGTTTTGGTGGAGTGAGACTCAGCCATGCCTGCCTGTTGGAGAAGATCCACTACGTACTACCGTTGTGATAGATATAAATCCATAGTGGAACGCTTGACAGTGATGCTAAGAAAGAAGTGTAGGTTGTCGAGATCTGTCATGGTGAGCTCACTATGCAGACAACGCATAAGCCGCTGAAGAAGGTTGTTAGAGGAGGCCATGATGATGTTGTCATGAAGGATGTGGGTGTCATCATGAAGGATGAATTGGGATGTGTCCGAGATAAAGGTGACATCCTACGTTGTGTATGTAGGTGGTGAAGCACTGGTACCAATCAAGGGATGCCTACTTGAGGTCATAGAGTGACTTCTGGAGGAGACACACATGCTGCAATTTGTTGGGGTAGACAAAAACTAGGAGGTTGTTGGCAGAAGACCATCCATTGAGAGTGCCATTGAGGAAGGCATTCTTGACATCAAATTGTTTGATCGACCAGGAGCGGAAGGCGGTGATGCTCAGCACAATGTGAATAGTTGCTAGTTTGACAATCAGTTGCATGTCTCATCGTAGTCAATACTGGGCTATTACAAGTAGCCACAAATAATCCAACGAGGCTTTTATTTGGCAAGAGAACCATCAGATTAGAACTTATGATGGAAGATCCATTTATCAATGATAATGTTGGAATTGAGCGGGCGAGGCACAAGCATCCATGTGTTGTTGTGAAGGAGAGCCTAATACTCGTCAGCCATGGCATGCCTCCAATGCAGGTCCTGAAGAGAAACACGATACGATGTCAGTAAGGGGGAGATGGCGGTGTAGCTAGTCGATAGATTGAGGCAAGTCACTGGGACGATGATGCCATCTGTTGCACAAGTCTAGTGAGGGCCCAGAGTTGGGTGCGCCATAAGGCCATAAGGGGCGATTGGGACAAAAAGCGAGCTGTGGATGGACTTGGCGTTGAGGCTATCGGACCTGTAGTAGGCACCGAGTGGGCATCACTGGGCCATGCACCGTTGAGAACTTCAGGAGGCCTAGAAATAGCATTATCAAGAACTGTAGCTATACGGAGCATGGCACTGCCCAGAGGTGTAGCTGCTGGAAGCTCGGCAGGAGGTGCATGCCCCCTAGAGCCATTACAGGGCATTGGCAGGAGAAACATATGCTAGAGGTGTGTCACAGGAAGCTTTTCGGCACATGATAGGGGCACCTAATGCGTCACGGTGGGTGCTGCCAGGAGCACATGGGCTATTGTTGCGAAGGGGAAATATGCTCATCAAAAACCACATGACGAGATATAATTACTCAATGAGAAATGGGTCATAGTATGAGTATCCTTTGTGAGAAGTAGGATATCTGAAGAAGATATAGGCAACAGAGCAAGGCTGTAATTTGCGGGTGGTGGTGGCTACCGTGTTTGGGTAGCAAAGATAACCAAACACACGAAGGTGGTCACAAGTGGGATGGCGACCATTGAGTTTGAAGTAAGGTGTAGCAAATGAAAAAGCTTTAGAGGAGCAATGGTTGAGGAGATAGGTGGCAATAGCAAGAGCTTCAGCCTAGAAATGAGGAGGCATGTGTGCTTGGAGGAGAAGCATGTGTATGGTGTGATTGATCGTATGTATGGCACACTCGGCTTTGCTGTTTTGCAGTGAAGTGTAGGGACAAGACAAGCAAAGCAGGGTGCCATGGCATTGAAAGAGGTAGTTGGTGGAGTTGAGGAATTCAGTGCCATTATCTATTTGGCTAGAGTGAACAGTAACATTGAACCGAGTAAGAACAAAAATGAAGAACATGTCGACGGTGGCAAAGGTAGCAGATTTAGCGCAAAGAGGAAAACACAAAAAGAAGTGGCAAAATCATCAGCTTACAATCTGAGAAAACTAGTTAATGAGAACACCAAGTTCTTCCATTCAATGGCAATAGAGAGAAATGGACGGAACAAAATTGCTCACTTACAATCTGATGATGGCACAAATTGTTTTGATCAGCACACCAAAGCAGCTATTCTGTGGTCCTCTTTCAAAAACTAGATGGGAGTATCCACAGAGCCGGCCATGCATTTTTAGCTTTCTCAGCTTGTTCAACCAGTTCTTGGGCTACATGATCTAGCTGCTCCCTATTGATAAAGCGCCGGGTCCAGATGCCTTCAAAGGCATGTTTTGCAAAAAATACTAGCACATCATTGCAAAAGAATTCTATGCACTCTGTAAAAGGTTCCATTCAGAAAACATAAACATTCAGCCTATCAATGACTCGTTCATAGTTCTCATCCCGAAGACAGAATCCCCTCAGTGCATGTCGGATTATAGGCCTATTCTCTCATCAATCCTAGCATCAAACTCATTACTAAAATCCTTGCTAATAGACTTTAGAAATTTATTCTCTTGCTAATTCACCGAAATCAATATTGCTTCATCAAAATAAGAACTATTCAAGACTGCATTGCTTGGGCTTTCAGATATATGCACCAATGTCACCACAATGGAAGACAATGTGTCATCACTAAGCTTGATTTCAAAAGGGCCTTCGACACAATTGAGCATCTAGTCATCTTTGACATGATGTCATGAGAAGGCATTTCACGCAAATGGATTGCATAGATGCAAATAATCCTATCATCAGTGCAATCTTCTATTCTTCTCAATGGCACACCGAGCAAACGGTTCATTTATAAGAGGGGAGTCAGGTAGGAAGATCCTTTGTCACCCCTCTTGTTTGTTTTAGCTACTAGTCTTCTTCAATGCATTGTGAACAAGGAGATGCAATTAAGGATCATTCAATTCCCCATCCCTAGTGCCTTAGGTTCGGACTACATAATCATTCAATATGCTGATGACACTTGATGAGGGCTGGGCGTCCCTTGACCGGTCAGCGGGCTCCCAGGCTCGGGAGGCCCCGACCACGACCTGGGCGAATGCCGAGGCACTCGACCTACGGCGCGTACGACCGCGAGCACGGCCTCGCACAGCCTTGAGCTCGGGTCGACTCACGCCCGTGCAAGTGTCCCCCCTTTGGATTCCGGAACGTGCGCTGACGTGGGTCGGGCAACCCTTGCGAGTCAATGCGCGGTCAACAGGATACCCGGCTCGGGGCAGTCCAGCATGGGCCCTCGACCACGACCTGGGCGTCATTGGGCCCCGCACGACCTGGTGTTGTTGGGCCCTGGGCGACCTCGAGTTCGAGCGGTGAGAGGCCTTATCCCAGCTCGACCTCGACCTGAACCCGGGCGTGCGTTTACTCGACGGTTACTAAGATCCGAGTGACTGCGTCAAGGCGGAAGTGGGCGGCGTTTCCGGGGGAGTTGCAGCCCACCTTCAATGCGCACGGAAGCCACTTCCCCGAGAATCTCTCCCGCCCGTTGCAGGCAACATTCAAGTGATTATAAGGCAGTGCAGGGCGCATGTACAAAACACGAACACACAGGAACTCGAGCATTAGACATCGCCATTGTTGAGCTCGAGCTGTAATACACATCTGTACTCGATAGTAACAAAGATCACCGCCGCAGGGCGATTGGAGTAGAGCTATTACCTTCGCAGGGGCTCGAACCAGTATAAACCCCCATCTCACGCTCGCTGTCGCCTAGCTCCGACCTCCAGCACGTCAAGCCCTTTTCCTCGTTGAGCCAAGCCCCGCTCGGGTCCCAAGTCTTACTAACCCCTGTTTCATTTCTGCGGTTGGCGATCCCGATCATCGACAACACTCTACTCATAATGCCGAGTGCACAAGATAGCTATTCTATCTCAAAAGGTTGCTTCAAACTTATATGGTCTCAACTGGTCTCAAAGTCAATTTTCAGAAAACTTCCATATACCCGATCAATGTGGAAGCCAACGGGTTCACCATGCTAGCTCAGACATTTGGATGTTCTGAGAGTCAACTCTCTATCACGAACTTAGGCCTCCCCATGGGAACCTCTCACCCAAAGGTCAGGGATTTTGCCCCCCTAATCCACAGAATTGAAAAGTGGCTTTCTGGCAACATGACCTTCCTTTCCTATGGAGGAAGACTCACAATACTTAATTCAGTTATGTCCCTTCTTCAAACTTATACCTTGTGCACTTTGAAGTTACTAGCAACAGTCATTAGCCGAATTGGTCAGGGGAACTTTAGAATAGGAATCCGTCCCTAATAGCTTGGAGCAAAATATGTGCACCTAAAGATAAAGGAGGTCTTGGTGTCCTCAACCTCAAAATTCAAAATAGAGCCTCCTTCTCAAGCACCTGCATAACTTTTACAATAAAAGGATACTCCTTGGGTACATCTACTTTGGGTGGCTTACTACCACAATAGAATTGATGCGCACGGGGGTCGGGCCGATCTTCTGATGAGAACGATACGTCGGTTTGATAGCGCACGAAGTAGATGGATCGGCTACTAACCACGAGATCAGCAACCAAACAATCGCAACGTCACCACACGAGGCGATCAACCGAATCAAAGACCCGACGATCCTTGTACTGCTGCAACCGAGAACAAGCAAGAACAAGGTGAGAGCAATTCAATCAATAATCTCAAAGATACAAAGGTGAGGTTCTGTTTCTCGTCACGGGTGGTCTAGTCGACACACGCGAACACGAGGAGGGACGCACAAGGGGTCTACCAAAACACAACAAAACCTAAGCGTAAAAGATAGGTAGTGGCCACATATATATAGGCGGCCAGGAGGTGTAGGGCAGCCAAAACAGCGGTGGCCACCAAAACCCTAAGATACATGGGCCATAGGCCCAAAAGGAAGGTGACGCAGCACTTGGAAACTCTGTCCTGTGATATTCTTCTGTGATTTCCTGTTGCTTCATGATGAATTTGGAAGTGGGACCAGATCCATTGGAAAGATTATCTTCTAAGCTTTCAAACGGGTGGTCGTACGCTAAAAACGGAGTCCGGGAGTCCAAGTTATATCCATTTGAAGTACTGCTGCTCCTGGATGGCCGAACCCGACTCGGAGACGAATTCCCGTTAGATTGTTCTATGATTTCCTGTCGCTTCAAGATAAATTTGGAAGTGGGGCTAGATCCATTGGAAATCGTATCTCTTAAGCTTTCAAACGGGTGGTCGTACACTGAAAACGGAGTCCGGGAGCTTAAGTTATGTCCGTTTGAAGTACTGCTGCTCCTTAATTGCCGAACCGGACTCGGAGACGAATTCCCGTGAGATTGTTCTATGATTTCCTGTCGCTTCATGATGAATTTGGAAGTGCGGCCAGATCCTTTGAAAAGGTGATCTCGATACCTTTCAAACGAGTGGTTGAACGTTGAAAACGGAGTTCGGATGTGGCCATGGCATCTGTTTGAAGTGCTACTGCTCCTGGATAGCCGAACTGGAATCGGAGACGAATTGAGCTTGATGTTGGGCCTTCCTTGGCGCATGGGCTGTCCTTGGTGGATGTCATTGACGTGCTGGTCTAGCAAAGGTGGGTGGAAAGGCTTTGCTTCCGGATTAAGCCCTTCAGGCGTCGTAGACGAGATAGCAGCCGAAACAGCAACGGTCGGGGACGAAGTAGTGGTCGTAGGGGAAGAAGAACCAGCAGTTGTATCCTTGGTTGGGATGTCCTCATCAAGAATCCCTCACTCTCAGCCCTTTGTTGGTTCATTCCGGTGGAGGGATATCATGACTCTAAGTGACCACTATAGAGGGGTTGCTTCAGCTATTATTGGTTCTAGATAAACAGTAAGCCTTTGGAAAGATCATTGGAATAACATCCTTCCCTTCTCTCACTACCCATCCCTTGACTTAATTATATGACAAAAATCCACACATATCGGTTGGTGCTTTCATCCAACAAGATGATTGGAAGGATCATTTCAACCTTTCTCTATTCGAACAAGCTTTTTAGGAGCTTCATCACCTTACCGGCTTTCTTCAGCCGAGTCATGGCTAAAAAACATCGGAGGACAAATGGACTTACATCTGGGGCAATTCAACTTACATGGCACAAAAATACTATAGATATTTATTTTAGGCTATCTTAGCACAACAACCATTCAGATGGATTTGGAAGTCAAGATGTGTGCCCAAACTCATAGTCTTTGCCTAGCTAATGTTACAAAACCTACTAAATACTAAGGACATGTTGATAAGACGAAGGTATTACATGGGACAGGATAGTAGCTGCGTTCTATGCACCTAGCCAACTTTAGAGACAACCAAGCATCTGTTCTTCACTTGTTATTTTAGTTCACAGTGCTGCAGCTCCCTCGACATAGATTGGGACTCTTCCTTGGACATCATTAACATGATTCAGCAGGCCAAAAGAAACTTTGATCAACCTCTCTTCATGGAAATTTTCATTATCGCTTCCTGGCATATCTGGAAACAGTGTAATAATTGCATCTTCAATCAACTCAATGCATCGTTTCATTCTTAGAAGTGCAAGCTAATAGAGGAAGCCAGGTTACACCTTGCCGAACACAAAGAACCTCTATCAACTCAATTTTAGGCCTAGATAGGCTCCCTATAATTTACCTTTAATTGTTCTATCTGCTCTTTTTCACTTCCTCTTTTTCCCTTGCTATTTCCCAAGTTTGTTTATAGTTTTGTACTCTTCCCTTGTTAATTTAATTAATGTTTCCCAGTTGGAGTCCCTCCTGCTGTTCTCTCAAAAAAAAATCATCAACTATGACAAGGTATTTTTAAAAACCAGAGTTGCTAAGAATAGGCGACGTCCACAGATCGCAATGGATAAGTTCAAAAGGAGAACACAGAAGTAGAACTAGTAAATGGCAAGCGAACATGTTTGCCAAGTTGATATGAGTGACACAGATCATGACTTAATTTGTGGTGGGGAATGGATGATGAGCGTTATAGCATGGTGGTGGCATCATGACTAGGATGACCCAAGCGGCAATGCCAAAGTGCAGTGAAGGCAGTGGTGGAAGTGAAGTCCGAGGGTGCCGACACTAAAATGAATGGCGGGATGGTGTAGAGGTCCCCGTCACTATTGCAGTAACATATCATAGCCTTTGTGCAAAGATCCTTCACAAAAAAACCAAGATAGAGTCAAATTCAAGAGAACAGTGATTGTCACGAGTGAATTTGCAAATTGGGAGAAGATTGCGAACAAGGTAAGGTACAAGAAGAATGTTGTTTAGATGAAACATACAACATCCAGAAGGCATACTAAGAGAGGAATGACCCGATTGGGAGATGGGCATGGAGTTTCCATTACTGAAGTTCACAAAAAGGGGAGTACAAAGAGGAAAAATGCGGTGAAGTTTACCACCTGTCTAGTGTCAAGTGTGCGAGGTGCCAGAGTCCATAACCGAACCCCATTCTAAAGGGAGAGGTTGTTCATGGCATTAAGGAAACCAGAGCTATCCTAGGAGGTTGGAGCACTGTAGGACAACACGTTCTATGATGACAGGAGGGTGCAGCCGTGGTAGAGAACACCTGTGAAGGACATGGGCCAAGAAGACCAGGGCCGCCATGGGGGGAGGCGCAGGTCTAGTAGGTTGACGCAAGGAAGGTGATGGGTAGGATCAATTAGTCTGATACCATGATAGAGATTAGAGTTGGAGAGAATTTGGAAATGCCTCACACAATCAATAGGATTGCTGGGTTCCATGTATATATATGTGTTGTAGTCCAAAAATGGAAGGATACAATCATACACAAGAGATATGCACAATCCCATACAATCAGGTACAAGAGATATGCACAATCCCTAACTAATGACTAGTCAAAATATTTCTCTAACAGATACATTATTAGAAAGTATGTTTATTGTCCTTCCTGTCTCTATAGAAGAGTATTTCTTTTCATTTTACTAGCACTCAAAAATTTTAAGGGATGGTTGATGTTGGATCTTCTCACAAATCATTCTTGCTGCACTAAACTACCCAATTTCATGTTGCATTTTGATCAAATGGTTGTGAGAGAATGATAGGGTTAAATCAGTCATGAATGCCAATCATGGCATAACTATCAAATTTCAACGGTTTCTAAGATGACTCAAATGTAGACATACGGTTACATGGAACATTTCATGACATGTCTGTAAGGAAAGTAACCACTAACCAGTAACTAAATGATGCTAAATACCTTTCAATTGCAAATTGAATCCTGACCTTTCCAATAGGTCATCCACTTGTGGTTGCGAGCTGTGGAACGGTCCATACACTAAAATATGTATATGTACATATATATGTCAGACATTTGTAAGTAATGTAACCTTTGTGAGGGTTAGAGATGTAAAAGCGGGACACAAATTTTAATGTGGAAAGCCTTATGAGGAGGAAAAAATCATGAGAGACAATTTACTATTTTTGTTCAATTTACATGTATATGGGGTGGCTATATATTGCTAGTTGAGTCTGAGTCATATAAGATTTGGACTCCTACTTGGATATTTTAGCAAACTTTATCTTTAACAAACCTCCCCTTGACTCAAAATCCATAATGATATTGTCTTCAGAAAACCCCGAATGGTAATTAAGCACCATGAATATCAACTAAATCTAGGCAATGCTTGAACTTGGTATTTGAAAGTGTTTGTGCGAGCATGTTAGCAGTATTGTCATCAGTATGTTTCTTTTCTACAACAACTTATCTTTCAATATCATGGATAAAGTGGTACTTGATATCAATGTGCTTGGTCTTGGCATGATACATGTTGAAGGTTGGTGATCTATAACACACTTATATTCGGGTAACATCGAGATGTGTAGAGTCAAACACACAATCAGGGATGCACAATATAGATAGTTTTGGGCCTTTGGGTCGAGTAACACCCTACTACTGTGTGGATGATGTATGAGAACGATGAACAACTTACAGATCTAGATGACTAGTCCTAGTTACAAGGAAAAAGAGAATATGGGGTGGCTAGGCTATGACTAATGGATGGTTTGTTCAGAGATCTTCCCATGTGTCTGGCTTCGGATGGCTGTGGCATGAGAATTGCTTCAGAAGTGCTTCGAAAGTGCTTGACCTCTCCTTGATGACGTCTACCCTTGCCTTTATATAGTGGGTTAGAGTAGCAAATCGTGGTAAATGAGGAGTTTATTGCCATTATGATCTCCGTATAAATGAGGAGTTACTAGGCATATTCAAGTATCAAGAACATGATCGAATCCTTCCTAGCATGGGGGTATCTCTTCCGGCGTATATCTTATCCCATCGAACTGGACCCGAGATATCTGGAGTTTTCGAATACTGGTAGCGATATATGGGGTGTGATCTTGAGTTTATGGCATACGTCCATATCCCATATTTAGATATTCGACAGTAGCCCTCGAACTCTGCTTAGTGGAGGGTCTGTTTGAGCACTTGATCGATTACTGCCAAACTCAGTTTGGTTGAGTAATGGCTTGCCTGTTTGTGGTCGAATGATTCAAGCAAGTTGAGGATTGCTAAGTATCGGTAGCATGTGCTGGGTTGAGCGCCATGCTGCCAATCTACCTCGAATGCTTAGGGTAACTTCACGCCGCTCGATATCGACCCGTCAACTCGACTTTGAGTAGAGTTGGAATGGTTGTTAGAAATTTTGAACGTTGAGTAGTTGAGCATTTATTACTTCCGTCTGAGATGCCACGATGAGTGCAGTGCCATCATTCCACTTATAACCTGGCATCTTGCTCATGATCATCTTGTGTGGGTAGGCTCCACCTTCGGTCACTGACCTGTTGGTGCCATCTCTCCAACCGGACCTGATGAAAGCATCTACCTCGGAGGGAATGTGAGGTTGAAGTTCAAGATGGGGAGGTAAAGTTACTTCTCCATTCTATTTGCCACCATTTTTCCTTTTTTCTAGAAAAATCTTATAAGAAGCTTCCTGCAGGAAGGGTGCACGTACTGGTGTGATCGATGGTGCCACTGCCAGCGCCTTGCCATCACCGGACATGGTCACACCCGCTCCGGTCAGCGCCTTGCCTCCGCCGAACAAGGCCGCACCCGCTCTGATCTGTGGGGCGCTAGCTCTAACCATGATGGCAACAACTCTAGCTCTTTCGACCCCACCAGTGCCCTTCGAGTACTGGTTAGTCTTGAAGCCGTAGCTACAGGTATGTAAATATGTCCTACTGCTTCTTCACCTTGGATCTATTCTCCGCTCCGCCCCTCTTTTTAGCTTCTTTCGACTGCTTTTGACAGCACATCACAGGGACCCTGCATCTCGTCCAATCATTCTGCGAGCAAGATCCTCAGCAGAACGATCGGCTCTCAGCCTCCCACCAGCAAGTAACCAAGATGAAAGACTCTGAGCTGGCGAAACTTCAAGTTGAGTTGAAGGCTGCCAGGGCCGAAGCCGACGTAGAGGCGAAAAAGTTGACTGCAGAGATGAAGGCGCTAAAGGCTTAGAAAGCCTCTTCGGACGCCATGTGGCTCAAAGCCAAAGTCAACCGAGACAAGACGGAAACAAACCTGAAGGTGGTCAAAGGGGAAAAGGCTGCAGAAGACACGGCGTTGGCCACTCTGCAGTCATAAACCCTCCGAACATGACTTCATCGGCTCGTTTTGCGTCTTTGTATCTGCTGTGTCTAGTGAGGAACCACCATCTAGACCTGGACCTCTCGTTTTTGGACAAGGGCTTCACCTGTGAGGAGGACGAGGCTATCAACCTCGTTGAGTCCATTAAAGGCCAAGCCGAGAGATTCGTGGACCAACTAGAGCTGTCTTTTGATGGCGACACCAACAAAAACCCCTAGGCTTATCATGTCGATGTATTCGAACTCGTGCCATCGCTGTGGCCTTTTAATGAAAAATACTAATTGGCTTGCTTGTCTTTTATGTCTTTCCTTCTTGATTCCTTGCTGATGAAACAAAGGAGACACGAGCAGATGCAATTTCGATTAGCACTTATAAGCCTTTTACATCCGTATCTCGGTTATACTTGCGCGCAAGACTCAAGAGAAAATTCTCATCAAATCTCTAAGTTCCCTGAGCCTATGACTGAAGACGATGGGCATAGTGTTGGTGCTACGTAGACAACAACGAGAGTTATGCAATTCTTTGCAAGCCTTTATCGACTATATAACTTAGACTGTGTAGTGAACAGGAACTTGCTGAGCAGTGCATGCAGAACTGACTAGAGGCCTCATCTCCCACCGGCCGCTGAGTGTTAGATGTCTAACAATCTTATGCTCATTTGTGCATAGGATAGAATTGCTCATCATCGGGTTCAGGCATGGTCACGCTTTGGTTTCGCTCACTGACTAGCTAAGCACACAATTGAGTAAATATGTGCAAGGGAATTCACATTCATAAAAGCTAATAGCAAAGAATTTGTGCCTATAGTGTACTTCGCTTGATAACGGTATCGACCAAAAATGAATTGAGAAAAGGCAGAAAATTGAAAAGGAAAAAAGGCATCAAGTTACCTCTGCATCGAGTTACCTATAGCCCCTGACTCCTTACTCGATGAGACCATCGGGTGGGGAGTAGAGTATGGTAAGCATAATACTGTAATTCAGCCCTTAACTCTTACTCGATAGTTGGATCGAGGTGATAGCGGAGCACTAGTATCACGCACCTGTTACGACTCCAAGTCCTTATTCGATAGGCATCTCAAGCCGAGAATAGGGCTAAAGTGGAAGTGAAAATTTGGACGATATAATCTTCGACCTCCAACTCGATAAGGCACTTTGAGAAGCGTATGTGCCATCCTGCTTGATAAACGTTTAGAGGAAGAAACGGAGCATAATCATCTTAAATGATAACTATTGACCTTATGCTCTGGCGAGTGAGCCCTCAAGCATACTTGGTGGAGTTCAACGCTGGTGAAAACATGACGTGCCCCCCGACTATTAACTTGATTAGGCCATCGAGGAGACAGTTGAGCATAAGCATCATGTACGATGGCCTTTGGCCATACACTTAGGTGCATGAGCCCCTGGGTGTACCGATAAGGCTTAGCGTTATTTTTATTCAGTTATTATGACCGAGGACTGCTATAGTTGTCGTGTCTTTTGATTTTCACGTGCGCCATCATGACTTAGCGTCTCTTCGGCTTTCGTATTTATGTGAAAGTACATAACGACGCCATGTAGATTGGAACCGACGCAGACTCTAGTTGGGTTGTGACTCCTGGCCTGACTTGCTCCCATGGCTATAAATAGACGGGACATGTGGTCACCTAGCACCACCCTTCTTTCCTTTTGCTTTACAACACTCTGCCCTTTTCAACATCTTCATGGCCTCCTCGCCACCCTCATCTCCTTCTGTGGAGATTCTCGGAGGAGCCCCTCCGAGGGAGATTTCTATTGAGATCCCTCCTTTGCCTCCGGCCACGAGGCCCTCACGACGCATCATCATTGTCCTCTCTGAGGACGAAGATGACAAAATCGACTGGGATGCAGTCGAGAAGGAGGTCTGGCCTAAGGAGGAGGAGGAGATCAACTTGAGGGCCGTGGAGCGGGATGTCTGGCCCGAGGAGGAGGACGAGGTGACGAGCAAGTTGCTCATTGCCACCACAGAAGACCATGCCACCTCTGGTCCTCTCGCAAGAGCGGATGCCTCTTCCAACACCGGAGGAGAAAATGGCAAGGCCGCTGGTGGATAGGGGTGTAAATGGGTCGGGTAATACCCAACCCGTACCCGTACCCGGATGCAAAATTACCCTAATGGAAAACTATTTTACACTACCCGCCGGCACGGCAGATGCACGGTAGTACCGGGTAGGTTAGGTTCGGGTTCGGGTAGGGTACGGGATCGGCAATACCCGGCGGGTGTGTGTCGGGTACGGGTGCCCGGATAATTTTCACAATTCGGGTACCCAGCGGGTACTACTAATTCTCGAAATTTCGGCGAAATTGCACTGACCAAAAAATAGTTCAAATGATGTCAAAAAATTTTGAATTTTTTTTTGAAGGTTCCTGACATATCAGAGATGTTATCATTAAATTTTTATATGATTATCAAATCTGAGAAATTTTTAAAAATTCAAACATCGCTACTATCCTGATAAAACACTGACCGACAAGTTTGAACCGAATGAAAATTAGAACGAACGAGGTTATAAATTTTTGAATTTTTTTGTGGATGGTCCTGATATATCTATAATATTTACATAAAATTTTTAGATGATGATCAAATGTCATGAAGTTTTAAAAAATCGAACAGTACTACTGTCCTGTTAAAAGGCTTATCAACAAATTTGAACGAAATGAAAAATTATCCAAACTATGTTATAAAATTTTTAAAATTTTATATAATGATACTGATGAAATTAGTAATCTCTCATAAAAATTAAAGATCATGATCACACTCAAGAAAATTTTTAAAATGCTGACAAGGTAAATGTCTCAATTATGTTCTATTTGCTATCAACCTAAACAAGAGGAGAAGCACATGACCTGATTTCCTAGACTACAGACGCTTATGATTTCACATTGTCCAAAACTATTGTCATTGCCTCCTATTATTCCTTTGGGATTGCCCCAAGTTCCTCTCCTCCAATTCAACTATGTGTTGAACTATGTATGTGAATTTCACTTTATGTATTGGATTTTGTGTGTTTATTGAACTCCATATGTTTGATTATGTACTATTTAAACTCTTTGTTGGACTATGTATGTTTGTTAGACTATACGACATTATTTATTGTATTATGTGATGTACTAGTATGATAGTTGGATTGTTTTCATCGCATGTTTTGATCCTAGGTATTTCGTGCACAACCCGATAAAGTACCCATTGTCTGTATTATACCCGTCCGCACACTACCCGGAACCTGATTTCTACCCGTTCGTAGAAAATGCTACCCGTTACCCGTACCCTACCCGATTTTTACTACCCGTGCCCGTACCCGTACCCGGAGAAAAAATAATAGGGTAGGGTATGGGATGATCTACTACCCGCCCGTCCCCGACCCGTTTACACCCCTACTGGTGGAGGTGAAGCTCAAGACAGCTTCATCGACCCGGTGCTTGCTCGCCCTCCAAGCCATCACAGTCAGCGCTTGCTTGCATGCTGGTGGAGGTGCTGACTCAGAAGGATCCTTTGCCATCGACCAGTTAGTGCGCCCTCGCTGCTTCTTCCAGCCCTCCCCGAGGGCGCAAGCCCATCCCAGTGGCTATCAACTGCCAGCCCCCGAGTGAGCAAAAGAGGAGGCACGATGCCATCGAAGGCAAGTAGCTGTAGGGTGCCTAGAGTATCCTGTTTTCGAATGTAATAGAAAAATTTTGTTAGAAATATGAATAAAATGATCTTTTTACTTATTTAGAGTTTTTAGTTCGATTTTGCATGCGATGCTTTCTTTTATGTATGGAATTTTCTTAACTGATCGATGTTCCATGAGTTGCCCAATATCACGCCGTCTATCATAGATAACCGCACCAATCCTGGTCGATTAGCTTTCACTACCATATGGGGCCTCTGCACTTAGGTGATAACTTGTTATGATTGTCTTGTTTTTGCACCTTTCGTAGTATTGAGTCCCCTACGTCGAGCTCCCTTTCCTGGATTCTTGTGCTATGATATCTATGTAGGGCTTGTTGATACTTGACTGCTTGATTAGACACTCGATCTTTGTACACTTCGAGTAGATTTGTGTCGTTTGCTCGTTCTTGCTCCTATTTCTTTTTGGAGTAGTTCTCCACTCAAGGTGATTTGAATGTTAACATAGTTAGATGCACCGATTCTGCTCTGTAGACCAAGAAAAATGGAGTCTCACTAGTGGCTCGACTAATCGATGTACGAATGGCCCATAGCACCGAAGGGAGTTCCTTTGCCCATCGGGTCGAATAAGCCTTAAGCCTATCGAACACGCGGGTCTTGATGCTTCGCAGGATTATACCATTGGTGCGTTTGACCTGATCATTACTCTGAGGATAAGCTATAGAGGTGAAGCAAAGCTTGATTCCTAGTTCTTCGCAGAAGACTATAAAAGCACTGCTCTTGAATTAGCTACCATTGTCGGTAATCACTCTATTTGGAATGCCAAATCGAGTAACGATGCTCCTCATAAACCTCTTGGCCACTTCTAAGGTGATATTTCTAACGGGTTTAGCCTCGATCCACTTGGTGAACATGTTGATTGCCATGAACAAGAACTTAAAACCTCCTTGGGCTCTAGGGAAAGGTCACAAGATATCCAAGCCCCAAACGGAGAAAGGCCAAGACAGAGGAATAGTTTGCAGAGCCTGGGCTAGTCGGGTAGTTTGCTTGCCATAGAATTGGCAGCTTTCACACTTTTTCACTAGCTCGCAAGCATCTTGGAGGGCAGTCGGCCAATAGAACCCGTGCTGGAAAACTTTCCTGACTAGAGTGCGATAGGACACATGGTTGCCACACATGCCTCCATGGACATCGAGCAATATTTTATTGCCCTTTTCCTAAGTGATGCACTTCATCAAGATTTCATTACTCTCTTTCCGATAGAGCTTGCTGTCTACCAATTCATATAGCTTGGACATACGTGCAATTTTCTTGGCTAAGGCATCATCGTCAGGGATCTCTCGACCTTCGAGATAGGCTTAGAAAGGGGTCATCTAGGTTGGTTCACGTTCGAGTAGCACAGCTTCCGTGTCTACAAGTTCTGCCTCGCTAGCTCGACCAGACTGTTGATCGAGTTGGACAGCATCTGTATCTCACGGTGAGGAGACGGATAGTTTAGGGAGGTTTCTGATGAAGACTCCCATGGGCGCAGGCGAATAGGATGAAGCGAGTCTGGTAAGTTCATCGGCAACGGCGTTATCACTCCGCCGAATGTGCCATACCTCTAGACCTTCGAACTTATGCTCTAGCTTGTGAACCTCATTCAGATACACCGCCATGTTGTCATCCGAACAGTGGTACTCCTTTTGTACTTGGTTTACGACTAGCTGTGAGTCTCCTTTCACGAGTAATCACCTAATCCCCAATGTTGTAGCTATTCGGAGTCCGTTGACCAGTCCCTCACACTTTGCAATGTTATTCGAAGCATGAAAATCGAGTTGGATGACATATTTAAGTTCCTCACCTATAGGAGATTTGAGCATGATGACAGCTCTCGAGCCTTGCAGCATGAGCGATCGATCAAAGAACATAGTCCAGTGGTCATCGATCGTCTTGATTTCCTTTTCCTCAATGTGAGTCCATTCCATGATGAAGTCTGCCAGAACTCCTGGCCTGATGTTGGTCCATGGCACAAAGTCAACCTTGAACTTGTTGAGTTCGACTGCCCACTACGCAATTCGACCTATCGTTTCTCAGTTTCATAGCATCTCCTTGAGTGGATACGTTGTCATGACTATAATCTTGTGTGCTTGGAAGTAGTGCCACAGCTTCTGGGAAGTCATCAAAACAGCGTATAGTATCTTCTGTATCTGGGATATCACGACTTGGCATCATGCAAGACCTCGCTCATCTAATACACCGGCTTCTGGACTTTGGTCTTTTTCTTGGAGCAATCCCATTCGACCACCAGGACTATGCTTACTACTTGGGGGGTAGTTGCAATATACAAATAGAGCTCCTCTTTTTTGTTAGGTGATACTAAGATTGATGGAGATGATAAGTACCATTTCAGATTTGAAAAGCATCTTCGGCCTCCTTGGTCTACTCGAAAGTGTCCTGCTTCTTGAGCAACTTGAAGAAAGGTAGCCTTCGTTCGCCCATCCGAGAGATGAATCGACTAAGTGCTAGATGCAGCCTATGAGCTTTTGCACCTCTCTTAGCATTCGCGGAGGACGCATCTGATTTATTGCTTTGATCTTGTGCAGGTTAGCCGAGAAGCTTGCTGGACGAGACATCAAATGTGCACTTCTCAGGACTGAACATCATCCGATATTCCTGAGGTTGTCAAATGTTTCCCCAAAGTGATGAGCTCGAGTTCCTATTTCGGGTCGAGGTAGGAACCTACCTTGACTATTTTAAATGATTCTGCCTGGTCTAAGGGCACTCTCTTGACATCTCCGCAGGTCTTCTTGTCCTTTTTGTCATCATCGACTAGGTTGTTAGCGGCACTGTTAGATGTGGAAGCCTCATACCGCCTCTAGATTTTTGGTGCTTGGCTTTCTCATCACCGGCACTGGCTGTCGATCCGAGAAGATGTTTTCCTTCCTTGCAATGGTATGCTTAGTTTCTAATGTCAACAAATTGTACAGTTCTCTCATGGAATGTTAGAGGCTTAAACGATTTGGCTAAGCGAGAAAGTGTTAAGCGTTTCATTCTGTCAAGCGGGGCTACAGTTGTGTGTCTCCAGGAAATGAAAATAGCAAACTGGACAATAGGTCTGCTAAACGAAACGTTGGGGAGGAGGCTAGCTACCCAGACCACATGTATACCATCCAATGGATCCTCTGGTGGAATCCTGCTTGCCGCTGTAGATGATATTTATGACCTTCAGAATACTAGAACTACACCGCATACAATCACCGCAACGCTAACGTCGAGATATAACGCGGAAGCATGGGACATCGCGGGAGTGTATGGACCGCAAGTGGACATTGACAAAAGAAATTTCCTAACCGAGCTTGAAACACTAAATGGAACTATACTGCCCAAGTGGTTGGTACTAGGGGACTTCAACCTCATCAGACATAGGAACAAAAAGAATAGAGGCCCGACAAATAGGAGAATGATGCAACGCTTCAATCATACCATCAATAGATTACAACTTTTGGAACTTGATCTACAGGGCCATAGATTCACTTGGTCAAATGAACAGAATCACCCCATCATGACAAGAATAGACCGATTTCTGGCAACAACAGAATGGCATGAGGCCTTCCCAAATGCAGATCTGTGCGCAATGGCGACTATGACATCTGATCATTGTCTACTTCTAATGCAAGGAAATACTACCTTTAATTACTTTAAGGGTTTTCGCTTTGAGGCTTGCTGGACCTCCATGCCGGGGTTCCAAGAGACTGTGGCTCAATCCTGGACACAGCCGGTTCATACGTCTGACGCTTTGCTAAAATTAAATATCAAAATGATCAGAACTGCTAAGGCACTCAACACCTGGAGGAGAAAAACTTTCGCATATTTAGCACTACAATCAACTTTGATTCAGGTCAAAATCACCATCCTTGAAAGCACCCAAGAAAAACGACTACTATCTCAAGACAAGCTTGATTTTCGGAAAATTCTCAAAACCAAGCTTCTCGGCCTTGCTGCCATTCAAAAATCAAGGGCTAGGCAGCACGCGATGCTATCAAACATTCGAATGGGGGACTCCAATACCGCTTCTTCCACTTAATGGCCAGCTCGAGAAGGCGTAGAAATCTCATTCGAGTCTTACAACGAGATGGCAAAATCATGCTAACCCAACAAGAAAAACTGAACGAAGCTTACCTGTATTTCAGAAAGGGACTGGGACAACACAGAGTTAGGGACAAAGCACTGCGATGGGATTCCTTGGGATACGTTGCAAGGGACCTCAGTGACTTGGAGGCCGAGATCAATGATGCTGAGATCATTAGCACCATACAAGATCTTCCTCCACAGAAAGCTCCAGGACCCGACGGGTATATTGGCCTATTCTACAAAACCTGCCTTAATATTATCAGAAACGATGTAGTGGAAGCAATGAAAGATTTCTTCAATCTTCGTCATGAAAAGTTGCACAAGTGTCGGCGTATTCCACCTGACAGGCCCGGAGGATGCAGACCGGGTTTAGTTCGGAAGGAGGGCGTCTTCGCGGCTGGCTAAACCTAGAGGGCGAAAACCCTAGGGACTCCTACGCGAAGGACTCCGGCGTCGATGAACTGCGGATGACACGAAGATTTTACCCAGGTTCAGGCCCCCTTTTGCTTTGGGTAATAGCCTTACTTCCTGCTAGATTGTTTAGAGAGGGTGTGAAGCTAATACAAAGCTCTTGAGTTACAAGTTCTTTCCTCTCGAATGCCCGTCCCCCTTTCCCATGCACCCGGAGGCCCTTATATAGGCCAGGCTAACGGGAGTAGGTAAAAGGGAGGTCATCATGCTGATCCTTATACATTTATTACTCCTTCCGTCTTTGTCCCATTCCTCCAAATTTCATTAAATGCCTCTGCGTGCGTTTTGCTCGGTCCACGGATGGGACACCTTTGTGACAGTAGTCGAGATGTCGAGGAATGGGCCTGTCGCAGAAAACCCTTGAATCGAGCAAGCTCGCATGGTGAACCGCTGCTCGACACGATGACGGCGGTGGAAGGAGCTTCGAGGCGGCCACCACGCTCCACCTTTTACCTGCGGCGGGGACGAGCAGGTGTCTCGCCGCCGATTGCTAGGCCGCCACGTGGGCCGGGCGCCGGGCGAGCAGGCGTGTTGCCCACTGCTCGCCGGGCGCCACGTGGACCGACGCTTGCCGGGCTGCCGTGATCGCCGCCCGATTGCTGTGCCGCCACGTAGCCGGGCGCCGACGCGGCGGCGTTTCGCCCACTGCCGCCGCGCGCCCGTGGGCCGACGCCGGCGGCGGGCCGTGATCGCCGCCGATTGCCAAAGCCGCCACGTAGCCGGGCGCCGGGCGAAGTAGGCGTGTTTCGCCACTTTCGCCACCGGGCGCCATGTGGGCCGACGCTCGCCGGCGGGCCGTGATCGCCCGCCGATTGCTGCCGCCACGTAGCCGGGCGCCCGGCGGCAGGCGTCTTCGCCCACCGCCGCCGGGCGCCATGTGGGCCGACGCCGCCGGGCGGCCGTGATCGCTCGCTCCGATTGCTACGCCGCCACGTAGCCGGTCGCCGGGCGAAAGCAGGCGTGCTTTCGCCCACCGCCGTCGGGCGCCACGTGGGCGACGCAAGCCGGGTGGCCGTGATCGCCCGCCCGATTGCTAGGCCGCCACATGGATTGTACTTTTATGCGGTGGAGAGGGTACCCTAGCGTGTAATACGCTGACAGTAGCCCCCGGGCCTGCCCTAGAGCGCAGGCCTAAGACTCCTTTTTTAGAACCTTCATTTAATGCACTTAATGCTTAGCGCGCTCTTGGGCAGGGCCACTACTCATGAGGATACGGCCGCTTCGGTTCCCGCGCGTATCCTGCCGTTTTCCCTTGGGACCCGAAACGGCGCATAATTCTGCCCTTTCGCGAACCACCGACGTGGGGAACGCATATATAGATGCATCTGTATCGAGCGGTTCACGCCTTCTGTTTTCTTGCGCACTTTGCTTTCTTGTTCTTTCGCCTCTTTTTCCCAAAGCTCTTTGTCTTCTTCGATCCACCATGGTGAACCCCATTCCAGCCTCTACTGTTGACGCCACCGCCGTGAATCGGATGAGGATCATCGCGCCGGAAGGCACCTTCCGATACCGTCCGGGGACCGCCACGCCCGTGTGCCTCTCCGACGAGATCGTCCTGCACACCTGGGCCATGATGGCGGGCCTTCTTCCACCCTTTTCCGAATTTTTTCTCACCGTCCTCCACTTCTACGAAATCCATCATCTTCATCTCACCCCCAACTCTATCATCTTCCTCGCCATCTTCGCACACCTCTGTGAAATGTTCATGGGGGTGATGCCGAACCTTCCTCTCTTCCGCCATTTCTTCATTCTGCGCCACCAATGATGACGAAGTAGTGGGGAGTTGCTATTTCGCCGGACGGATGGCCTCCGCTATATTCCCTTCCAAAGATCAAGTCCAATGGAGGACATGGCGAGCGATTGGGTGTACATCCAGATGACAATGAATCGACGCCTGGGTGCCGCGAAGCAAGACGCCGAGAATCGGAGCTCACGGCCGAAGAGACAGCGAGCTCAGCAAGAATGCCAGCGTCGGCAGATTGTGGGACGCCGGACTAAACGGAGGGCTGGTAGCCCGGGACTACACGGCCCGGAGGATCAGCCCTCTTCGCCGGCGCGTCCGGCCTTCATGGCAGTACACGGGCGACAACGACTGGCAAGACGCGTGGCGGCGTAAGTCCTTGTCTTCTTCTAGTTTCCTTTAAGCACATGTTTTTCCTGCGGCTTCCTACCAACCGACCGCCATCTTTTTCCCTTTCTCGCGACAGGCGAGGGCAACTTTGAGGAGCCAAACCTGGGCCGGTGGCTTGCCTGACCGATGATCGCCGGTTCCATCGCACGCTTTTTCGCCGGACGCTTGCCGCTTCGCCGACTGAGCACGCGGAGCGCCTGCGGATCGTCAGGTTGCTCCCACCGATGGACTCCACGGGCCGCCATGATCCGCCCATGTTCCATGGTGATCGGGGGCGTGCTCGCCACGGCGATCGGGCCGCGGGCAAGCGGCCATTCGCTGCCGACACCACGGGCTCGGACCCTAAGAGGGCCCGGGCCACGGACCAAAGCACCGCCACCGCCACGGCTCGGCCGTGGCGGTACCCCTTCAAGGGGACGGGGCACAGGACGCCCCCGCCGCGACTTCACCTCCGGCGCCGCCGCTTCCGCAAAGACGGCCCGAGTTTTACCAACCGTACCTTCTCCTCCGGCGCCGACGACTGCGGCGCCGACAACCTTGGCCAGGGAGCCCAGGCCGCCGCTCAACAGGGTGGCCTCACGCTCCCGACGGCCGGCTTGAGCTTGAGGGCGCCACCAAGGGGTGTTTCAGAGCGCTAAGGGTGCTAACACCCCGGCGACACCGAGACGGCGGAGGCCTTCACGAGCACCTCCGCCGCCACCGCCAGATCAAGACACTCCGGCACCAGCGCCGCCAGAGGTCTCCTCCGCCGCCATCGCCGCCCCAACCGCTGCTTCTCGAACTCTTCACTCGTAAACGACATGCACGCGCGGCACTAGGCACCGTTCTTGCCGCCGCCTCGAGCATGGTGCCCAGACGCCCAACAAATTTTGCCCTGAGCGGCGGCGAGCCGAGCGGGAGAGGGCGGCAATGAGTCGGGCGCAGAGAGGGCCAACACGACCGCAATGCAGCAGCGGGCGGAACGGGCCGAGACACGGGCGGAGAGGGCCGAGGCGGCGCTGAAGACCTCGGAACTTGAATCCTTCCGGCTGCGGCGCAACCTCGCGATCATGCTGAAGAAGGCGTTCCAGCGCACCAAGAGGTGCCTGGAACCCTTGGGTGTGATGCTGAACGTGCCCCTGGAGGACTCGGCGCTTCAATTTGCTCACGCGACCAACCAGGCCGCGGAGGCGCTACGAGGACTCCCTGCCGCCCTAGCCGCTCGCTCCGCCATGGAAGGACGCCAGGTCGCGATCATGGCCACGACCTACACGCTGGCCTGCTGCGCCAGCCGCGACGCCACTTTTGATCCCATGGCGGTGGTGACGGCGGTGTCGGGGAGACGCGAAAGCGGCTCAGCGGAGGCGCTGGCGCTCGCTTGGCCGAACACGTGGCTGGGATGCTGCAGGTGGAGCAGCCGGTCATGGACGTCTCCACCCCCCTGGCTGTCGAAGGTGGCGCCGACGATGAACTTGACTTCGGCGAGGACGAGGAGTGAAGGCGGGCGGCTTTCTTCTGTTTCTTTTTTTGTTGCTTCTGTCGATGAACCTGCGCCCAGAAAAAACTTTGGACAGCTTTTGGATGAATGTTAGATGTTTAATCGTTATTCATGTGTCTGCTTATTTTCGTATGATTGAATCCGTTACATTTGCTTGTTAGATGGCCGCCATTCGACTTAGGCAAAACGCTTTTTAAAAACGCTCAAATTAGGGTAGCGTTTCTGAGTCCTGCCAAATGATTTTATGTGCCCGTCGTGATCGCAAGCATAGATTACGCGACCACATAAACGAGGCTAAAAATGGCCTTAAGTTTAACAAGGAACGAAGGACACGAAGAAGGTCCTAGCGCCAAGTTTCGCGAGATTATTGCAAGTTTCGGCCTTCCGGAACTTATACCCTGATGATCGCCCGAAAATGTACCACGGCGTAGAGTGGCGAGACAGCAAGTTTTCGGAAGTGCCCTTAGGCCAGCAACATTCAACGGAGACGACCAGCGGTGCTTCACAGAGCCAACCCGAGGCGTACGAGCCGTGCAGGAGCGCTGTGCCTAACTGACACTCCGATGACTTGGCCTCGCCGGACGTTAACACTTTAGCACATCTTCTTCTATCATACGGAGCCGCTGGTCTCCAACGCTTGCGACAATCACGCGTAGCTCGACCCATCTTAGGATATGATCGTAAGGAAATGGCCAAAAAATGCGGTATAGAGCGCTTATCTTGTTTTATATGCCGCAGGACAAGGAACCTGGAGCGCTGGGCGAGCAGCTTGGGGCACTGAGCGAGCAGCCCCCAAGCCACTGGGCGACCAGCCTTCTGAGCGCCGGGCGACCAGCCAACTGGGCGCCGGGCGAGCACCTTGGAGCGCCGGGCGAGCAGCTTGGGGCACCCAGGCGAGCAAATTTCAAGCCACGGGCGATCACCTTCGAAGGCCGAAGCGACCAGCCATCTGGGCGCCGGCAAAGCACCTTGAGAGCCAAGGTAGCGGCTTGGCACACCCAAGCAGCCCCAAGCCATCTGGCGACAAATTTAGACGCAGGGGCTTTTCGTGAAAGTAAGCCAACACTTTTATGCTTACCCTGCGCGCACAGATGACTACCGGAAAGGTGAGTAAACATCTGGAAGGGCATACGCAAGGTAGGCCCGGAACATTCTAAGTCCCAGCATGAAGTGTCCTGGCTCACCTTGTTTGGATTCTAAGTCCTTGTGAACTGCCAGGAAACCGAACCGCGGTGCTATGTACCAAAGCAGCGAGTTTTCTGGGGGTGGCATCAGGCCGACGGTGCTCGCGGTGACGACCAGCGGTGCTTCAGAGAGCCAACCCGAGGTGTGCGAGCCGCGTCTGAGCACCGTACCCAACTCGCCCCCCAGTCGCCCGGGCTAAGTGTACACAGACGCCGAAGATCGCCATGGATTTCACGAAGGAATTAGCAAACGCACAGAACCAGCAACATACACGCGCATAATTGCCACTCGAAGCACAACTAAGAGGAATAATAATGGAGAAGCAAAAAGCTTTCTGGGCAACAGCCTTACTGATCGCCAGCAGCCGCCGACCAGCCGGAAGAGGGACGTACCTCGAGGCTGATTGGAGCAAGCTGCTGGGTACTTACAATTCCTTCAGGGATAGAACTTCCGCAACAAGTCTATGTTGTAGGAGTTAAATCGACTCTTCACCGCCCTCGGTGGCCAACCGGACCGCCCTGTCGAGATATCGAGACCACCTTGAAGGCCCTCCCATCGGGAGACAGGTTTATGCAACCCGGCATGCGTCTCAATCTCAAGAAGACCAGTCGCCCATCGCCTGTTCTCTGAGACCCGGGTGGCGTGGTACCGCCTGAGGCTCTGCTGGTACCGGGCGGCGCGAAGGGCAGCCCGGTCACGTACCTCTTCCAGAAGATTGACATCCTCTCGCCGGAGGTCTTCTTGGTCTTTTTCATTGAAAGTGGAGACGCGCGGAGAGCCGAGCGACAGCTCGGAGGGGAGGACAGCTTCGGCGCCATACACCAAAAAGAAGGGCGTCTCGCTGTCGCGGTTGGGCGTGCAGCGGCGACCACAAGACAAACGGAGTTCTTTCGTCCATCTCGCCCCCCTTTGTGGAGCCGATCAAACGCCTTGTCTTGAGGCCCTTCAAGACAAGCGATTATTGGCGCTCCGCTGACCATTGCTCATGGGATGGGCCACCGCTTAAACATACCTTGGTGCCCATTTCTTCACGAGCATTCTGAAAAGCCGTATTTGGTGAATTGGTGCCGTTGTCGGTGATGATGCGATTGGCGACTCCAAAGCGTGAAGATCCCAGCAGATGAACTTATCAGCGGCGGCGCCGTGATGGCTCAAGATCGCTCGGCCCGACCCACTTGGTGAACTTATCGATGGCGACAAAGAGGTGGGTGAAGCCCCCTGTGGCCCGCGGGAACGGACCCAGGATATCCAGCCCCCAGACCGCGAACGGCCAGGAGAGTGGGATGGTTTGCAGAGCTTGGGCTGGTCGGTGGGTTTGCCTGGCGAAGAACTGACAAGCTTCGCACGTCCTCACCAGCTCGCAAGCATCCTGGAGGGCGGTAGGCCAATAAAATCCTTGGCGAAACGCCTTGCCGACTAGAGTTCGGCCGGACATATGGCTCCCGCACACGCCTCCATGGATATCAGAGAGCGGTCTGCTCCCTCTTCCCGAAAGTGATGCACTTCAAGAGAACTCCGCTTCGCCTCGGCAATATAGGTCCCCACCTACCGTAGTATAACACTTGGCCTTACGTGCAATCTTCTCACCGAGGCATCATCGTCGGGACCACTTGGTCTCGCAGAAGGCGAGTGATAGGGTCCATCCACCGATCTTCCGCCTAAGGGCGGCGACCACTCGGCGCTCGCTGGGTACTCCGTGGCAGCGCTTTTCCCCTGGTCTCGCCTTGGCAAGACCGCCGCCTTTTCCTCCGGACTGGGGCCGAGGCGGCACGCCGCTTTCTCCCCGAATTGGAGGTCGTGGTAGTGGCACCGCTTTCCCCACCGAGCCGGAGGTCATGACGACTTTTGCTGCCGCTGTCCCCACTCTAGACCGGGTCATGACAATGACACCATCATTCCCACTGAACCGTGGGCTGCGATGGGCCGGTCGCGGTAGTCTTTCTTCAAGACCCCGATCGAACAGAGCCCTTGAGGATGCAAGCCGACAGCCCGTCCGCAAGGTGATTGTCACGCCGAGGATATGAATATACCCCAAACCTTCAAAATGACGCCCATTCTTCTGACCTCCGCCAGTGCGCCGCCATGGTGGGGTCGAACATTGAACTCCTTCCGAGCTTGATTAATGACCAGCAGGAGTCTCCCTTGACTTGAGACGCTCGATGCCCAACGCCGAAGCGACACGCACCGCCCAGCAGACCTTCATACTCAAAGAATGTTGTTGGTGGCCTTGAATTCAAGGGCGACCACGCATCTAGAGGGTGTCACCGTCGGGAGACCAGACAACCCCCAGCGCCTTTCCAAATCAAGGATCCATTAAAGAATAACGCCCGTGGGGAAGACACGGGTGCTTCTTCACCAGGAGTGGCGGAGTCCACTCGACGACTTAACTCCGCCAACTTTTGACTCTTGATAGCGAAAAGGGCACGAATTTGATGTTGAATTTCCGCTCCACCGACCATTTAGCAATGCGGCCTTCGCTTCACGACAGGAGGATTTCCGCAGGGGTAGGGCGTGACGACGGTGATTTCGCGCTGAAAATAGTGTCGTGGCTTTCTCGACGCAACCAGACCGCATACAAGATCATCTCGAGCTTGAGGATACCGAAGTTTCGCTTCATGCAATACCATCGATGTAGTAAACCGCTTCGGACGCCTTCCTCTCCGCGAACTAACATTGCACTTACCACCTCAGGGGTGGCAGCGATATATGAAGCAAAGGCTCACCCGTGGGGAAACCAAAGACCGGGGAGAGGAGAGGTACTGCTTCGGGTCTTCAAATGCCTTCTGAGCTTCCTCCATCCATTCAAAATGGTTAGTCTTCTTTAACAGCTTGAACAGAGGCAGGCTTCGTTCTCCCAAGCGGGCAATGAATCGCCCTAGGAGGCCAAAGCACCACCAGCGAATCGAACTTGCTTGAGTCGCACTGGCGGCTTCATGTGCTCGATGGCCGCTATCTTGTCAGGATTGGCCTCGATGCCCCGGCTGGACACCAGGAAACCCAGCAACTTGCCGGAGGGCACACCGAACACGCATTTCTCTGGATTGAGCTTCAGGCAATTCTTCCGGAGGTTAGCAAAGGTCTCCTCCAGGTCTTGGATCAGTTCTTCATTCTTTTTAATCTTCACTACCAAGTCATCAACGTATACCTCAAGATTGCGCCCTATCTGAGGGCGGAAGGTAATATGCATGGCACGCTGATAAGTAGAACCGGCATTCTTTAAACCAAAAGCCATCCTTACATAACAATATACGCCCGTTGGGGTTACAAAAGCAGTCTTCTCTTCATCTTCAAGCGCCATGCTAACTGTGGTACCTAGAGTACGCGGCCCAGAAGCACAAGCGAGCCGCGACTGCCGTGGAGTCAACAATGAGATCGACCCGCCATAGGGATATGGATCCTTCGGCAGGCCTTGTTGAGGTCGGTGAAGTCGACACAATGCGCCACCTCCGTTGGACTTCTTGACAAGCACGGGTTGGCAAGCCACTCAGATGAGAGACTTCGACGATCCCAAGGCCAACAAATTTCTACCTCCTCTCGAATGGCGTCCTGCCGCTCGCTTTTTGCCTCCGGACCTTCACGGATCGGGCGTGCGTCGAGGCGTTGCGGTCGGTGCTCGATCACCTTCCTAGGGACCCGGTCATGTCGACGTTGCTGTGTGAACATGTCTGCGTTGATCGAGGAAGGTGACGAGCGCAGTCTTCCTATTTGGCGCCGAGGTTGGCGCCAATGTTGACGATCTTCGGCCCGTTCCCCACTGTATGCGACCACCTTTACCTCACGGGCGGAGCCGGTGAAGCACTGGTCCCGCCCGAGGGGCCTCGAGAAGTGGCGCGGTGCGGCGCGACGCAGTGGCACCGGCCAGATCCCAAGCCCGCCAGGGCAGCAGGCCTCGACCTATCCACGTTGATGACAATGGGGCGCTGCCCCCAGATCTTCACCACCATGTAAGATAGTGGGTAACCGCCATGAACTTGACGGCGCCGGCCGCCAAGTAAGGCGTTATACGGAGGTCGAATCATGACCAAATCCACCATCTCTGCGGTAATTATCCTTCTCCCCAAAAGTGACGGGAGGCAATTTGACCCAAGGAACAGTTCAAGATCTCGAGCTACCCCAAAGAACGGCAGGTCGGGCGCAGATCTATCAAGGATCTGCAGGCGCCATGAATGCCGACACGACAGAGGTTGATGGAGTCGCTCCGTCCATCAAGACCGCTATACCAGACATTCCGGACCGTGGGTGCTACCACGATCGGGAGATGCCCTAGGTCGGGTGCCCTCGTGGTGGTCGCCCGATCAAGGTGATCGCTTGTTCCACCATTTCAATGTCCGACCCGCCCTCGAGCTTGATGCCGCGGGCGCATACCTCCCTTTTCACCGCTTGTAAGCGGCGTTGAGGGAATGGTGGATGAACCACCATGGATGTACGCCATAGCAGTGTGATCCGCTTGAAAAGCCGGGCGGGATCTTCATCTTGATCATCATCGTATGCGGCGCCCTTGAGCCGCTCCACCATCTCGCCCACGACCCGGCAGCTTGTCCGTGTCATGGGTATTGGTTTTATGTATTGGGCAATAGGGCTCATCCTCCTTTTGATCACGGCGGTCGTTCCCACGGCCGCGGCGGTCATCGCGCCGATCACGGCAATCGTTACGCCGGTCACGACGGTTGTCGCGCCGCTCGCGGCGGTCATCACGCCGGTCGCGGCGGCGGCCTCGAGGCGCGGGTCTTCTTCGTCGTCGCTCGGCGGCCAGACCCTGGCCTCCCCTGCCTCAAGGCTCGCGGCTTTCTGTTCAAGACGGCCGAACTTTTCGAGGTCCTGCCTGTCCTGCCTTGGCCACCCTTGGGGCCAAAGCGCTAGCCCTCGCCTCGCAGCCTCGCAAGACACTTATGTGCGAGGGAGAAAAGCTTCTGAGGTTCGGTGATGGTACGGTGGCCATCTTCTCCTTCATCTTATGTCGCAGACGCCTCCCCAAGACGATGACGACCGATTGCTCGGAGATGGGGGATGGTGTTATGGCAAGGATGTAATCGGCGGATGAAGTCGCTGGGTTTACCCCTCCTCTTGTTCTAGGGCGTGGAGGTCATCCTCCACACCGGCCGCATTTAAAGAGCCTCAAAATTAGCGACAAAAATGTCGCACAACTGTCCCCACGAGTGCACCGTCCCTCGGGGGAGATTTAGCAGCCAGGAGCGGGCAGAACCCGTCAAGGCCGTTGGGAGGTAATTGGCCATGACCTTTTCAGATCCGCTAGCTGCCCGCACCATCGTCGTGTAGATTTGGAGGAACTCCTCCGGGTTGGTGGTGCCGTCATATTTTTCTATGGCCACCGGGCGAAACCTGTCCGGCCAGGCCACGCGGCGCAGCCGCCGGGAGAAGGCCTGGCACCCGACGCCGTAGAGGGAGCCGAGCCGCTCATCAGAAGCCCGGTTCGGAGACCGTGCGTGGGAGCGCGAGGCCCGGCTCGCCGTGGAACCGGAGGAGTGGACCTCCTCCCGGTCCCGAAGGTGAGAGCCATGAGGGGGACTCTCATTGTCGGCCGCCACCTGCTTGCCATGGCGACGCTCTTGGTCCGGGTGGCGCGGCAGGCGACCACGGAGGTCATCACCGCGCTGCCGGCGGCTCTCATCAAGGTGAGAGCGGAGGTCCCCACGGTTCCTCGATGAACCGGGACCAGGATTGCGCGCGCCCCTTCTCGGACCCTGGCCCCCCTGGCCGGGGCCTTTGTCGTCGGGGCGGTTGGAGGCCTGAGAGCGCCCTACAGGCGCCTTAGGCGTCAAGGCACTGCAGTTAGTACCGACCGGCGGGAGCCCCACTGAGTTGGGCAAGATCCACGAGGCCGCGATGCTCCACGCCCACGGAGTGGCGGGGAATCTCTGCGAACTCCACCGAGGGTGGTCCAAGAGCACGAGCGTGCAAGTTCTCGGCGGGGTGGCCGCCTACAAGGCCACTGCGATGCACGGGCTGCTCCCGGCTCATGCGGGCAAGCAGTGCACTCTGGGGTGGGGTGATACGGATCCCTCGACCGCGTGATGGCCGGAGGCGCCTTGGTCGTCGCCGCCCGCGAGATCCTGTGCCGAGGATCCGCCATCTTCGATGCGCGAGCTCGCTTCAACCGCGAACACCGTAGTCCGCGCGGGAGTTAGCGGGAAAGCCAACCACTAGCACCCTACTCGGGCGCGCCTGCCGGGCAGATTCCACTCGACAGGCCCGGAGGATGCAGACCGGGTTTAGTTCGGAAGGAGGGCGTCTTCGCGGCTGGCTAAACCTAGAGGGCGAAAACCCTAGGGACTCCTACGCGAAGGACTCCGGCGTCGATGAACTGCGGATGACACGAAGATTTTACCCAGGTTCAGGCCCCCTTTTGCTTTGGGTAATAGCCTTACTTCCTGCTAGATTGTTTAGAGAGGGTGTGAAGCTAATACAAAGCTCTTGAGTTACAAGTTCTTTCCTCTCGAATGCCCGTCCCCCTTTCCCATGCACCCGGAGGCCCTTATATAGGCCAAAGCAGCCGGAGTAGGTAAAAGGGAGGTCATCATGCTGATCCTTATACATTTATTACTCCTTCCGTCTTTGTCCTGCTCTCCAAATTTCATTAAATGCCTACGCGTGCCTTTGCCCGGTCCGCCGGATGGGACACCTTTGTGACAGGTAGTCGAGAGATGTCAGAGGAATGGGCCTGTCGCAGAAACCCTTGCAACTGATAAGCCTGCCATGGCAGGCCTGCCGTTCTGACACGGTACGGCAGTGGAAGGAGCCTTCGAGGCGAAGCCACCGCGCTCCACCTTTTTACCCTGCGGCGGGACGAGCAGGGCGTCCTCGCCCGCCCGATTGCTAGGCCGCCACGTGGGCTGGGCGCCGGGCGAGCAGGGCGTGCTTGCCCACCGCCACGGGCGCCACGCGGAACCGACGCTCGGCGGCGGGCGTGATCGCCGCCGATTGCTGCCGCCACGTAGCCGGGCGCCGGGCGAGCGTGCGTTTCGCCCACGCGCGCCGCGCCCACGGCCGAACGCCGGCGGGGCCGTGATCGCCGCCGATTGCTGCCGCCACGTAGCTGGGCGCCGGGCGAGCAGGCGTGTTTCGCCACTTGCTCGCCGGGCGCCACGTCGACGCCGACGGCGGGCCGTGATCGCTCGCCCGATTGCGCCGCCACGTAGCCGGGCGCCGGGCGAAAGCGTGTTTCGCCCACTTGGTCGCCGGGCGCCCGGGCCGACGCTTGCCGGGGGGCGTGATCGCCGCCCGATTGCCGTGCCGCCATGTGGCGGGCGCCGGCGCAGGCGTGCTCGCCTCCTACTCGCCGGGCGCCACGTGGTCCGACGCCGCCGGCGTGGCCGTGATCGCCCGCCCGATTGCTAGGCCGCCACATGGATTGTACTTTTATGCGGTGGAGAGGGTACCCTAGCGTGTAATACGCTGACAACAAGTTTAATGAAGCCAACATTGTCCTTCTCCCGAAAACAGAACAAGCAACTAGACTGGAATGCTTCAGGCCTATCAGCCTTATAAATAGCTTCATGAAAATTATCACCAAAATTCTGGCAAATAGGCTTGCTCCCAAGCTAGATGATTTGGTCTTAGTCTCACAAAACGCTTTCATAAAAAAGAAATGCATCCACGATAACTTCTTATACGTTCAAAGAGTAATCCGAAAGCTACACAAAGAAAAGAAGCCAACCCTTTTCATCAAATTAGATATATCGAAAGCATTCGACTCACTAAACTTGAGTTATATGCTTGAAGTCCTTCAGGCCCTAGGCTTTGGATGGAAATGGCGTGAATGGGTGGCGGCAATCCTCAGGACTTCATCCTCAAAAATTCTAATCAACGGCCAACCAACGGCGTCAATAAGACACGCGCGTGGGGTTTGACAAGGAGATCCACTATCCCCCCTGCTTTTCATCCTCGCAATTGACCCCCTACAAAGCCTGCTAGAATTAGCAGTGAACAGCGGTATTCTCAAACCGGTGCTCCCGTCGTCAGCAAGGTTTCGCTGCTCATTGTACGCAGACGACGCTGGGATTTTTTTAAATGCAAATGCAGAAGAGCTGACAGCCCTTAATCGAATTCTAGAAATTTTTGGAAGGTGCTCGGGTCTGAAAATAAACATCTCCAAAACCGAAATTTATCCGATCAGATGCCAACAAGACTTACTACAAGAATTGTTGAACACCTTTCCAGGAAAACTCTCAACCTTCCTGGGGAAGTACCTTGGCCTCCTCCTACACATCAGGCAGCTAA
This sequence comes from Guadua angustifolia, assembly GCA_036346375.1. NCBI lineage: Eukaryota > Viridiplantae > Streptophyta > Magnoliopsida > Poales > Poaceae > Guadua > Guadua angustifolia. The sequence goes on from CM070500.1 coordinate 55,812,568, forward strand.
GGCGAGTCGAAATTCAACCTCTGATTGATAAAATGAGCAACAAGCTTGCGGGATGGAAAAGTAAACTACTTACCAGAGCCGGAAGGGAGACCCTGGTCAAATCCGTGCTTACATCTCAGCCAATCTATCATATGACGGTCTTCCCTGTGCAAAGATGGCTGATTCGAGGCATTGATAAACTCAGACGGAGTTTCCTTTGGAGTGGGAAGGAACCTAAAAACTGTAGTGGGGGTCACTACTTGATCAAATGGCCAGTAACTTGCCTGCCAAAAAACAAAGGGGGACTGGGGATCAAGGACATGGAACGTTTTGCCCGCACGCTTAGACTCCGATGGCTTTGGTTCAAATGGAAAAACAACGAAAGGGCTTGGTCAGGGCTGGACCTACCCTGTGATGAAACGGATATAACCCTCTTCAACGCTTCAACAGTGGTCACGGTTGGAAACGGTAAACTAGCGACTTTTGGAGATCAAGCTGGGTACAAGGAAGAGCCCCAAAAAACATTGCTCCAACCCTTTTCTAACTGGCAAGAAGAAAGAACATCTCGGTACAACGAGCCTTGGCAAACAACTATTGGATCCGATGTTGTACTACAGTGACCTCTCAAAATAAAGTGCGGGAGTTTGTGGATCTTCATGAAGCAATTCGAAGAGTCAATAGAGATGAGCAGAGAGAGGATCAAATAACCTGGCGCTGGACATCTAACGGACAATACTCAACTAAGAGTGCCTACCTCGTGTAATTTGACACAGTTTACAGTACATTGAAGATCTCACCAATATGGAAGGCCAAAGCTGAACCTAAATGTCGATTCTTTGCATGGACATTGCTTCACAACAAAATTTTAACAGCTGATAACATGCTCAAAAGGGGTTGGCAATGCAATGCGATATGCAGTCTTTGCAACGCATCACCGGAAATGACTCACCTTTGTAAAGACTGCTACTTCACTAGACAAGTATGGGAGCTCCTACTGAGATGGGGAAAGTTAGAGCGGTGGCAGAATCTGAGACACGACGGCTCGATATATAGGTGGTGGCGAAGGCTAAGAATCAAATATGAAAAGGAGAAGCGCCGTGATTTGGATGGTCTGCTAATATATTTCTGGTGGAATCTTTGGCTTGAGAGAAATCAACGCATATTTCAGGGGAAGAATAGAACAACTGAACAGGTGGCTACTTCGATCAAGGACGCGGTGATACAGAATGGTTTTGCTTGGCGCACGAGAGCTACGAATTAGCATCTTACTTACTTTAGGTGCGTCTGTCTAGGTGTGAGTGGTATTTGATGTTTGGTGGTAATGATCTGTCTAGGTGTGAGTGGTGTTTGATGTTTGGTGGTATTAGGGGAATGTATGGTGTTTAGTGTGGCGGGTAGCAATGTGTACTGTGAGGTTTTTTTGGGACCGGTTTTTTCCTTATAAAAATTGGGCCACCCTTCTCTTTTCTTCTCAATAAATTTTGCGGCAACTCTCTTGCTGCTCTTTCAAAAAAAAAATTTTGCTCAAAGGTCCGGTGCTACCGCCCCTAGGCTGATAGCACTGGGAAAAGCAACCAATATTCAAATTGCTTCAAATCGAAAATCCAATTCAAATCAAACCAAGCTCATAATCTAGTCAATTACTCATCACACACACGGATAGACCTTCACATGGTCTTTCAATCTCCCCCTTGATGAGTATATTGACAAACACATGAAAAGGCATAAGTTTTGAGTTTGAATAAGAGAGAAGAAGGCAATTTGAATGCAAGGCCAAACTTAATGAAAGAATGGAAAGAAAAAACATGACCAAGTTGACAACTATAAATATTTATGATCTATGAAAGTAGCAAAGATTTATAATGATCATAAGAATTAAGATAAATCAAGATGCAAAATGATACATTTTCTATTATTTCTCTCCCTTTTGGCAATATAGGTATCAAGATGGCATTTTATTTTCTCCCCCTTTTTGTTGTTTTTATGCAAGTAATGCAACCTAACAAAGCTTTGAAGATTATCCAAGTGACCAACAAGACAAATTATGACACCAAGCTAAGTTGTGACAAAATTAGACTAAGCTAAGGCATGTCCAAGTGCAAATAAACATTTTGCTAGCAAGATTTAACTGAAACCATATCATTTTTAGCAAGATTGAACATGAGCAACACTTGTCATTAGTTTCAAAAATAGAAGCAAAGCCATTCAAAGGATCAAAAGGAAAACCTAGAGTTCAACCTACTCAACACTTTGGGGAATCTAAAAGTTCATACAAGGTCCTTCGAGCTTATTTTTTCATTGAATGCAGATTTTTCTTTGAATCTTTGAAAGACATAGCGGGGTGCAAATGTTTGACATTATTTGCATTCTTTACACACATATGTTTTTTTATTTGCATTTTTACAGCAATTGACTCATGTTCAATCATCTCAAGAAGAACTCTTAAGAGAATGATCTTGGTTATACACAACACATTCCAAGTTCATCTCAAGTGCAATGAGAAACCGTCTTGTGAATGTGAGGTGTTGAGTCTAATGCGCACAAAAAGAGTCAATTTTGCTTCACTTTCATTTTAGCATTTTGATTATTAAGCTAGTGAAGGACTCAAGTATGGATCAAACAAGATTCACCCAAGTTGCTATAGGGGCTCTAGAGAATTCCATAATTTCACAAATTATGGCAATAAACCTAGAGAAGAAACTTAGCAAGTAAAAGTAGCATGTTTTATCAAGTTTTTCTTTTAAAACTCATTTTTCAATTTTTGCAAGCTTAACAAGATAAATGAACTTAAACATATCAAAGTTAGTAATTTGCTTCATAATATAGCACAGTGTATAAAATGAAACAAGGATCATTTGCATAATAGACAAAGCTCATAAAATGAAAATCAAGTCTATATGCAATGCTTGAGATAGATTCTTAAACTCCCTCTCAACATGTGATTCAATTTTAAGCACAAATCTGGTTCAAGTTAAGTTATTAGTAAGATTAAGCTCAAGAATGATATCAATTGAAAGATCTAAAATAACTCAATCAAAAACTAGAAAATAAGAAACTGCAAACTGGATAGCTATAGAGCAAATAGAAGATAGTATAGAACACTATGGATTAGACTCGCTCTCACCTTCCCCAATGACTGACATAGGGAAGCTATCTCTAGATCCCAAACTAAAGAGTGCACACAGACCCTGTCTACCCAAGGGGCCCAACACTTGCTAGACTTATAAGACTGTGAGGGAACTCAAGCTATAGAGAAGAGAGAACATCTAATTAAGCATGATAGCTACTTAAAGCATAAGATGAGAGGTCTATGCAAAAGCATGCCAAAAGTCTAAGTGATGTGAACTCATAATTCTAAAGAATAAAACCTATAAGCACATAGAGCAATACGAAAGAAAGGAAAAACAGAAATAAAATATAATACATAATATACAGATCAGCTCCCCCTCATAGAAGGTTGTAAGGGCACACAACTCCAAGCTCACTCCTCAAGGTAACAAACCTAGAGCTATCCAAAGGCTTGGTAAAGATATCGGCCAACTGGTGGTCACTATCCACAAACTGAAGCACTATGTCTCCTTTCTCCACATGGTCTCTAAGGAAGTGATATCTAACATCAATGTGCTTGGTCTAGGAGTGCTGCACTGGGTTCTTGGCAATGCAAATAGCAGAAGTGTTATCACAGAAAAGTAAAACACTCTCTATCTCCAACCCAAAGTCCCGCAAGGTCGATCTCATCCAGAGCACTCGGCCTCAGCGGTGGATTGTGCGACATCGAACTGTGTCGATGACCGGGATCACTTGACCGCTAATGTGAAACGGGGTTAGTGTGAATGGGGGACCCAAAACGAGCTACGCTCAGCAGAGGAACGGATGTTGGTCTGGGCGAAGCGACAACAAGCGAGATACAGCGGATTATATTGGTTCGAGCCCCCGTGAGGGTAATAGCTCTACTCCAGTCTTCTCCTAAGGCGGAGGAGCTCACTATTCTTGAGTACAGAGGTGGTTTACAGCTCAAGCTTGAGCACTCTGGCTATGGCTACTATCCTATTGCTTGTGTGTTGATGTCATTCGTTTGCCGATCTGCTTCAGGGGATTTTATACCCCTCCCAGTCGTTACCAGAAACGGCCGGGAGAAACTCTCGGAGTAGTGCATGGTGTGCATTGAAGACGTGCCGCAACCGTCTCGGATCTAACGCTCACGTCCGCCTTAACTCTGGGATTCCCGGTCTTGGTAACCGTCAAGTAAGCGCACACCTCTAAGCCAAGGTCGAGGTCGTGCGGGTGTTGATTCCCCCACTCCCCAAGCACGAGGTCACGTGGGGATGGCACGGCTTAGGTCATGGTCGAAGTCCCATGCTGCTCAGCCCTAAGCTAGGGACCCTGTTGACTGCGCGTTGACCTGCCAGAGATTCCTCAATCCCCAACAGCTAGCCCCCGAGCCTCAAGGTCGTGGCAAGTACTTGGGTCGACCTCGAGCCTCTCAGTATGGACAGAGGGGACGATCTTCTGGAAACATTGAACCCAAAGTCGAGGTCAGACGGAGACCTATGAATGGGTTTTGTTGTCGTTACACCTGTCACCCCTTGATCTTCAAAATTTCGGTACGGACACAATCGAGCAGAGGAACCGTCTGCGATGCCTCGATCCCGCCGCTCAACCCTTAACTGCACTTGTCGAATTGCCTGACCGGCATGCCTTTTGAGATGCCCTAACCTCCGGCCAGCAGCGTTATGGGCTTATAAAACCCGAGCCTACCGTAACTTCGAAGAATTCTCGACCTTCTTGCAGTCTTTTCCTCCTAACCCCTCACTCAAGCCCTTCTTCTTCTATCGACCAAACACTCCCTCAGCCGCCATGGCCAAGCTCGAAAAGAGTTCCCCGTCGGCGGCGAGGATGAAAGAGCTCGAAAGCCTGGGACTGCTAGACCCAGCGATGTGGCGGCTGCCAGGCAGAGAGACCGAGCCGCAACCACGGGACGACGAGCTCGTCAGCACAGAGCATTACATGCTCTTTGGTTTGCGGACGCCGGAGAGTGATTTCTTCGCAGCAGTTCTCGCCCAATGCGAGATCGAGCTTATCAATTTGTTGCCCAATTCCATCCTTCTCCTTTCCATCTTCTCTCACCTGTGCGAGGGGTTCCTCGGGATTCTTCCCACCCCTCTCTTTTCTTTCGGTTCTTCTCCATATTCCGCACCGGGAAGGACCCCGTGGTCAGATGCTTCTATTTCTGGCTACGGGCGGGGCTCCCTTGGTCCATGGACCGAGCGGTGGTTCTACCTGAAGAGGGGCGAGGACGGCGCGCTGACGTAAGATGGAACCCCCATCACTGGGAAGAAGCAGACCCCAGAGGCGGACGACCTGGAGATCGACTAGGAGGCCATCGCCACCATCCATATCTGCGCCTCACGTGGCCTCACTGGGCAGGCCATTGCCAACAACTTTCTAAGGAGTCGGGTGTTCCCTCTGCGGAAGAGGATGCACCCGTTCTTCGAGATCAAAGGCTGCGATGACCTTACCCGTGAAGGGACGTCTGGTAAATCTTTTTGCTCTCAAGTTTGTTCGAGTTCTGCTCCTTGGATTTCTTTGATGAACTTGTTCTTCCAGCAGTGCCGAAAGAGTCCTGGATCACCGCCAGGATGAACGAGATGTTTGGGAAGGCAGGACATGATTACACTGTCAACGACCCCGTTCCGAGGAACGTGTTGCGCCGGAAAGCCGAGGTAAGCCGAGGAACATACGCCTAGGGCCTTCCTTGACCCATCGATGCGCTCGTAGGACAATCAAGAGTTGTCCGAAACGGCAAAGAGGATGTTGCCTATGCCTGGGGCAAACAAGGGCAAGAAGACGAGCAAGAGGTCAGCCCCGGACAGAGCGGGTGGCAGAGGTCCGAAGAAGCAGTACGTCGAATGGGGCGACCGCACAATGGTGAGTTCCCATGGTCGAGCCCCCAAGTACTTTGCTCGCGCTCTTTTGCCTTCTAACATACCCTTCTCCCCGCAACAGCAGAGCACTGCGGCTGCCGCCAAGACTTCGACGGAGTGCCTGGAGCCACCGCGGGCTCCAAGGTCCCAAGCTCGAGGCTCCCGAGGAAGGGATGCCTCTTCGTCCTCAAGACACCAAGACCCCCTCGCCAACCCCCAGTGAGGCGGAGGCCGCGGACTCAGGTACATTGTTATATCTTCGCTTACCAAGTCTTCCCCTCTGCCTTCATCTTAGTATTTCTTCCTTGTCACAGATCCTGAACATCCAAACTCAGCCCTTGCCCGTCCTGACCATGGCTATTGTTCAGGGCGAGATCAAGTCCTATGAGGAGGAAGAGGAGGCCTCCTACAAGCTTGATGCGCACGGTGGCCCGATCTTCCGACAGGTAGAGGTAAGTCGATTGGTGGAGACTCGACGTTGACGATCCGGCTTCCGATCAGAACCGATCCGAACCCAGCAATCGCTACACCACGGCTTCGTTGGTTATCAACCTTGCACAAACACGGTTGACCTCGCCAAGAAGGCTTATCCCTGCATGCGAATCGAGAACACAAGCAAGAACGTAGAAGAAGCAATCTGAAATTGCGAATTATATTAAGCACAGAGTTGGGGTCTCACAAACCGAATGAACGGCGACACTGTTCAAAAACAGAATTGATCTAAGCAAAACCCAAGTCCTAGATGAGGGTTTGGGTGGTTATTTATACTAGGGGAGCAGGAGGGCGTCGTCCATAGCATTAGAGATCTAATACAACTCAAATTGAAAACACCAAGCCTACTTTGACTAGAGTTTGACTCGGACTGAAAAAGTAATGTTTGGTTTTTGGCAGATTCCGGACGCATCTGAAGGAATTTTGAGGTGAGGATGGATCCTTTGGAAAGTAGACTCCGAGATCTTTCAAACGTGTACTCATGGGTCTCCAGAGCCCTCCGGAATCAAAAGTTATGGCACTTTAAAGTCAGTGCTGTTGCTGAGGCCGAACTGGACTCGAACTCGGATTGAAAAAGTGTTCTGGATTGTTTTGCATATTCCTGTTGACTCCGAAGTCCAATTGACCTGAAACTAGTGCCATTGGAAATATTATCTCCTTATCTTTCGATACATATATGGATCATTGAAATCGGAGTCCGTTTGTGGCCTGGGCGATGATTTTAGTGAACACTGCTCCTGGTGGCCGAGGTAGTCGACTCCGAGTTGAATTGGGACTCCGACTCCGAGATGAATTGGGACTCCAACTAGACTTGGACGTCCTCCTTGCCTCCCTCCTGGCCCTTGCTGGTTCCCAAGGCCTTCATGATCCTCTCCAAAGTTCCTAAGTACAATATAATCAATAATATCATTAGGTAGCATACCATCCTCACAAGTATATACACAAGCACTTAGGAACGAGCTCACCTGTTGATTCAATTGCCTTGCTCGTGCTCTTGTGATGGGTCCTTGCATCACAACTGGAGGAGTCTCGGGTGTATGCATAGGAGTGATGTCCTCATCATCCTCCCCCTCTTGAAGTGGAGTCGTCCTCGACTCAAGCTCATCTTCTTCTCCCATGAATAGTTTCAAATCTGCAATGTTAAATGTGGGACTAACCCCAAATTCGGGCGACAACTCAAGTTTATATGCATTATCATTTATTTTCTCAAGTATCTTGAAAGGACCATCAGCTCTAGGCATGAATTTAGACTTTCTCAATTCTGGAAAACGATCCTTTCTCAAGTGTAACCATACTAAATCACCTGGTTCAAGTTTTACTTCCTTTCTACCTTTACTTCCCGCAGTCCTATACCTTTCATTCATCATTTCAATATTTTCTTTAGTCTTTTCATGCAATTTCAGAATAAATTCAGCACATTCCTTAGCATCATGATTAACTCGTTCACTAGTAGGTAAAGGTAATAGATCAATAGGAGCACGGGGATTGAAGCCTTACACTACCTGAAAAGGACTTACCTTGGTGGTGGAATGTACCGCCCTATTATAAGCGAACTCAACATGCGGCAAACACTCTTCCCACATCTTCAAATTCTTCTTCAAAACAGCCCTCAACATAGTAGATAATGTACGATTTACTACCTCGATTTGGCCGTCGGTTTGGGGATGACATGTTGTTGAAAACAACAGCTTGGTCTCCAATATATTCCATAGAGTTCTCCAAAAGTGGCTCAAAAACTTGGCATCATGATCTGAAACAATAGTAGAAGGCATACCATGCAAGCGAACGATTTCTTGAAAGAAAAGGTTAGTAATATTAACAGCATCGTCGCTCTTATGACAAGGAATAAAGTGAGTCATCTTAGAAAATCTATTAACCACCACAAAAATACTATCTTGCATCAAAACACCACCAATTCCAACCCCACTAGCATCACATTCAAGCTCAAAGGTCTTATTAAAATCAGGAAGTTGGAGTAAAGGTGCATTAGTAAGCTTATCTTTCAAAAGGTTGAAGGTATTTTCTGTGCTTGTCCCCAATGGAACACAACTCCTTCTTCGTCAACTCGCTCAATGGGGCCGCAATGGTGCTGAAATCCTTCACAAAGCGGCGGTAAAATCCGCAAGTCCATGGAAGCTCCGCGACTTGTGAAATCGCCGTGGGCGTTGGCCAACTCTTAATCGCGGCACCTTGGCTTCATCCACCTCAATTCCCGCGGAGTCACAACATAGCTAAGAAACGATACTCGCTCGTGCAAAAAGTGCACTTCTCGAGGTTACCAAATAAACGCGGCAGCACGCAAAGCATCAAAAACATCACGTAGATGATCAAGATGTTCATGTAACGACTTGTCTGTAAATCAAAATATCATCGAAATAAACCACCACAAATTTTCCAATGAAAGCTCAGAAACCTCGCTCATTAAGCGCATGAAAGTGTTAGGTGCATTAGTTAAACCAAAAGGCATGACTAACCACTCATACAATCCAAACTTGGTTTTAAAGGCTGTTTTCCATTCATGTCCCAGTTTCATTCTTATTTGGTGCTATCCACTACGCAAGTCAACCTTAGAAAAAATTATAGAACCACTTAACTCATCAAGCATGTCATCTAACCTAGGAATAGGATGACGGTACCTTATTGTGATATTGTTAATGGCTCTACAATCTACGCACATGCGCCAACTGCCGCACATGCGCCAACACAAGGACTAAGGCTCTCACGTACATACCCGCGGTCCAAAAGATCTTGGACTTGGCACTGAATCTCCTTAGTCTCCTCGGGGTTGGTCCTATAAGCAGCTCGGTTTGGCAAAGTCGCTCCCGGGATCAAGTCGATTTGGTGCTCAATACCTCGAATAGGTGGCAGCCCCGGGGGTATCTCAGCTGGGAACACATCCTCATACTCCTGCAAAAGGTTAGTGACAGCAGGAGGCAAAGAGCTAGACATATCATGAAATGAAAATAAAGCTTCTTTGCATATCAAAGCATAGCATGGTGCATCATTCTCATTAATTTCAGCAAGGTCAAATTTTGTAGCAAGCATAACACCACCCTTCAATTTAATTCCTTGGACCTAGAACTAGGTTCTTTCTTGTCTTTCTTAGGTGGGAAAATATTTTAGCCACTTGCTGATTTTTAGATTCTAGCGCACTCTCCTTTCTCTCATTTTCAGCTCTCTCTTTGTCACATTGCACAATTTCAGTAGGAGTCATAGGAAGTAAAGTGATTTTCTTCCCCTTGTGTATAAGAGTGTATTTGTTACTTCTACTGTGATGAATTGCATCAGTATCAAATTCCCATGGACGGCATAACAAAAGGGAACATGCTTGCATAGGCACTACATCAAAATCAGCAAAATCACGGTATGTTCCAATGGAAAATTGCACTCTCGCAGTTTGTGTTACCTTCACCTTACCGCTGTTATTGAACCATTGAATAAGGTAGGGATAAGGGTGTGCACGTGTGGGCAAGCAAAGCTTCTCCACCAGATCTGAGCTCACCAAGTTATTGCAGCTCCCACCATCAATTATGACACGAACACGACGGTCCTTGACGATGAGGTACATCTGAAACAAATTATGGCGTTGTAGCTTGTCCGCTTGCTCCATTTGAGCACTCAACACTCGTTGCACAATGATTGTCCTATAATTCTTGGTGGCAGCGGTCCCTAAAATCTCCTCATCATCGTCGTCCATCTCATGGTCATCCTCATTATCTGCAAGGTTAGCTACAAGAGCATATTCATCCTCAACATCACTAGCACTCATGTACCCACCTTCTTCTGTTGTAATGTACGCTCGACGACTTGGGCAATCCTTCATGACATGGCCCATCCCCTTGCATCGGTGGCACACAATTTCCGTTGTTCGACCCGTGGAAGCCACCGATGAAGAACTCTTTGTTGGTGCCTGCACATGGTTAGATTTACTCACCTCGGGTACTCGTGATGGCGGTGATGATGTCGCTGAACGCGCCTACTCATGGAGGGGCAGCAAACCGAATGAAAGGGGTGGCACTGATTTGGTTGTTCCCCGGCCGCCTTTGGTGTGGGTATGTTGTCGAAATTGCTCCTTGGCCTTTGCTGTTTTCCCTGCAATTCTTTTTCTGCCAACATAGCAAGCTGGAACAATCTATTGATAGAATTATATTCTTTGTAATCAATTATGTCCTGAATCTCGCGCCGTAAACTCCCATAAAAATGAGCCATCTTATCCTTCTCATCCTCAATTACCTCACAACGCAACATGCCTATTTGTAGCTCTTGGTAGTACTCCTCAACAGATTTATTATTTTGACTTAAGCGTTGCAATTTCTTGAGCATATCACGTTTATAGGAAGGAGGAACAAATCTTCTACGCATAGCTTGTTTTAATCTATCCCATGTATTAGGTGCTAATCCAGCATTTACTATTTCATTCCACCAAATGATAGCAAAATCCTTAAACTCACTAGTAGCTTGTCTAACTCTATGTATCTCAGGAACAAGATGGGAGTTAAATTTTTGTTCAACTGCCATTTCCCAATCTAAGTAAACTTCAGCATCATAAGTACCAAAAAAAGATGGTATGGTAAATTTAACCCTAGCAAAAGAATCATCATGTCCATGACCATTATGAGGATTAAAATTATTACCTCCCATACCTTGACGGTTGTTATTCAGGCGTTGTTGTTGTCGCACATCCTGTGCAACGGCGCGAGCGGCAAAGGCATCGTGGCCCTCTCCATCCACATCATCTCCTGCGACAGACTCTTCTTGATCTTCCACTCTATGCGAGCTCCATTGGGAGGCGGTTGTCTCTCAAAATTTTCCAACCTGGTAAGAAGATTGGCGATGCTTCACTCTATCCTCTCCAATCTTTGGTCGTTATCTTGGCCGATCCTTGCGATGTTTGCGTTGATGTCATTGAGCGCGTTGTTAAGCTCGTTCCATGTAACACACTCATCTTCCTCATTACCTGCCATTGTTAGTTGAAAGAAAGACAAAAGAAACAAAACAACCAGTGGTATAATCCCTATCAACTACTTTGGCGGCAGAAGGTGGTTTCACTCACTCTCAAGCGTCTTACCACGCTCATACAAGTGTTCTTACCAATGCAACAGGTGGTACAACTAGCGGCTGGTTCGTGATACCGTGATAAGCTTGAGTGTAGCGATTGCCGAATTGAACCTGAACTGATCAGAAGAAAGGTGGAGCTTGGAAGGCAAAGTATAGTAGCAAGGATTAGCAAATTTCGAAAACAGTTAGCAAAGCTGAATAAAGATTCAAAATTCTTGTCATAGTTGCTGGCCTAAGCGTGCTCCTAGAACTAGTTCAACCTAGCAAGGGATATATCAAAGCACAAAGGACTCAAAGGATGTAAGCAATTCTGATTTTCTACATCTCTTTCTCTTCTCTCTGTTTTTTTTTGCCGGTTTGGCTCATTCTCTCCTCTTATTTTTCTTCTTTTTTTTCTAACACAAATATATACCTCTTAACTCAGAGGAAAAACAAAAATCTTACAATTTGAAGCAACAAACAACAGGAAACCGATGCCCGAAAGAATTGACAAAACAGGGCAGCAAACTTCCAAGGCCCAAAACTCAGTCTTAGAGGCTTTTTTTAGGGTCAAAAATTATACAAGTCTAAAGACGTGTGGAATTTTTAGATGTGCGTCGTCGTCCCCTTCGAAACAAAAAAAAGTAGACCCAAATCAAAGTTCATATGCAAAAGTTATGCCAGTTTTAGTGAACACTGCACAATCTGGAATTGCTCGCGAATTCAGATCTTTCTCCCGGTTAGGCTAGAATAGGATTAGGTTTGCGGGTGAAAAAGGATGGCCAGCGGTGCAGGGCAATTGACACAAGGCGGCTCGTGACCTATCTAGGGTTTGCGGAATGGCTTTTATAATGCAGAAGCGATGGCAAGGACCAACCGAGAAGAATTCGGTTCGGTTCTAGGGTTGGCGATTTATGGGTTGATAATTGATGCAAAACAAGAACTAGGGCAACGGACAGGGACAACTAGCAACTAGAATCGCGACCTCAAACCAGCAACAAGACGATGACTACGGATCAATACTCAACAATATGATACTGAAAACGAAATTGCAAGGCTCAAAGGGTTGTAGGACAGCGGAATTGATGATGAACTTTTTGTGGGGCAGTTTTTCTGGACTCTAGGACGATGGCAAAACAAAACTAAAGGGGATACAACGATAGCTGACGGGAAACCGAGGCTCTGATACCACTTGATGCACACGGTGGCCCGATCTTCCGACAGGTAGAGGTAAGTCGATTGGTGGAGACTCGACGTTGACGATCCGCTTCGATCGAACCGATCCGAACCCAAAGAATCGCTACACCACGGCTCCGTTGGTTATCAACCTTGCACAAACACGGTTGACCTCGCCAAGAAGGCTTATCCCTGCATGCGAATCAAGAACACAAGTAAGAACGTAGAAGAAGCAATCTGAAATTGCGAATTATATTAAGCACACGAGTTAGGGTCTCACAAACCGAATGAACGGCGACACTGTTCAAAAACAGAATTGATCTAAGCAAAACCCAAGTCCTAGATGAGGGTTTGGGTGGTTATTTATACTAGGGGAGCAGGAGGGGGTCGTCCATTGCATTGGAGATCTAATACAGCTCAAATTGAAAACACCAAGCCTACTTTGACTAGAGTTTGACTCGGACTGAAAAAGCAACGTTTGGTTTTTGGCAGTTTATGGACGTATCTGAAGGAATTTTGAGATGAGGATGGATCCTTTGGAAAGTAGACTCCGAGATCTTTCAAACATGTACTCATGGGTCTCCAGAGCCCTCCGGAATCAAAAGTTATGGCACTTTAAAGTCAGTGCTATTGCTGAGGCCGAACTAGACTCGAACTCGGACTGAAAAAGTGTTCTGGATTGTTTTGCATATTCCCGTTGACTCCGAAGTGCAATTGATCTGAAACTGGTTCCATTGGAAAGATTATCTCCTTAGCTTTTGATACATATATGGATCATTGAAATCGAAGTCTGTTTGTGGCTTGGGCGATGATTTTAGTGAACACTGCTCCTGGTGGCCGAGGTAGTCGACTCCGAGTTGAATTGGGACTCCGACTCCGAGATGAATTGGGACTCCAACTTGACTTGGACGTCCTCCTTGCCTCCCTCCTGGCCCTTGCTGGTTCCCAAGGCCTTCATGATCCTCTCCAAAGTTCCTAAGTACAATATAATCAATAATATCATTAGATAGCATACCATCCTCACAAGTATATACACAGGCACTTAGGAACGAGCTCACCTGTTGATTCAATTGCCGTGCTCGTGCTCTTGTGATGGGTCCTTGCATCACAACTGGAGGAGTCTCGGGTGTATGCATAGGAGTGATGTCCTCATGAAAGCTAGTCCCCCACCGGCAAGCAGGGTAGGGTCGCGCCCCTGCTGTCCCACAAGGCTGGGTCGCAACCGGTGAGTTCGACCAAGGAGTCGATGACCTGGTCGAGGACGAGGTCTCGACCGCGATCAGTGAAGGCTACGCGGCCGACACCGTGGACACCGAGGCCAGCGGCGGCCCACCTTAGGTTGCTGCAGAAGATGGCGCTGGGATGCCTCGGTCACGGCGGCCGAGACCACCCAATCTGCTCCTACTGAGGCCACCCCAACCGTCGAGGTCGGGGCGCCCCCAGCCATCGAGGTCGAACACGCTTCGGCTGGGACAAGCACGGAAGGTTGTGCTGAGGACAAGGCCAGGACCTCCACGGGGGAGGGCGGTTTGAGCCCTCCTGAGGGAGCGGCCAGGAGCAAGGTCGCCCCCGGAGGAGTGCCCGAAGGGCCTTGCCCCAGCAACCCAGTGGCAGCTGTGGATAACACCGCACCAGGGTCATCGGGGAGCAGACCCGTTGAGTACACCCTCGCAACCTTCGAGGGCTGGCTTAGCCAGGTACGAAGTCTCCTTACGCCATTGTCGATCTTTAGCTCGAGCCTCCCTTTCTTCTTTCTTCTAACAAGGGCTGGGTTAATCTTTCGAACCCCGCAGGCCATCGGCTCCATGGCCCAAGGGCTGCAGGGTCTCCAGACGCACGCCGACGTGCTGAAGACCTTTCTCAGCGTGGTGGAGGAACGGGAGGCGCAGCGCTTCAAGCTCATAGAGACCTTGGAGTTCGAGCAGGCGGAGGCTACACAGAAGGCAGCAGCCCACTCGAACGAAGTCGCCAGCCTCCGCCAGGCGATGAAGGCGCTCAAGGCCTCCCACTCATCCGAGCTCCAGCGGGCCATTGCCACCGAACGCGACCACTCATACAAGGCTGTTGAAGAAGAGCGTACACGGTCGGCCAGGGCGCTCAAAGCCGAGCGAGCCAAAACCGAGGAGCTAAAGAAGGCTGTCGCAGACCAAGCAGCTGCCCCGGCGAGGGTCTCCCTCAAGGCTAAGGTCCAGGAGCTTGAGGAGAAGCTGGGTCGGGCGAGCAAGGCGACAAAAAGCGCCATGGCCCAACTTCAGGAAGAACGACGCCGCGCCGTCGAAGCCTCCGCCGAAGCCCTTCGACTCCAAGGCGAGCTGTTGACCTTAAGGGCTAAGGTCTCCAAGCTTGAGCAAGAGAAGCTCACACGCGAGATGGCCAACCTGTAGATAGGTTTTTGTAAGACAAGAGCTTAATTGAACAACATCGTTTTGGTAGAAGGAGCTAGTATCTTTGTCTACCTAAGATATTTCGATCAAGAGATTTTTCCTTTCCGCTGAATGGAACAACTATTTGCTTGTAGTATATCCTCGTCCAGCCCCCGTTGTGACCAAGGTCGAGCAACACCGACCTTGGGCGCAAGGTTAAAAACCTGTAAAAACTGCGACCTGTAAGATCGAGAAGAAATCCACAGGGAGCACAACACAGGCGCACGAGGAAGAATTTAGGGTCAAAAAGCGTTAGGGTCGTTTCTAGGTTAAACTTTCGAATCCCAACCACAACTTTTGCCTTGCTCGGTGGTCCCAACTGCGGGCTTTGGTTCGAACCCTGGTACAGGGGGAGCTGGGATGCGAAGAGATTCGGCTTACAAGTAGCTCGACCACTGGGGGTGAATTTCAAGCTCGCAACATGCGGACCAAGAGCAAGCACGTTTGAATGCAGGTCAGAATGCAAAGAGGTCCCGAACTCGAGATAGCACAAAGTGTGGAATGAAGAAAAGTCGCAAAGACCGACATAACAATTGAACAACAACTTTATTGAAATTTGAGGTAAAGGTGTTACACATAGAATTTTCAAAGCTGGTCAATGTTCCACGAACTAGAGAGCTCTCTATCATCGGGCATTGCTAGCCGGTAAGCCCCCGTGCGATCTGTTGAAACAACTCTATAAGGGCCCTCCCACCGCGGGGATAACTTGTTGGTGTTGGACGAGCCCTGAATTTGTCTTAGGGCTAGGTCCCCAACAAGGAGGTCCCTAGGTCGTACCGATCGAGACGCATGTCTGTGAAGAGCTTGCAGGTAGTGCGCTGATCGTAGCAGTGCACGGCATCTTACTTCTTCCGCCAGGGTAAGGTCAAGGGACCGTTCTTGCTCGAAGTCGATCTGGTCGACCAAGCTGACCCTAGTAGAGCCCAGCGTGACCACAGGAGGCAAGACGGCTTCAATACCGAATACAAGCCGGAAGGGTGTGGACCTTGTTGCTCGGCTGACTATGCTACGGATAGACCATAAGACAGTGGGAAGTTCATCCGCCTAGGTCTGGCCGTGTCGTTCGAGCTCATCTGATACTCGCTTTTTGACGCCTTGAACAATTTGTCCGTTGGCGCGTTCTACTACTCCATTGCTTTGCGGATGGGCCACCGAAGCATAGCACACTTTGGTGCCGATGTCCTCACAATACTCCTGGAACTGTTCATTGGTAAATTGTGTTCCATTGTCAGTGATAATTCTGCATAGAACCCCATACCTGGTGACCATGAACAAGTGGAAGAACTTGACCGCCGCATGAGCCGTGATGGTTGAAACAGGTTCGGCTTCGATCCACTTAGTAAAGGTATCAATGGCGACGAACAAAAACTTCCTCCCCCCCACCGCCTATGGGAAGGGGCCGAGGACATCTAGCCCCCAGGTCGAGAAGGCCAAGCGAGTGGAATGGTCTGGAGTGCATAGGCGGGTTGGTGAGACTTCCGAGCATGGAACTGGTAGGCTCAACAGGCGCGGACGATGTCGCGAGCATCCTGGAGCGCTATTGGCCAATAGAACCCCATGCGGAAAGCCTTCGACCATGGTCCTGAAAGAAGAATGCGCCCCACAGAGGCCTGAATGAATGTCGTTTAACAGATACTTACCCTCTTTTGTGGTAACGCACTTTGTCAGGATTCCAGATGCATTCCGGCGGTAAAGTTTGCCGTCCACGAGCTTGTACGAGCTTGCCCGGCGTTTGATCCTGCTCCTCTCCGTGGGATCGGCCAGAAGCTCTCCCTATGCCAGAAAGTTGTGGATTGGCTCAGCCCATGAGGGAATACCTTTGATGAAAGCGACTGAGGCCCCTTGGTCGAAATTGAAGGCGACGCCAGGGTCTCCAGGATTACATCTGGAGGAATTTCATCGTCGGACGACCCGAGCTTGGAGAGGGAATCCACGCTGGAATTGTCTTTCCTTGGCACATGCATGATTTCCAGGTTCTGAAACCACTTCTCCATCTTGCGCGCTTCAGCGAGGTACTTGGCCATGGAATCTTCCAAGCATTGATAGCCCTTGTTGAACTGGTTGATGACGAGCTGAGAATTGCCCTTGACGATCAACCGGCGCACACCCAACGCCTTCCAAGCTCGGAGTCCCGCCAGGAGAGCTTCATATTCCGCTGCATTATTTGTCGCTGGGAATCCGAAACGAGCCACATACCTCATCCTGTCGCCTTGTGGGGTGAGAATAAGGATCCCAGCCCCCGAGCGTTTGAAGGATCTTGGACCATCGAAGTACATCACCCAGGGCTTCTCCTCCTCGACATCGAGCTCGGACTTGGCTGCGATGTTTGCTCAACCACGAAGTTGGCAAGCACCTATGACTTGATGGTCGTGCGCGCCATGAACTGGACGTCAAACACAGCCAGCTCCATGGTGTGCATTGAAGACGTGCCGCAACCGTCCCAGATCTGACGCCCACATCTGCCTTAACTCCGGGATTCCCGATCTTGGTAACCGCCGAGTAAGCGCACACCTCTAAGCCAAGGTCGTGGTCGTGCGGGAGTTGAATCCCCCACTCCCCAAGCTCGAGGTCGCACGGGGATGGCGCGGCTTAGGTCGTGGTCGAAGTCCCATGCTAGTCAGCCCTGAGCTAGAGACCTTGTTGACCACGCGTTGACCTGTCAGAGATTCCTCAGTCCCCCACAGACTGCTTCTTAGATGACCAAGAAACAAGAGAAGTGCCAATAAATTGGCAAGTGCCGGAAGTGCTCTTCCTATCTATCCTATAGCCAGCAAAGTCAGCTTTGGAAAAAACTCTAAGGGATAGATAAGAGGAAGAAGAGTACTAGATACCATAATCAATGGTAGCTCGAATGTACCTGAAGATGCACTTCACCTCCTGGCGATGGAGACGCGAGAAGCCTGAAAGCGAGCGCACATACACACGTCAAAGTGTATGTCTAGCTGAGAGGCAGTGAGATACAAGAGAGAACCAATCATGCTCCGGAACTCCTTCTAATCAGCAGGCTCACCATCCTCATCGGGCTCGAGGACAACAGTGGTGACCATAGGAGTTATCACAGGCTTCCCATCAGACATATCAAACCGCCTCAAGAGGTCCTGAGTGTACTTACCTTAGTGCAGGAAAGTACCCTCCTGATTCTGCTTGATTTGGAAGCCGAGGAAGTAACTCAATTCACCCATCATACTCATTTCAAACTCTGTACTCATCACCTCAGAAAACTGAGACACAAGAGAATGAGAAGAGCCATCAAAGATAATATCGTCCACATAAATTTGAATGAGAAGAAAATAGAATCCTGGTATCTAATGAACAGAGTTTTGTCTACTATACCCATTTTGAAACCATGACTGAGAAGATATGACTTAAACCTCTCATACCATGCTCTAGGAGCCTGCTTAAGTCAATACAAGGCTTTGAAAAGCTTGTAGACATGGTTTGGGTATTTGGGGTTCTCAAATCCTAGAGGTTGCTTGACATAAATCTCTTCCTCAATAAAGACATTGAGGAATGCACTCTTGAAATCCATTTGATAGAGCTTGAAGCCCTAGGATGCAGAAAATACAAGTAGGATCCTAATCGCCTCTAGTCTAGCTATAGAGCAAAGGTCTCCTCAAAGTCAAGGCACTCACTTGAGTGAAGCCCTTTGCAACTAGCCTAACCTTGTTGCAAATGACAACCCCATCCTCACTCTACTTGTTTTTGAACACCCACTTGGTCCCAATGACATTATGACCAGATGGGGGCTCTACAAACTACCAGACTTTGTTCCTCTCAAAGTTTTCTAGTTCTTCAAGCATTGCATTAATCTATCATTCATCGGATAATGCATAAATAACATCTTTTGGCTCGAAAGAGGCAACAAAGGCAGAGTGAAGGAAGAAAGAAGATAAGCCTGATTTTACGCGCGTCACATGCTCAAATAATGATCTACTCAGGTGGATGAGAACGCTGAATGTGGCAGCGAGGACCAAAAGCAGAAGTGGCCTCTACCTCTTAAGTAAAAGAGATAGGAATAGAGCCACTTGCCAAAGGAGAGTCTGAAGGCAAGGGCTGGTCTCCCTGAGGTACAGAATTGGAAATAAGAGGCACCTCAGGTGTAGAGGGGATTGGATCAGGTGGAACACCATCATCTCCATCATCCTCATCCTCTACAAAGATGGTCTCGGAGGAATAAGAAGAGCCTAAAATATCAGGTCAAACTCCTGCACTAGCCTTAACAAAAGTCACGTCACAAGTCTCTATAATCCTATTCGCATCGCAACTCCAGACCCTATAGCTATGAGAAGAAGTCGAGTAACCCAGAAAAATACCATCAAAAGAACGAGACTCAAACTTATCCAGGTTACCAGACTTATATATAAAGCACTTGCAACCAAAAACGTGAAAATGAGAAACACTGGGCTTTCGCCCATACCTCAACTCATAACAAGTGCGATGCAAATATGCTCTCAAGAAAACACGATTGGAAACAAGACAAGCAGTAGCTATAGCCCCAGCCCAAAACTTCTTAGAAGTACTGTACTCATCTAGCATCATCCTGGTCATCTCAACCAGGGTCATGTTCTTCCATTCCACTACACCATTTTGCTAAGGGACGTAGGGAGAAGAGAACTGATACTCTAAACCAGACTCCACATAGAAACTCTCACAGTAGGAGCTCAATAGACAACCTACTAACAAATCCCCTGAAGTGAGAAAAGTTTCATCCTTTGAGGCCATGAAAAATACCCAAGAATACATCGAAAAATCATCAACAATGACAAGAACATACCACTTTCTCCTGCTGACTGCACTATAGCTAAACCAATAGTGTCCATATGTAAAAGCTGTTCTGGTGCATTAGTCATCACTACGATGACTGGAGGATGAGAAGCAGTAACCATCATGCCATGTCGGTAGGGAGAGCAAACTAAGTCTTTGACCATCTTGAATTTGGGCAAACCACAAATAAGATTGTGGCTACTAACTCTGGTCAAATGATCAAAACCAATGTGACCAAGTCTCCTATGCCAGAAGGAGAGATCACGGGACTCAGAAGCAATCAAACAGCGAAGAGAGTCTCCAGAAGAAACAGAACAATCAGCATGAAAGACTTTCAAATCTAGAAATCCCGCAAACTAAATCTCCTGATGAATCGAGGATTCTACAAGCATTACTCTTAAAGCTTACCTCGAAAGAGTCATTGATAAACTGAGAAACAAAAAGAAAATTATATTGCAGCTTACTCACTAAGGCAATGTCCTTAAGAATAAAATTTTCATTAATGTAGACAACACCTCTAGCAATGACTCTACCTGAAGAAGCATCCCCAAAAGTAATCAACTCATTACCGAGGCCTCAGACTAGGGAAGCGAACCAACGGGAGTCTCCGGTTATATGGCGAGAACAACCAGATTCAACAATCCAAACATCTCCCTTCCCCATCCGGTGAACCTGATCAAGTCAAAACAGAGAGAGAGGACTCAGTACTGGGATAAAGTGAAGACTTGGGAACGCAATACTGAATCACACGATTCCTCAAAGTACAAACCAACTATAGAAGAAGACAACTGGACTCTAGTATCTCTCTGACGCTCGACTCTCACAAGATCAGAAGAAGCAACTCTAGTAGAAGATCTGGCAGCTGTCACTGGTTTGGCCCGCCGTGGTGCAATGGTTGGACCATCCCAACGAGCCTGCCTAAATCTCCTACCTGAAAACACCTCACGCCACTGATATCTACCTCGATGGAAAAAATGAGGAATATCAAGAGGACAGCGGAAAGATTGACCACGAGCAACACCAGGACTAAAACTTGACTGAACAACATGAAAACTGAGTCCTGGACGCTCCCCAAAAACAGGCGACTCTCTAACCTGTCTACAAGCAGTGTGTGCCTTAGGAGCACTTAGAGTCTGGGGATGACCCTGAATATCCCTAAGAGTGGCAGCACGCTCACGCCTCATGATCTTGGCGTGCTTGAAGCAGAAATCTACTAGGTGACCATTCTTCTTACGGAAGGTGCATGAATACTTCACCTTACTAGAGGCAGAAGTGATAGGAGAAGCACCCTTCTGCTTAGAAGTCCTGTGAACAACTGCAGCAGACCTAAACACAGTGGTCCTCACCCTGGGAGTTACCCCAATCTCTCCACTCTTGAGCCACACACAATGGTAGGATGATGAGTTCTAGCGTGCTCCAAGTAATCAAATCCTAGACCTTGATTAAATCTACTAATTTTTTATCGGTCTAGAATGAGGTTTAGCTTGTTCTTTCCTCCTACAAACTTCTCGAGAGTGCTCATGAGATAATCACACTCCCGGAAGAGAGAGGCGCATGAAGAATAGATGTGAGAGGAAGAAGAACCAGAAAGAGAAGAAGAAACATTAGCACGTGCATTTTTCTCCCTTAGCACGGCTACCTCAATTTTGAGGGCCTCATAAGAAATGCAGGGAGCTTCTCTAATCCTATGAGCTTGGCCTTCTAACTTCTTCCTAAGTTCGACTTGGATTTTATCCAAATCCCCCTCAATCACAGAACAATGCAAGTAACTCTTATGTGACTTATCTAGTAAGTTCTTATCAAGTTTAGCACACTTGACATTTAAAGCTTCATTGTCAAGTTTTAGTTGCTTACAGCCCTCACATGAGCTGATAGGGTCCTTAGAAGCATGCATTTCAAGTTCATCGTTTCTAGAAGAAAGCTTCCAAAGGTGAGCACTCATGTCATCAATTTCAGCAAGTAACTTAGGGCAATTTGAGCAAGAAGAAGTAGAGTGAGCATGAAGAAAACTAGCATCTAAAGAAGAAACATCAATAGAACAAGTGCTAACATTTTTCAGCCTAAGACTTTTAAGTTCAGTTTACACACTATCATGCAAAGTCCTTAGGTTATCTAGCTCCACAAGCAAAGCATCACACAACACACAATCATCAGTGACTCAGGAGGGAGATCTAAGAGAAGCTAACTCCCGAGTCAAGGTACCTACTTACTTCTCAAGCTCCATACACTTAACTTTAGCTTTAGCATGAAATTTTCCTAGCTTACAAAAGCTTCATTGAGTTGGTCATAGGTGGGTACCTCGTCCGAGTCGCTGTAGAGCTCGGAGTCGCTGATGTCATTGGCATCTGCCATGAAGCACATGCCAGAGAAGTAGTCGCCGCCTTTCTTATCTTGCGGATCATCCTCGCCTTCGTCACTCTATGTCTCCGTGTCGGAGAGGCTAATGTCGTCGAGGCGGCGAGGACGCGGTGGAAGAGCTTCTTGTTCTTCGAGAAGTTGCGGTACTTCTTCTCGTGCGCCGGCTCGCGAACTGGAGGCTTCTTGTTGTGGTTCTTGTCGGTGTAGTCATTTTTGCCGAACTGCCGGAGTCATTCTTGCCCTTCTCTAGCTTGGGGCAATTTGCTTGAATGTGGTTGGGGCCACCACATTCGAAGTAGGTGATCATACCACCTCTCATCCTCTCTCTCACCCTCTTGTATGCATGAGAGAATTTGCGAGCTAAAAAAACAAGCTTATTTTCTGAAAATTTTTGAGTTGGTCATTGCTTAGCTCGCAAAGGGCAGAGAGAGAAAATTCAGTAGAACAACTGAAAGAAAATCCAATGGGATCAGTGACCAAGGCCATCGACTGTGATCTCATCTTGCGAGAGACGACGTCGATCTCATGAGTCTTAAGTTGGGAATAGAGCCCATCAAGAGTCTAGGTCGACAAATCGGTAGTGTCCTTGTTGGTGGTCACTTTCTTCTTCCAAACACAAAGATCGAGTGTGGTCAGAAAATGTCGAGCATTGTCTGAGTCAAGGTATGTGCAACCGATAGCTCGAAGATCACTCAAAATCTTTGTGAAACGATCGAAACACTCATCAAGGCTCTCACCAGTGTGTTGTTCAAATTTATTATATTCACGCTTGTGCTAATCCTGCCCCACAGTCTTGATTTGGGTAGTGCCCTTATGGTAAGTATCGAGGGTCACCCAAATCTCATGAGTGGATCTCAAGTGAGCAATCCTATCATACTCACTGTGGCTTAGTCCCTATACGAGAATGTTCCTTGCCTTAGCATTTGCCTCAACGTCATCTATATTGCTGGCCGTGACGTTCTCATTGGCAGGAACCTCATACGAGAGCTTCACCTTCTGACATATCAGGAAGCTCTAGGCAGTGATGTATGACTCCATCAGAGACTTCCAAAAAGGAAAATCGACTGCAGAAAAGATGGGAGGCTTGGTTGAATATTTGTCCATCGTCGTGGCTCTCGAGACTGGTAAAGATCTATGGAAGAGCAAAACTTGTTCTGATAGCAATTGAAGGATCAAGATGGCGAACAAAGGGGGGTGAATGGTCGCAAACAAATTTTTTCCCACAAAATACTCCAACTAAGACCTCGAAAAGATCACGCAAAAGAAATCATGAAAGACCCGAACAACTTGAAAACTATATGTACCCGTAGCTTGCATGGATAAGAACCATGGATAATGTGGGGATTTTTTAGTCACAATCCTAGTTGTCAAGTATCCAAAACCAAAATAATCAATTCAACTCTTACTATTAGAAAAGAGATTGAGCCAAATCACAAAAGTCACTTTCAGAAAAGCAAAAGCAAAATTTCTAGAAACTATCCTCACTTGGAGCAGGTGGTTGGTGGATTTTTGTTCCTCTAGAAATTTTCAAAATTTATATTCCTATGAAAAAATGCATTCTAAAGCACTCTACCAAAGTTCACCATAAAAATCATTCTATAAAAATCAACAAAAATCAAATATCATAGACTATCAGGAACTTCAAACAAAAAGTTTGGGGCTCAGTTTTCAACTCATGGCTCCCAAACTGTGCAACCAATGGACTCCAAACTTTTTTCACAGATGTATATGGGAGTTCCACACCTTATTCAATAAGAATAAATCAAAAATAATTTTTTTAGATTTTTCTAAAAATAAAAAACTGACTGTTGCGTGAAGAACAAGTTCTAGACAGAGATGCAACTTGATAGAAAACTTGATCTCTAGTCTATCCTAGAGTGCAAAAGAGATGTAAAGCTATATGAACACACTCAAGGCATCAAAAATCAGCAGCATTTAAAAGGAGAGGAGGCAAATCCAAATTGCAAGAAAGTAAATTGCGAGAAAGTAAATTGCAGGAATTTAAATGCTGAATTTAAGACATAAAGTAAATGTGTAATGTAAATTCAAGCATGAATGAAAAGATTTGCATTTCTGGAAGGAGAAGATTTACAAAGCCTCATAACAAAGTGGGCAAAACTCAAAGGAGCACAAAAAACCTCTACAACCTTCAAGGGTAAGAGGCTACCCCTCCACCCCTATTTATACTACTCTTGGGCTATCTACCACCATTGGATGAGTCTCTCAATCCTAGAGCACTCATCTAAGAGCTAGGATTAACCCACTCACATAGCCATGCAAGGGCTAACCTAAAACCCACACACATAATGGGTTTTCTTGTATAGTTTTAAAAGCATACTACCTAGACCCGCTAACCTATCAACTAGACCGCAATTCGACGGCCTTCCTTAATCCACACAGCATCTAGCTAGCATCTCCTCCTTTCCTTGTCTTCTTGGCTTGCCCAAACTCTGTCTTCGATCATCTTCTAGTGATCTCCCGAACGTCTGACCTCCGATGCTCCTCGCCTAGTCTCGGTCATCCTCTGCCTCACTATGATCTAGCAGCGTCACCCTGTGTGGGGAACCGTCCCCGGGACTCCACTGATTCACTCAAATGCGAGGTACATCTCAAGTGAATCAAGGGAACCTCGGGCGTTCCGTGAATATACCCGTGTTGGTCCCAGGAAAGTTCGCCAACACGAGCATTCTCATCCAACAGTTGACATCACAACACATACACAATTATCGAAAGCATAAAGGTTATTACATTCCAAAAGTAGGACTGCTGTCCTCAACGATATATTTAGAGTTATTACATCAAGTAGCAGCGGAAATTATAAGATAAACGACAAAAGGGCCAGCATGGCATGCCCCAAACCCTCAGGCAACCAACTGGGGCAAGAACGGCGACTAAACGTTAGAATTGTCAAAATCTGCCCGGTAAAAGTCCCCGAGCAGTGCCTCATCCTCACCTGCAGCAAGTGGACAATCCGATTGAGTACAAAGAGTGTACTCGCACAATAATATACATTGCATGTTGATTTCTAGCTACATGTGGTTGCTACATCAAAGGAAGGCAAAATGGTAATTTTCAGCATAAAGCAATATTTGGGGTAAATCGTAAACATGTATAGATTGAAAAGAATTGCATTTCGTAAACATTTGCAAGATCTAATACATAATATAACATCATCGTAATCACATTTATATCATGCCTTCAAGCATTCTCCGAACCATGAGTTCCATCGCTCATGTTCGACTACACACACAAGAACTCCAATACTTGTGTCTCTTTTCCCACTCCCATCCCATTCCTACCAAGTCCTTAATACTCGCCCAGTGACTGACAGTTCAAGTGATCATCCTTAACCATGGACGCGGCTATTCGAATAGTTTAAACTCTGTAGAGGTACGACTTTACCCACACGACACGTCACACTCGTAAGACAAGCTATTAACACATTTCCTTTGATGTGTCGGCCGAGGTGAATGTGACAAACCATTTTTCCAGTATGCATGGTAGTGTATCTAAACCATCCGGATGACTGTGACCCTCGATCCCGCGTGCCCAGTGCTCGGTGTGTGTGGATCAAGGAGTACACCCGTTGTTGGACATCCCCAACTCAACAAAGTTCGAGGGACTCCGAGGATATTCCTTGGCGCTCCACTAAGCCCAAGGAATTCCGGTGGTCATTCCTTGATGCTCCACTAAGCTCAAGGAATTCCGAGTGCACATGGTTTACATACCCTAATCATACACAAGTACTTGGTTACGTCGGTCCCATAAACGGCGTGTGGTTCGCACGATAGTTACTCAAAGAGACGTCACCAGGATTTAATCCTTAGGGTCCTTAACCAACATCTCTACTCATGAACCAACATTTGAAACCATTATAATCATAATAATTTTCAATCATTGCGACCAATGGACTAAGTCCATCTATCGCGGTTGCTAACGATGTTCTAAGCATGGCTAAGCATTTCGCACGAACCCATATACAATAATAATAAACCAACCACCTAGGGCGACAATGGAACACGGAAAAGAACATGATAAGGGGATAACGTCACAATGTGGTAATAGCTAAGTTTTCTACCCAATCATAATTGTAGTTGAAAGTAAGCATGCAATCGATAAAGTAATTCCAAAACATAAACTTCAATTAGTAGGAGCAATCATGGTCAAGGATTAAAGTAGTGCCTTGCTGCTCGTTCTTGACTTCGAAGGCGTAGTCGTACTCGGGAGTGCCTTCCGAAGCGTCAACACCTAACGAGAAAATCCAAATCTATAAACACCAAATCAAAAACTCCAATGGTGCACATGATTAAAAGATACATGAAATGCTCATGATGTGTCGTACTAATGATAATATGAAATACTAATTAAGTTTTGCGTCAAAAGTTCAATTATTTAAGACATTTTATTGAATTATATCCGGAATATCCGGGTTTAAACCCCGGAGTGTCTGGGTTAACCCTCTCGGTCTGCCCTATCCGGAGTATCCGGACAAAACCCCGGAGTGTCCGGGTTGGCCCTCTCGGTATGGCGAGTTCTGGCATATCCGGACTATCCGGATTAAATCCCCGGACTATCCGGGTTGAGAGGTCTGTTTCAAAACGGCTATTTTGCTATTGGCTTCTAAACTTCATAGCAATGCACTAGGACTTCAAAAGGGTGGACTAGGGTGGGATCTTACCACTATGGGGTTACTTTTGCACGTGGTGACGGTTGGTTTCGGCGAGGGAATGACAAAAGGGTGTCGCAACGCCGGTTTTTGCGGTTCGTTCCTTCCTAGCTCGCGTAGATGACGACGACTTCACTTGCTCGTGCTTGCAGCAGCCACTAGCCCTCCTCCTCAAGCTTTCGTGCGACATGCATGACCCGATTCAAGGTTTGTGGATGGATTCCATGGAAAGGCAAGAAATGAGTCACAAGAGCACAAATTTCAGAACAAGGGAGGAAAGGAAAACGATTGCCACTTACCAAAAACTTGTTGCCTCAAGAACCCACTTGGATGGATTTGAAGCTCTTGATCTTGGCTTCAAGGTGGTGTAACATGCACAAGCTCAAACTCAAGATTTGAGTGGATTTGTGGGGGAGAATGGCAAGGTGTTGAAGAAGAGTTCTTGCTGTTTTCTGGTTTTGGGCTGAGCAAAATGGGCAGTATTGGGAGGAGAAACCAAGGTGTATCACCTTATATATGGCTGCCATTCATGTATTACATGTGGGGCTAGGTCCCACATGTCATAGAGTAAGTGAAGAGTGGGTAGAAGTGATTGGAGTGAGAAAAGTCATGGAGGGGATGTGCAGCCCACAAGTTCCCATGCAAGGTAGGTCCCATGTGTCATTGATGGGTTAGGTAAGTGGGTAGAGGTGAGTAAAGTGAAAAATGATATGTTAGGTATGTGCAGCCTACTCTCCTTCCTCTTATGAACATGGCCCACATGTCATTGACTTAAGTGATATAACATGTGTGCAGTTTGGAAAATGACTTTTAGGATTTAGTTACTCTCTCTTTATGCAAGGCGAATGACCTAACACTTATATGATTAATATTAAATGAGGATGTAATGACATTATGGAAGATGTTAGCATGACAAGTCTCGCTTACCGGATTAACGAAAATTGGGCTGTTACAAGCCCTCCCCCCTTAAAAGAATCTCGACCCCGAGATTACACGGATTCATTGAAGAGGTAGGGGTATTCGGCTCGAAGATGATCCTCACGCTCCCATGTGGCCTCATCAGGGGTGTGATTACTCCATTGAACCTTAAAGAATTTGATGGTGTGGTTTCGAGTGACACGCTCCCTCTCGTCGAGAATACAAACGGGTTGCTCCTTGTAGGACAGATCGGGTTGTAATTCAAGAGTGTCCAATTCTGTGGCTTCGGTTGGGACACGAAGGCATTTCTTCAATTGAGAGACATGAAAGACATCATGCATATCGGCTAGCGAAGGGGGAAGCTCCAATTGATATGCCACCGCTCCTCGTCTTGCTATAATCCGGAAAGATCCGATATAACGAGGGGCTAGCTTTCCCTTCACATGAAACCGACGAACACCTTTCATTGGTGAAACCTTGAGATAGACGTGATCACCAATTTCGAATTTGAGTTCACGGTGGCGACGATCAGCGTAGCTCTTTTGACGAGACTGCGCGGTTCGCAACCGTTCCCGAATAAATTGAACTTGCTCTTCCGCTTCGGCGACTAGTTCGGGACCAAAGAGGGGTCTCTCTCCAGACTCAGACCAATTAAGTGGAGTTCGGCAAGATCTTCCATAGAGAGCCTCGAATGGACTCATTTGGAGACTAGCTTGATAGCTGTTGTTGTAGGAGAACTCCGCGAAGGGTAAGCATTTCTCCCAATTCTTGCCGTAGGTAAGGGCACAAGCCCTAAGCATATCCTCAAGGATTTGGTTCACCCGTTCAGCTTGTCCATCACCGAGGATGATCGCGGTCTTTGAAAGAGAGTTGAGTCCCCATGGCCTTGTGGAGGCATTGCCAAAAATGCGAGGTAAACTGGGTACCTCGATCTGAGACAATTCTTTTGGAAACACCATGAAGAGACACAATTCAAGAAAGATATAACTCAGCTAATTTGCGCACTGTATCCGTTGTCTTGATAGGAAGAAAATGAGCGGTCTTTGTCAATCGGTCAACGATTACCCATATGGAATCAAAACCTTTTTGCATCTTGGGCAACCCGGTGATGAAATCCATACCAATCTCTTCCCACTTCCACAAGGGAATGGGCAGTGGTTGAAGTGTGCCTACTGCACGCAAATGGTCGGCTTTCACTCGCTGACATACGTCGCACTCGGCGACATACCGGGCAATTTCCCGTTTCATCCGGGTCCACCAAAGTCTTGGCTTAAGATCTTGATACATTTTTGTACTCCCGGGATGAATAGAGAATGAGGAATTATGAGCCTCATCAAGAATTAATGCCTTCAATTCCTTACAATTTGGCACTACTAGCCGTTTGTCGAACCACAAGACACCTTGTGCGTCCTCGGTGAAACAATTGGACTTGCCTTGCTTGGTGCGGGCTCGGATGAGTGTTATGCCCTTGTCTGTCCTTTTGAGCCTCTTTGATTTGGTCCAATAGATTAGATTTAACTTCCATGACAGCAAGGAATCCCTCCTTAACCACTTCTAGATTGAGCTTTCGAAACTCGGCGCACATGGCTTCGATTCCGGTTCTACCGAAAGACGATTGCATTGAGACTTTCGGCTCAAAGCATCGGCAACAATATTGGCCTTTCCAGGATGATAATGGAGTCCCATATCATAATCTTTGATCAATTCAAGCCACCTCCTTTGCCTCAAGTTCAGGTCGACTTGAGTAAAGTCGACTGTAGACTTCACAACGTAATGAGATCGCCAGATTTTTAGAGCATGCACCATCTGCTGCTAGCTCTAAATCATGGGTGGGGTAATTCATCTCATGAGGTCTCAATTGCCTCGATGCATAGGCCACAACTCGGCTTCCTTGCATGAGTACACAACCCAGCCCGAGGCGGGATGCATCGCAATATATGTCGAAGCTTTTGTGAATATCCGGTAGGACTAAGAAGGGTGCAGTGGTTAAGCGAACCTTCAACAACTGAAAGCTTGCCTCACATTCTGCTGACCATACGAACTTGTTCTCCTTCTTCAAAAGTTCGGTCAGTGGCTTCGCAACTTTGGAGAAGTTCTCTACGAACCGGCGGTAATAACCCGCGAACCCGAGAAAACTTCGAACATCCGTGATGTTCTTAGGCTGCTCCCAATCAAGTACCGTCCGTATCTTGCTGGGGTCAACTGCAACTCCGCCTTCCGATAGCACATGGCCCAAGAAGGCAACCTCCTTTAGCCAGAATTCACACTTGCTGAATTTTGCGTAGAGTTGGTGTTCTCGCAGCTTTTCAAGACTTTCCGAAGGTGTACTTCATGCTCCTCTTCAGACTTGGAGTAAATAAGAATATCATCGATGAAGATGACAACGAACTTGTCGAGATATTCCATGAAAACCGAAATCATAAGGCTCATGAAGTATGCCGGTGCATTGGTCAAACCAAAAGACATGACGGTATACTCATATAGACCATAACGAGTGGAGAATGCCGTTTTTGGAATGTCTCCCGATCTGATCTTGATTTGATGGTAGCCTAATCTCAAGTCAATCTTGGAGAAGATACAGGCTCTAGTCATTTGGTCGAACAAATCATCGATCCGCGGAAGTGGATACTTGTTCTTGACCATGACCGCATTCAATGGACGGTAATCAACACACATCCGCAAGCTATCATCCTTTTTCTTCACAAATAGCGCTGGGCATCCCCAAGGTGAGGAGCTCGGTCGAATGAATCCCTTCTCTTGCAGCTCCGTAAGTTGTTTCTTCAACTCGATTAACTCATTTGGAGGCATACGGTAAGGTCGCTTCGATATTGGGGCCATTCCGGGTAGAAGCTCAATGACGAACTCAACCTCTCGGTCAGGTGGCATCCCCGGCAACTCTTTCGGAAATATGTCCGGGTAATCACACACCACTGGTATGCTACTTATTCCAAGGAATGGCTCACCCTTCAAGGCATAAAGGTGAGCATAATCTGGACTTGACGCAAACACGACTTGTTTGCCGCTTGCGTTGGTAAGTGAAATAGATCTGCTTGCACAATTGATGCATCCTTGGTGCTTGGATAGCCAATCCATCCCAAGAATAACTTCAATTCCCTCCGTTTTAATTATTATCAAATCAGCTAGGAACTCTACCCCATTGACTTCAATCTTTACTTCCCGGCAGATTCGATCGGTCCTCAATTCCGATCCCGGGGTTTTAATGAGAAGTGGTGGATGCATAAGTTGTATAGGGAACTCATGATGCATAGCAAACTTCTCTTTAATAAATGAATGAGATGCTCTGGAATTGAATAATATGGTAGTCGAGTGTGAGTTGACGAAAAGCGTACCCAACACCACTTCCGGTGCATTCTGAGCTTCCTCGGCAGTCACATGGTTGATGCGACCACGTGGTGGGGTTGGCGCGGTTCTTGGAGGCGTTGGTCGAGGTGAAGGTGCTGCTGCCCCCGGTGCGATAGTGGGTCGAATCCCCGACATTGCTTGGTTCTTTTGCGGGCATTGACGTGCAAAGTGCCCCGGCTGTTTGCACTGGAAGCAAACAAGAATTGGGCGAGCTTGAGTGTTGGCTCCTTGCTGATTTCCACCTAAAGTTGGTGGAAGACCTTGCTGCGGTGGGCGAGCAATGAATGTTGAGGGCCTCGGCGGCGCCGGAGCTTGATAGTTTGGAAATGAGGGGCGCACCATGCGAGGTGGTTGCAAGTGGCTGCTTGCTGAATTTTGTGCAGCTCGCTTGCGCTTGCGCGAATCCTCCAATTTTCCCCACTTCTCTTCCACCACTATGGCCTTGTGGACCAAGTGCTGGAAATTTCGGAAGTTATGAGCTGCGAGTTCTAGCTACAACTCCTCCGAAAGTCCCTCCATGAAGCGCTCTTGCTTGCGCTCATCGTTGGAGATTTCGTCCGGGGCATAACGAGCCAAATAGTTGAACTTGTGAAGATAATCCATGACGGTCTTGCCACCTTGCTTCAATGCGAGAAATTCACACTTCTTCCTTGCCATCACGCCTGCGGGAACATGAGCCTCACGAAAAGCCGCGCGAAACTCCGCCCAAGTGATGACATGATCGGCGGGCTGCATGGCGGTATAGCTGTCCCACCATGAGCACGCTGCACCATCAAGTTGATGTGAAGCGAAGAGGACCTTTTCATGGTCCTGGCATTGAGCGATGGCCAACTTGCGTTCAATAGTCCGAAGCCAATCGTCGGCCTCGAGTAGATCCGCAGCATGGGAGAATGTTGGCGGCTTCGTGCGAAGAAACTCGCCGAGTCCGCTAGCCGCGTGATGTCCTGCCCCCTCGGCTCCTCGAAAAGGGGCTAGGGCATAGGCCGTGTTATGGGCGATCTGCTGCAGGATCAGAGTTTGATCTTGCCGGTTTTGCTCAATCAGAGCGAGGACTTGAGCCATGGTAGGAGGGGGTGGAAGTTCCTCCTCCACGCAAGGGTGGTGCTGATTTTGGCGTTGCGAGGACTCCGGGTGGTCAGGAGTGACCCCCTGAGTTGGATCCTCAGTTGCTTGGGAGCTGGTGGATTGCGGCCTCACCTCACGCTGAGATTGGGAACGAGTGGTAACTCCCACCATTTGTTGCCAAAACCAAGTTTGCAACAAGTAGCAGAAAAGCCAAAACAACGCCGATCTAGAATATCTGGACAGCAAATCACACAATTTTAAGCTCTATATGTATGCAGCAAGAAAACATGCACCAAATCCAAAAGACATCAAGATAAGAAGGCTCTTAAGTCACAACATCACCCATGAAAGCAAATAACACGATTCCGATACATTAGCACGAGTTCATAACCCGTAGGTCAAGAACGACAACTAAAGGTGATAATTCCAATTATAAAAGCTAGCATAGGTTCATAAGGTAGCCTATTACATTAATTAAATCAGTTCAGCTCATCTCTACTTGCCCTCCATGATGAGCTCGACTGGGATAACTCAAATGTCTCTAAGGAACCCTTGGGGAAACACATCCAAAAGATGGTATCCGGTGATCCGGTGTCTTCGGGGTCTAAGGGGTTAGTGAGACGCTGTGGTGATCCTATATAGAACCTAGGTACCCCCGGAGACTCCTGGACACGCCTACGCATCACACTTCTCGAGTTGATGCGTGCGTTGTTGCACACAACATCTTGGGTCTCTATCCCCGGCACATGTGGAAACTGAAAAATGGGTGGGGCTACATCGTGTGGCGTCGTGGAGTTGTGCCCACACAATATGTCCCGTGGCACCAAGTTAATCTAGACAAACTGGTGAAGATACCCTTGTGCCGCGTGAAGACGGGCACGAGTCTCCCATAGCTCATGGACAATGCAACGATTGGCCCGGTCCAAAGCACGGACCAAGCCCGACAACTGTCGAATAGAAGAGTCTTCTCCTATCTCAATTTCAGCAACACTGTTGACTTCGTCTGTTGGTCCTTGTTGCGGGAAATACTGATACGGAGGTAAAGTCAGCTCCCACAAGTCATGACGGAGATGGCACATGGCAACATACGCCACCTCTTGGATAGCCATTCCGACGGACGTCCCCCTCACTCGAAAGTGATAGGGAATGCTCCCCGTCACCATCCTAGCGATGAGGTGAACCGTGGTAGTGTAGGTCTTCAATCCGGGTCCTATGGCACGACCATAAACCGCGTACTCCGGTGCATAAGTGAAATTAGCTCTCCACAGCATATCCGTCAGGAGGGAAGGATAGCCCTCCACATCCTCAGCGCGGGTGACTAAAACCAATGGCCCAAAACTCATCTGTCACGTTGAAAGGATAAGAGGGGTTAGAAACTTGTTTGCACAATCAAATGAACATAAGGGTAAGATGCAGAACTAAGAGGGGTAAGAAATAAAGGAATGCACAATGTTATCAGTTCTGAAATTATTTGGTAGTAAAATAATTTTTGACTCAAAACACCCTCCTACTAGTCGTAGCATGGCCGTTCTAACCTACAGTCAGTATGGCTCTGATACCAAGCTTGTGGGGAATAGTCCCCGGGACTCCACTGATTCACTCAAATGCGAGGTACATCTCAAGTGAATCAAGGGAACCTCGGGCGTTCCGTGAATATACCCGTGTTGGTCCCAGGAAAGTTCGCCAACACGAGCATTCTCATCCAACAGTTGACATCACAACACATACACAATTATCGAAAGCATAAAGGTTATTACATTCCAAAAGTAGGACTACTGTCCTCAATGATATATTTAGAGTTATTACATCAAGTAGCAGCGGAAATTATAAGATAAACGACAAAAGGGCCAGCATGGCATGCCCCCAAACCCTCAGGCAACCAACTGGGGCAAGAACGGCGACTAAACGTTAGAATTGTCAAAATCTGCCCGGTAAAAGTCCCCAGCCAAGGCCTCATCCTCACCTGCAGCAAGTGGACAATCCGATTGAGTACAAAGAGTGTACTCGCACAATAATATACATTGCATGTTGATTTCTAGCTACATGTGGTTGCTACATCAAAGGAAGGCAAAATGGTAATTTTCAGCATAAAGCAATATTTGGGGTAAATCGTAAACATGTATAGATTGAAAAGAATTGCATTTCGTAAACATTTGCAAGATCTAATACATAATATAACATCATCGTAATCACATTTATATCATGCCTTCAAGCATTCTCCGAACCATGAGTTCCATCGCTCATGTTCGACTACACACACAAGAACTCCAATACTTGTGTCTCTTTTCCCACTCCCATCCCATTCCTACCAAGTCCTTAATACTCGCCCAGTGACTGACAGTTCAAGTGATCATCCTTAACCATGGACGCGGCTATTCGAATAGTTTAAACTCTGCAGAGGTACGACTTTACCCACACGACACGTCACACTCGTAAGCCAAGCTATTAACACATTTCCTTTGATGTGTCGGCCGAGGTGAACGTGACAAACCATTTTTCCAGTATGCATGGTAGTGTATCTAAACCATCCGAATGACTGTGACCCTCGATCCCGCGTGCCCAGTGCTCGGTGTGTGTGGATCAAGGAGTACACCCGTTGTTGGACATCTCCAACTCAACAAAGTTCGAGTGACTCCGAGGATATTCCTTGGCGCTCCACTAAGCCCAAGGAATTTCGGCGGTCATTCCTTGATGCTCCACTAAGCTCAAGGAATTCCGAGTGCACATGGTTTACATACCCTAGTCATACACAAGTACTTGGTTACGCCGGTCCCATAAACGGCGTGTGGTTCGCACGATAGTTACTCAAAGAGACGTCACCAGGATTTAATCCTTAGGGTCCTTAACCAACATCTCTACTCATGAACCAACATTTGAAACCATTATAATCATAATAATTTTCAATCATTGCGACCAATGGACTAAGTCCATCTATCTTTCTAAGCATGGCTAAGCATTTCGCACGAACCCATATACAATAATAATAAACCAACCACCTAGGGCGACAATGGAACACGGAAAGAACATGATAAGGGGATAACGTCACAATGTGGTAATAGCTAAGTTTTCTACCCAATCATAATTGTAGTTGAAAGTAAGCATGCAATCGATAAAGTAATTCCAAAACATAAACTTCAATTAGTAGGAGCAATCATAGTCAAGGATTAAAGTAGTGCCTTGCTGCTCGTTCTTGACTTCGAAGACGTAGTCGTACTCGGGAGTGCCTTCCGAAGCGTCAACACCTAACGAGAAAATCCAAATCCATAAACACCAAATCAAGAACTCCAATGGTGCACATGATTAAAAGATGCATGAAAGGCTCATGATGTGTCGTACTAATGATAATATGAAATACTAATTAAGTTTTGCGTCAAAAGTTCAATTATTTAAGACATTTTATTGAATTATATCCGGAATATCCGGGTTTAAACCCCGGAGTGTCTGGGTTAACCCTCTCGGTCTGCCCTATCCGGAGTATCCGGACAAAAACCCCGGAGTGTCCGGGTTGGCCCTCTCGGTATGGCAAGTTCTGGCATATCCGGACTATCCGGATGAAATCTCCGGACTATCCGGATTAAATCCCCGGACTATCCGGGTTGAGAGGTCTGTTTCAAAATGGCTATTTTGCTATTGGCTTCTAAACTTCATAGCAATGCACTAGGACTTCAAAAGGGTGGACTAGGGTGGGATCTTACCACTATGGGGTTACTTTTGCACGTGGTGACGGTTGGTTTTGACGAGGGAATGACAAAAGGGTGTCGCAACGCCGGTTTTTGCGGTTCGTTCCTTCCTAGCTCGCGTAGATGATGGCGACTTCACTTGCTCGTGCTTGCAGCAGCCACTAGCCCTCCTCCTCAAGCTTCCGTGCGACATGCATGACCCGATTCAAGGTTTGAGGATGGATTCCATGGAAAGGCAAGAAATGAGTCACAAGAGCACAAATTTCAGAACAAGGGAGGAAAGGAAAACGATTGCCACATACCAAATACTTGTTGCCTCAAGAACCCACTTGGATGGATTTGAAGCTCTTGATCTTGGCTTCAAGGTGGTGTAACATGCACAAGCTCAAACTCAAGATTTGAGTGGATTTGTGGGGGAGAATGGCAAGGTGTTGAAGAAGAGCTCTTGCTGTTTTCTGGTTTTGAGCTGAGCAAAATGGGCAGTGTTGGGAGGAGAAACCAAGGTGTATCACCTTATATATGGCTGCCATTCATGTCTTACATGTGGGGCTAGGTCCCACATGTCATAGAGTAAGTAGAAGAGTGGGTAGAAGTGATTGGAGTGAGAAAAGTCATGGAGGGGATGTGCAGCCCACAAGTTCCCATGCAAGGTAGGTCCCATGTGTCATTGATGGGTTAGGTAAGTGGGTAGAGGTGAGTAAAGTGAAAAATGATATGTTAGGTATGTGCAGCCTACTCTCCTTCCTCTTATGAACATGGCCCACATGTCATTGACTTAAGTGATATAACATGTGTGCAGTTTGGAAAATGACTTTTAGGATTTAGTTACTCCCTCTTATGCAAGACGAATGTCCTAACACTTGTATGATTAATATTAAATGAGGATGTAATGACATTATGGAAGATTTTAGCATGACAAGTCTCGCTTACCTGATTAACGGAAATTGGGCTGTTACACCCTGCAACCATCAAAGACAAGGAAAAACCTTTCACATTGCATTGCCCACAAAGATATTCAATGATTATCACAAAATCATTAATCATGATTTTGATCAAAGGTCCAGTGCTACCGCCCCCAAGCTAATAACACTGAGAAAAAGCAACTAACACTCAAATTACTTCAAATCGAAAATCTAATTCAAATCAAACTCAATTTCAAATCAAACCAAGCTCAAATCTAGTCAATTACTTATCAAACAAACGGATATACCTCTACATGGTCTTTCAGGCATCCCTTCTAAGAAGAAGGGACTCATCGATGTCACCATCAAGGAAGCCACATTCGTCTCTCCTTTTTGTCTGATGGCAAAAGGAGATCATAAGTTAAAATCTAGGGATGGTGATGAGCCTTGCTATGATGAACTTATAGATATGCTTGAGAACTTAAATTAATACCTTGGCAAGGAGTAGTCAAAGTATAAGACTTTGGGAAAAGAATCTCTTTCTCGCAAAGACTCTTATGAGGAGCTAAAGGAAGCCCATAAAACTCTCCTTCTCAAGGATCAATCTAAGCCCAAAATTGATATAGGAGTTTCTTATAATATTATTGATGCTATGCCTAGAATAAATGATTCTTCTTGCAATATATCAAAAACTAGCATAGTAACTTCATGTGATAGCTTGCTTATCATGCCATCTAGCTCAAGTTCCATTACAATTCAAGATAGCAATAATTTAATTGTTGAGAATGTTGAGCTCGAGGAGCAAGTAGCTAAGCTAATAAAGAGCTTGGACCGATGCTTCAAGGGTAAAGCCACTCTTGATAAAATTCTATGTGATCAACGATGCTCCTACAACAAGGAAGGACTTGGGTTCATTCCCAAGGGTAAGAAACTGAGCCATAAGGCTCCAAGGTTTGTGAAGTCTAATGGGAAGCTTTGCTATAAGTGTCAAATGTTTGTCCAGTAAACAAAATTCTTAAGAATAATATATATGATTCATGCTATATTCTTAGGAAATCTAGCAATGGTAAAATAGTTGTAAACTTTGTTGGCACATCTATACTTGACCGCAAAAAGAATGCCATTTCGGTGTCCAAATCCTTGGTTCTAACCTCCAAGGACCCAAAAAAGTTTGGATACCTAAAAAGGTTTGATTCTTCTTTTGTATGTGAACTACAAAACCGGTGGATGACATTGGGTGTTAGAGAGCAATTGCCCTCAACACATGATTGGAGACCAAAAGATATTCACCACATTTGAAGTTGGAAGCGGTCAACATGATAAGATCACTTTTGGTGATAATAGAAAGGGAAAGATAAGATGTGTGCTAGTACCAGCTCCAGAGGCCGATAGTCATTTTACCAAAGTGCATGTTTTGGAGGTTCCTTCAGGCCAGGACAATCGACCCACTAAGGGCTGTACTACCGTAGGTGCAGTAGGACTAGTCCAAGTGGTCAGTAGTTGTTTTTTGAAATGGTGCATTTTCTTGGCTTTTACCCGGCCGGCACTACCGCCCATCTGGGAGTAGTACTGCCGTAGGTACGGTAGTACCGACCCAAATGCACGATAGTCTTTTACTAGAAAAGGGTGAAAATGCATATTTTTGGGTGCTTATAGCTGACACTAACGGTCCTACATGGGTGGTAGTGCCGAGGGTACTGTAGCAATGACTAGTTCCTCTCAGCATTAAATGCTACAGTCAACTGTTGAGCCTAAGGCCAATACTACCAGCCCTAAATGGGCGGGAATGCTGACTTTCCTAAATTTTTAGGAATTTGGTAGTAACGACTAGATTTGTTGGTAGGGGACTATAAACACTCCCGCACCTGTGGCAAGGGCATACTCTTAGACATTCATTGCATATTTATGAGCTCTTGCAAGTCTCTCATCTTCTCTAATTCACATTTTGTGAGTTGTTGAGAGAGTTCAAGTTTTGCATTCAAGTTGAGTCATTAGACACTTGATTAACCTCAAGCAAGCGTCAAGATCTATTCTCTTGGAGGTTGTTGCCTCCTAGACAGCTTAGAGGTGTGGAACTAGTGATCTCTTCAAAGAAGATTGTGAAGAGGTCTGATGGATTGTGAAAGTTGGAGCTCACCTACCTGAAGCGGGGAAGAGCTACTACTAGTGATCGAGGAAGGCTCATTTGGGCAAGGTGCCTACTTGATTCATTTAAGCTTCTTCAACATGGATTAGGGGAGACTGACAAATCTTCGAGAACATGGAAAATCTTTATATTTAGCTCTTGTAGTTTGGTCTCTTGTGTTTAATTGTGCAAATTTACCCTCCTAGTTTACTTAGTGTTTGCTCTTCTATCTAGGATTATGTAATTTGTTTAGATCTAGTTTGTTGGTATACTTAGTGAAACCTAAATGATTTAGGCTTTAATTATTAAAATTCTTAATTCTACCATAACTTTACCATTTATTGTAATTAGAGTAAATTTTTTTAAAAAACCTCCTATTGACTCCCCTCTAGTAGGTTATCCTTGATCCTACAGCCTTAGTAGGTTTTTTAGATTGAGTCTTATTGACTCATTCTATCTTGTATTTCAATTTGAAACACTGAGAAATATTATGACCAGGTTTCTTGCAATTACAACAAGATTTTGATTTAGGAGAATTGCATTTATATTATGATCTACCTCTAAAAATTAAACGGTCAGCCTTAACTTTAAAACGTGAATCAATATCAGATTTCTCCTTAGAGAATAATTTTTATTTAACATTCTAGAAACTAAGGGTATTATGATTGACATAGAGCATAATTTTCTTGAAGTGTTTAAATGTAGCAGGCAAAGAGATGACCTACAAAATAGCTTTATCTTCATCCTCAATTTTCACCTTTAATTGCTCAAGATCAGTGATGAGCGAGTTGAACTCATTAAGATGAGATTGTATGGAAGTATTTTCTCTCATGCGAATTATGTACAAACGTTCTTTGAGGCACAGTTTGTTGGCAAGACTTTTCTTAATGTACAAAACTTTCAATTTCTATCATCATTTTGAGGCAGTTGTCTCATTAATAACTTACATAGAACATTTGTAGATAAACTAAGTTGTATTGCAAAGAGTGCTTTCTGATCTAGTTCCTCTCATTGCTCATCTGTCATGGTCACCGGTTTAGCTAGCAATGTTTTCCTCACGCCTACCTATGTGAGAAATGCTTTCACCTGATCCTGCCATGTAGAGAAACTAATCTTGCCATTGAACTTCTCAATGTCAAATTTAGTAGATGATATGGTAGAAAAAAATTCCAGATAAATAATATGGTAGACTAGATTTGAAAAAACTTTCTGGGATGCTTCGGGTGTGTGGAGAAATTTCGGTGGGAATTTTTGATACCACTTGTTAGGATTAAATATGTAAAAGCTGGACATAAATTTTAATGTAGAAAACCTCACGAAGGAGAAAAAACCATATGAGACAATCCACTATTTTTATTTAATTTACATATACATGTGGGTAGCTATATATAGCCAATTAAATCCAAATCATATAATATTTGAACTCCTATTTAGATATTTGAGCAAACTTCATCTCTAACCGTCTATGTTCAGTAGTTGGCCCACTCTAGATTGCTTAGAGTTAGGGCACTCAAGTTAGAGCAGATACATCCTTAGATAAACTACATATACGATACTTTCAATTTATTTTAAAGAACAGTGTGTCTATCTTTTATTTTTATTTTGTCCTTTTCTTGTGAAAATTGAACCATGCATACTATGTGCTCATTTATGACACTGAAAATAAGATATCCAACAACACGAAAATATCGACTTACACAACTTAAAGAACACTAGAGCAAAAACCTCACATAAAAACACTTTTTATAGATATTTTTATATAACTTATCATAACATATTTTAAAGATATTTTTACATTATTTTAGAAGGAGCCTTCAATACAAGGACACTATTTTGAGTTATTTTACATAAAAAATATAGAATGTGGATAGTAAAGGTGTTTTTAGTCACTTTCAACATATTGTAAAGACATTTTTATGTTATTTCAGAAGGTGCCTTTAATATAGAGACACTATTTTGAGATATTTTAGATAAAGAATATAGAATGTGAACAGTAAAGGTGTTTTTAGTCATTTTAAACATATTGTAAAGACATTTTTACGTTATCTTAGAAGGTGCCTTCAATGTAGGGACACTATTTTGAGATATTTTAGATAAAGAATATAGAATGTGGACAGTAAAGGTGTTTTTAGTCATTTTTAACATATTGTAAAGACATTTTTATGTTATTTTAGAAGGTGCCTTCAATACAGTGACACTATTTTGAGATATTTTAGATAAAGAATATAGAATGTGGACAGTAAAGATGTTTTTAGTCATTTTTAAATTGACAAAATAAAATCATAGAGATATTTTTAACACTTTTTAAATCAACCTCATGTTACTGAGACATTATTTGAGGTACCAATCACTACTCCTTACAGGTATCTAGAGTTTAATTACATGGTGGGTAAGGAAAAGCTGGGTTTCTCTTGGAAATGAGCTCCCACCTCGACGCCTGCTCCTCGTTTCGCTCAACACCTCGATGCTTACTAAAATCTGAATTTATTTGAATTTATTTTAAATTTTTAAAATCACTGTAGCAATTTGAATTTATTTTAAATTTTTTATTATGTCAGAATTTCTAATCTCATTCTCGCTGAAATCTAAAATCTAGAATCTCTACCAAAATTTTAAACCTTAAGAGTGTGGTGTAGAGTGTTAGTTGGTATGCCGATGTGTTCTTCGTGACGATGAAAACAAACATGCAACACGATGGGAGACATCTGTCGCCCGAAACGTCCCAAAAGTTGACATGTCCTCCAATAATTTTGAAATCGATCGACCAGAAGCTTCTGTTGTGAAACATAGTCATTCACTCACTCGAATGGACGACACATAAGCAAGAACACACGAATCAAGAACACACAGAATATAGGGGTGAAAATCCCTCTTTTTTTAGATTGATTGAATACAATGGGGAACACCCAATATATATAGGAATATGAGAGAGGAGTTCGAATTCGCCCACACAAATAAGAGATAGGGTTTTAACCGTATTTGGTTTAGACTTCCTTATCTCATAACAATCCCCCTTGGGTGAATACCGCGTAATGCACATGTCTCGTTAAAAACTCCACTAAAAAACCTAGTGGAAAAAAGGAGATGGAGAAAAGAGTACATTGCACTCGCATTTTATGTTGCACTAGTTGCCTCATTAAAAACCTTCATATGAGAAACTTCAAGAAAACTCACAAAGGGGAAAAGAGCACAACTTATAATCTTTAAGATTTATATTAGGATCTTCAGGATCATAATAAGGGTTATGGTTAAAGGGTTTTCTCCCCCTAAACTTTGCATCCCTCTAAGTCTTCTTGTTCCAATGCCTTTAATACATCTTTGAAACGTGGATTTAGGGAAAGACTTAGTGAATAAATTTGCAAGATTTTCACATGACTTAGTTTGCAAAATTTTTATCTCACCGCTCTTCTGGAGTTCATGAGGATAGAATAACTTAGGAGCAAATGTTTCGTGATGTTGCTTTTTACATAATCCAATTACGTTTGTGCAACAAAAGTAGTATTATCTTCATAGATAATTGTGGGGGTATCGACGGTGCTAAGGCCGCATGACTTCTGGATGTGGTTAATCATACGTCGCAGCCAAACGCATTCACGTGAGGCTTCATATAGAGCTATAATCTCTAAGTGGTTGGTAGAAGTTGCTACTAGGGTCTGCTTACAAGACCGCCAAGAAATGGCTGTACCACCGCAGAGAAACACAAAACCAGTCTGCCATTTGGCACTGTGTGGATTAGACAGATAGCCAGCATCCGTATATCTCACCATGGTCAAGTCTTGGTTCTTCTGGAAAAATAATCCAAGATCTTGAGTACCTTGGAGGTACATGAGTAAAGTCTTGACCCTAGCCCAATGTCTTCTGGATGGGGCTCAACTATGTCTTGCGAGCAAATTCACGACGAATGCAATATCAGACCTTGTGTAATTTGCAAGACACATAAGTGCTCCAATGGCACTTAAATATGGGACTTCAGGTCCTAAGACTTCCTCATTTTCTGTCCTCAGTTTGAAAGGGTCTTTATCCACTTCAAGGGATCTTACGACCATGGGGGTTTTCAAAGAATGCGATTTATCCATATTAAACCTCTCCAATACCTTCCAGGTATAGGAAGACTGGTGAACAAAAATTCCTTCTAGGAAATGCTCTAGCTACAGACCTAAGCAAAACTTTGTTTTACCCAAATCTTTCATCTCAAACTCCGTCGTGAGATAAGCACTCGCTTCCTTTATCTCCTCTGTGGTTCCGATGATATTCAGATTATCGACATATATTGAGATGATACAGAAACTATTCCGAATTTCTTTATGAACACGCAGAGACAATCATCATTATTGTAGTATTGCTTCTTCAAGAAGAACTCGCTAAACCAGTTATACCACATTCTTCCCGACTGTTTTAACCCGTATAGTGATCTCTGCAGTTTGACGGTATACATGTTGCGATTATTAGGATCCGGGACTTTGACTCCTTCAGGGATTCTCATATAAACATCTGAATCCAGTGGCTCATATAAACATGTGGTCACTACATCTATCAATTGCATTTTTAGATTTAAGCTAGCTGCCATTGATATTAAATATCGAAACGTTATTCCACTCATTACAGGAGAATATGTTGTATCGTAATCGATGATGGGTCTCTGCGTGAACCCTTGTTCTACAAGCCTTGTTTTATATCTCACCACCTGGGTATTTTCATTTCTCTTTCGGATGAAAAATCCATTTGATCCTACAGGGAACACTTTAAGAGATGTTCGGTCAACAAGACCAGATACATTTCTCTTATTAAGCGAGCGCTGCCTCAATTGCGTCTTTTGTTTGACCCTATTTGAGCGCTTCTGGCACATACCATGGACTTTGGTTCTGGATCCAGCTTTTAACAATTTTAGAGGCAAATATGTGTCGATAATTGTAGTCTTTCTTTCATTCATTTCTCCTGCATGACTTCGGGGATATATCTATATTAATTTCTTTCAGCTCCTCGTGATTTTCCACAACGATGGAGTCTAGGTGTTCCGACTTCCTAGTGTGGAATTGTGTGCGCAAATATACGCTGGGGTTATCATCTTCAAGATAGATCACTTCAGGGATGTTACCATCTCCAGGATGGCTCACTTCAGGGATTTTCTCAACATCAGGTTGAGCTTCTTCTACAGTCATGGGTAGCGTTCTTATTTGTTCGATTCTCTACTTCTGCGGACGTCTCCGCAGAATTGAGTCCCGTGCACCTGGAGGCCTCCCCCACTTCTTATCATGAGGTATTTTCACTCTTTTCAGGTGCATATACTGCAGGTATATGAGATCTTTCACTCCCTTATGACTAGTGAAGGCATTTGGCAGATTATTAGCTTATTTATT
Organism: Guadua angustifolia; assembly: GCA_036346375.1. Classification (NCBI taxonomy): domain Eukaryota; kingdom Viridiplantae; phylum Streptophyta; class Magnoliopsida; order Poales; family Poaceae; genus Guadua; species Guadua angustifolia. The sequence continues at coordinate 55,856,797 of CM070500.1, forward strand.
GTAGATTTATTTCCTTCAAACTTTAAGTTCGGTCTCTCTAGTGCGTGGATCTAAGGACTTAGCATTCTCTAATGTGGCACTTATCTCCCCCTAATGCCGAAAAATGTCCTTAGTATATTCAGTGTACCGAGCCGTGTACAGATCCCCTGTCATAGGTTCTAGGTATTTTAAAACATGACAGAGATTCATAACCTACATAGATCCTCAACTTCTTGTGAGGCCCTATGGTTGTACGCTGTGGTGAGAGATTGGCATGTATACAGCATAGCCAGTTTTTTGCAGATGAGAAATTATTAATTCTTTTCCACCCACTATCTGCAACGAGGAAATTTCGTAATGTGTAGTTGGTCCGAGTTGAATTATTACCGCAGTATGCAGTATTGTGTGGCCCCAACAACTAGTGGGTAGCCAACTATACTGCAAGAGTGACAAAGCAATATAATAAGTTTTGTTCTTTTACTATAATGACTCTGCAAGGCTATTTTAAGTGTGGATTTTAGGTACGAGATGCTCTACATTGATTCTAGAAGCCATATAATAATCATTAAATGCTTTGAGATAAACTTGCTAGAATTGCCCATTTAATTAGACTTGATCCTTTCTTCTGGGAAGTAGGCTCTTAACTTAATAATTTGGGCAATTAATTTTGATAGAAACATGGTTCCTAGTAGATAAGAGACATACATAGAACCATCTAGTAGAAGCATCTATCAGTACCATAAAATTTCTTAGAAGGGGACCAACAGGGGGTTAAACGGTCCACAGATATCACTTTGAATTTTCTCCAGAAAATTCAGTGATTCCTCCCTAACTTTTTAAGTAAGAAGATCTAAGTATGAGCTTTCTTTTAGCACAACCAGGGCATAAGAAAACTTCAAGTCTAGGAAAGTCTTTATGCTATGGCCAGCAGAATTATAATTATCTTCTCATAATATTCAACTCAATATAACCCAATCGATCTGCTAGATCTTAAATATTTCTGGGTTTTCATCGTAACACAAACTTCAGGTTTTATATGCGTAGTATAACCTAGAGGAGAATGAAGTTTTTCAACCACACATTTATTACACCCATTAAACTTAATCATGAGTAGGTATTCTGTACCATCCTTGTTTTTTGTCTCTGTAAGGAAATGATTCAGACCAGTGTTTTTAAAACTTAAGGGAGTACGTCTAGACTCAGGGTATAATATGGCATTCTTCCAGTGCCAACTATGAGAGTATCGCTTCTCGCGATAGTCGTAATAACTCCAATTCGCTTAGTGTGGTACAACTGTCTTCTAGACAATTTTTCTCCTTTGCTATTGGATTATATACTTTGTTCTATATTAGAAGTATGATTTATCAATTAAATAATTGTTGCATCAGGAACAAATTGTAGAATATAGAACAAACATAGCACAATTAAACAAATATCTAGGAAATATCAATTTATTCAATTTTAAATGATAATCACTCAATAGGAGCGTAGACCAAATGTTCATTCAGGAACTAGGCTAAACTGATAAGGAGACTTATAAGGAATAAGTGACATCAACTAGGCCTCATCTTCTCTGGGCAGAGGGAAAAGAGGCTCCGCCTGCTCCTGTGTTTCACTGCCACTAGTCTTGTTCGTCTACTCCTCCTTGTGTTTTCTTGTCAGCTCATCAAGATTTTTCCACAGATTTGGAACTTGCTCTCCTGGTTCTACTTACATAACCTTTTGAACATGGTCATTAGTTCCTTGTTCCTGAATTGCTTATAGAAGTTTGCACCCAAATGCCTTATGCACGATCGGCTCTGCAAGTTAGGCCATGGAAATGGCTCCTCTTCCCTTGTTTGCAACTAGTTGATAGCATTAAGTAGACCAGCATGCCTGTCATGCAGCACGCACACATCTTGATGAGTTTTGACCACCCCGATCTTCAAGTTCCATAGGAACCACAACCAACTCTTCTAGATCTCGCTTTCTACAAAGGCAAATGCAACAGGCAGAATCTGGTTGTTTCCATCAACGCCCACAGCTGTCAATATTTGCCCTATGTATTTCCTGGTCAAGAATGTGCCGCCCACGCACAACAATGGACGAAAGTGATAGAACGCCTTAATGCAAGCTTCGAATGCGAAGAACACTCTCCTCAGATGCCTTTTAGTTGGCCACTTGATTGACGGACAGTCTTGATAATCATAGTAAGTGCCAGGATTTCTTCCCTAAATGCAACTGAGCAGTGCGGGTAGATTGTGGTACGAGTATTCAAACTTCTCAAACCTCATTTCTAATGCCTTCTATTTTGCCCTCCATACTTTCCCATAGCTAATTGTGTACTGATATCTATTCTCGATTGCTCGGATAATAGCACGGGGCTCAAAACTCTGGTTCTCCACTATCTCTGCATACATGATGTTCGTGACATACCCGGATGACAGGTTCCTATGAGCCATTAGTGTGCCTCAGTCATACAGCTCTGCTGCTCAACCTTCGAATATAGCCAATGGGTGCCCCATTTGGGCTTGTACGTGTGTACTCTCCACGGACACCCATGGATCTGACACACCATGTCGTAGCTGGTTGGGGTGGATTTCTTAACCTTGAAAGTCCTTAATGATAAAGCCCAATCTTTCACAGCATCCTGTACAATCTCTTTTGTCAAGTACATACTCTTGAGCCTAACCTTATTGTCACTATACTGCCAAGGTATATCGTTGCTTTCATTGACAACCAGCTTATCAAATTGGTGTGTGCTCCACTCGTCTTGCAAAACCGGCTCCGTACCTCCATCTTCCTCATCCGACTCATTGTCGTCTTCCACTTCTACTCTGCTATACTCATAGTCTTCCTCTTCTATCCTAGTTGTTATTTCATCAATTTGTTCACCTTCGTCTACTTGTCCCTGCGCTTCTTGTCCAATATTTTCATCATCCTCCCCAAACTCAACTTGTTCACCACTTTGGCAAATGATGTCCTCGTTGCATTACTGACTACATTCACGGTGTCCAACTGCTGCTGGGGGGCAACATCCCTGTCATATGCTTTCACTAAAAGCACCCGACTCCATCCCCATTACTCTGCCCCCTCACATATGATCTCCACGATGCGGTTCCCTTCAGCTCAACTAGCTCCCAGTAAATAGGTTCGTTTTGCATCCTACATAGGCAAAATACCTTCAACTCGCACTT
>CM070500.1:56460051-56690297 GCA_036346375.1 Guadua angustifolia
GGAAACCCAGACGGGGGGGAAACGTTTTATTTGGCTAAATGGGACCCATTGGCCTGGGCTCCCACACCGGGAACCCCAACCTACCCGAACAAGGGCCCGGGCGGTAAAAGGGGCTCTGGGGGCCCCGGAAATGGGCCCCCAGGTCAACCCTTTTTCGGGCTTCCCACCAGTGCTATCCACGGCCAACTTAATCGAGCAAGTTCCCCTCTTGACCAGCCCCGCCAAGAAATTTACGGAAGGCGCGGAACCCAAAATCCACCACCTCCGCGGGTTTCCCTCCAAGGGGGGGAAAAGGCCTTGGGCCCCCCTGCCTGGGCCCGGGCGAAAGTTTTGGTAATTTAGGCCAAACCTTTGGAGACAAGATTGAACCCTGTAAAACCCCCAAGTTCACTTAAATTGGGCAAACCCATGGAAGGTGGGTGGGTGCCCCTGGTGGTGCTTCTAAAATGGGCACCCAACCGGTCAACCCTTTTTTCCCCACCCATTCCCCCGGGGGTTTGTTGGCCCTCTTTTAGATGCCCGAGGGCTTAACCGAAGAACCTTTCCACCCACCTTTGTGGGACCCAAAACATCCCCCAAAGCCCAGCCCGGAAATCAACCCCTGTGACAATCCGGTTGGATCCGGACGTTTAAATGGCATCTTGGGCTCCCGACCCGTTTTTAGGAGCCACCCGTTTAAAATTGAGATAAACATTCCAAGGATCGGTCCGGCCAAATTCCGGGCGATGGTCCCAAACAACCAGGGCGAAATTCCAAGGCCCATTTTTTTCCCTGGCCCATTAGGGTTAGGGGTTGCATGGTCCGCCTAGGGTGGTCCACCCAAGGGGCCCCAAGCGGTCTCCACCTAATTTGCCTGGGGAAGTTGAAGGTTTTTTTTTGGTAACCCGGCCCGCCCCCCGGGGTTTTCCGAAAGCCCCCCCCAAACCCAACTTGGATTTCAATCCCTTTTCAGTTGCCATCGCTTGGGGTTCCATTTCGCAAACTTTGACTTGGTTTAACAGATTTCTTGCATTGGAAGCTCGAGGTTGGGCCCTTTCGTGCCACAACCCCCAAATCGGCATCATTCCCAAAGAGGGAAACCCCCCTGGTGTTTGGGCCTCCCCCCAACCCCCGGCTTGCAGGCCACCTCCTATCGCCCACGACCTAAAAGGGGGAGGGGGGCCCCTTTTTTCGAAGGGTCTCCCCCCGGGCCCAGGGGGCTTAAGTTGGCAGGGGTCCCGGGCCCCTCACCACGTTAACCAAAAGGGCCTCGGGGTTGGTTTGGAAGGGGGGTTGCCCTCCTTTCTTTCGGCGGCACCCCCCCCCATATTCGCCCCCCGGGGGGCCTCAACTTGGTGTCCCATGCCGCGCCGAAGGGGGCCCTTCCCAGCCCCGCCTTCTTCCCCAAGGGCAAGACCTGGGGGTCTGGGCCGGCCCAAAGGGCACCTTTCCAAGTGCGCGAATTTGCGCAAGAACGCTTGGGTGGGTTTGGGGGCCCCCGATTTGGATCCGGGGCGCCCGAGGCTCCCGCCTCAAGATCCTAGGGTCTGGGGGAAAGGCAAACCACGTGAAGTTTGGCCCCCTTTTCCCTTTTAGGGTTAAGACCCTCCCCCCCTTTGACCTTGAAGTTGGTGCGGGGTCCACCCTTCCAAGTCACCGCCCTGGGGCCCAACTAAGTGGGTGCCCCATCAAGGTTGTTGGGAAGGAAAAATGGCCTTTTGTCCCCGAACCCCCCCAAAATTTGGAGAATTTGGGGGGTGCCTCTCTCCCATGGAGCGGGTAATCCCGGGGAACCAGCCTCCGGGAAAAGGCTTTTAACCCCGGGGGAGACCATTTCCCCTAAACCTCCCTGGCCTTTTGGAGGCGGACCGCCCCCGGGATTAAGGAGGGCCCACCTTTGGGGGGGTACCCGGGGGCCCCCTTTAGAGCCTCCGCCTTGCCCCGCCTTTTCGGACGGCGGGTTTTGGAAATCTCGGGGCCCCGGGGCCCCTTCCCAAGGTTCCCGACCCCGGTTCCCCGGTTCGGGGCCAGGGAATTTTGGGCCCTTCCCGTAAAGGGATTCAAAGCTCCTTTTCCCCTCCCACCTTCCCGGCGGGCTTTTTTCCCCACTGCTCTTGTCCCGGGTTTTTCCCCCCTTTGGCTTCCCTGAAAACCCCCCAAGATAGGGGGGCACCAAGTTCCACCTTAAAAATGGCCATCTTTTGGCCTTTCCCTTGCCCTCTTCCACTGGCCCCCGGAGTTGGGCGGAGGGCCCCGGGGAAGGCTACCCCCGCCCCCCGGTATTTGGTTTGCCTCGGGGTTTTTTTCCCGGCCCCCCTATGGGGCCCCCGGGAAGACCGACCTTGGGAACGAAAGGGTGACCAACCGCCCCCCTCCAAAGGCATCCGGGTTTTGGGCAAAACCCGGGAAGTCGGGGTTGAAGGGGACTTCGGAAGGCCCATGAGCCCCCGGGGCCAAATCGGTTAAGAACACGCCGAATCCGGTTGGACCCCAAGTTAAGCCCAACGTCCTGCTTTTGCTCTTGTTAATGTATTTTGAGTGGATTACAAACGCACGATCTACCTTTGTCTCTCTTCTACTCTCTGAGTCCTCTACCCGTTCTCCTTTTTTCCTCTTAGCTTCCGGCCCTTTCTCTTCGGTCCCCGTGTGTGTGTGTTTTTTATCCGTCCGTCGCTGCTCGCTTTTTCGCCCCCTTCCCATGCAATCAAGCTCCCTTATATAGGCGTGGCTCGGCAGTGGGAAGGATGACATCATACTGATTACACTTCATTTATTATATCAGTCCCTGTAGCCCCATCCTTTGGCTTCATTCTTTGCACCATCGTCCAACTCCGTCCGGTCCGCCCGAGAAGTGACTTGTATAGGACGGGTTAGGTGCAGGACGATAGAGGGATAAGCTATCGTGCCGTCAGCATAGCCACGCGCATTCAATGGTTCTGACACGGTGTGTCGGGGAAGAAGACTTCGAGGCGAAGCTCCCCCATTCCTTCGATGTACATCTTCACGCCTGACCAGCAGCAGGGACCTCGAGTACCTTCGACCGACTCGGCCGATCACGCGTTCGACCAACCGCGCCAGGCTCGATCGCCCACCGCCGCTAGGCTACCACGCGACGTGGTCACCGGTGCCGTGGCCCGACGCCACTCGCCGCTAGGTCGCCATGCGACGCGCCGCTCGGCGCCAAGGCTCGCCTAGGCTACCACGCCGCATCAGGCCTCGACGCCACCGCCACCAGCTACCACGCGACGCGTCGCCGTGCCAGGCAGACGCCACCGCCGCTAAACTACCACGCAACGCGGCCGCTTAGCGCCAGGCTCGACGCCACCGCCGCCAGTACCACGCCGGCGCGGCTCGACGCTCACCTACTCACCAGTCGCCACGCCGCCAGGCCGACGCTCACCGCCGCCAGCGCCACGTGACGTGGTCGCTGGTGCTCGGCTCGATCACCACCGCCGCCAGATGCCACACGACGCGCCGCCGGTGCCAGGCTCGACGCTTAATCGCTGCTGCTACCACGCCGTGTCGTGGCTCGACGCCACTCGCTGCTTAGGCGCCATGCGACGCGCCGCTCGGGCGCCGCCCGACGCCACTTGGTCGCTAGGTTGCCACGTGACACGGTCGCCTGGCGCTAGTGCCCGACGCCCACCGCCGCTAGGTCGCCATGCTCGGCGTTAGGGCTCGATCACCCACTCGCCACTGTTACCACGCGACGCGGTCGCCTGGCACTAGGGCCTGATCACCCACCTGCTTACCAGGTTGCCACGCGACGTGGTCGCCTAGTGCTAGGGCTTGATCGCCCACCGCCACTGTCGCCACGCCAGGCCGTGGCTCGATCGCCAGCGAAGAAAGATACTGAGAAGACAATCGAACACAATTCAAGCTCCTATAGAGTTAAATGCTACTCCTGTCTCATGCACTGCACCAAACCTTAATGAGGGCATACACCTTGAGCATGCGAAAGAAACACCAGAAAATTCGAGGGAAGTAGAGGATAGCACACGTGAGGATGATTCTACTAACATAATCCAATCTACTTCTGTTACTTCTGTTGTTGCTGTTCCATGTTATATTCAAGTAATTTCTGAAGAAGGGAGCTACAAGCTTAAAAACTAGTGTTATCAAGTGAAAGTTTTGATGTTTCTACTTCTTTTGAGAAGGCAAATGACCATGGTACAGATCTGATTTTACAGCAAGAAAGGGAGCAAATTTGTGAGTATATTCCTGCTATACCTAAATCTGGTAAGTTACCACCTTGTGCCACAATTGTAGAACCATGTCATGAATTGCATGCTTATAATTTTGATCATGTGGTGTTGATTACGCATAAGGAGGTGATAGTTAGAATATCCCCTGCCTCTGTTTTGTGCTATATCATGTTGAATGAGCTGTTAGCTTGGCTTGTGCTATAGACAAGATTTCTGAAATTTCATCTCTTAAGTCTTTGTCTAGTACCTATGCCCATTATTTTAAATTCAATTTAGTTGGTGATTATGGCATAGATGGCAAGTTTCTTGTATACAGAATGTGCATAACTTGTGATAAACTTTCTGAATTGAAGCTTGCTATTTTGGGCAATTCTAGTTGTATGCAACAGTTTGTTTCATTTGCGGCACCATCAAATTTTCCTAATATGTGTGATACCTATAGCTTGCTACCACATTGTTTGAATTTTAGTACATTAACTTGTATTACAAATCAGCATGTTGTAGTTGATGGGTGGAAGCCCATTAAAATTGTGTCACCGTTATTGTAATGGTTTGATATTACTTGTTTACAATTTGATGATATGAATGAGCCATGCTTGATGCCAGAACTTGTAGTTTTGCCCACAAAACATGTTATTGAACGCGGCTTACGAAACATGAGTATTCTTTATCAAAGGTCAGGGATAGATATGTGCTTTTCTTATATTTGCAAATCAAGTTACAAACTAAATCATGTTAATATTGATGTTATATGCTTGACTTATAACTACAAATCGACTGGCAGAACTGCGAGGAAAGGTGCTTTGCTTAAATCAGATTTTCTCATGTGTTGTTATGTAAATAGCCTATCGCGAATCCAAAAGAACAATAAAATATGGGATATATACATATATGCCGCATACACGTTCTTTTTGTTGGTTGTTTCTTTTCTAGCTTGTCTAAAACCGAGGATGGTTTTCCTTCAAGGAGGGGAGGAAGCATCGAAGAGTGCTAGCACTCATCAAGCCATTATATGCTGGAAAGAAGTGTTGAGCTATATGGATAATTATCAGGTGAATCCTATAAATATTTTTTTGGTCTTTAAAATATATAAAGAGGCAGCGCTACTATTTTATTTAAATAAATGCAGAACCTATATGAGAATGTTTTGTACTGAAGACGAGTTAAAGAGAGCTTGAGTCAAGGATGACTCAAATTCAAGAAGGAGAGGATGATGAGGACATCACTACTATAGATATGTCCACACCTAGTTGGACCAACTCCAACATGTCACCCCTGGGCCAAGAAGACAGAGATATCAAATCCATCACGTTCTGAAATCCAATTCGACCTCCAAAACCAGCTTGAAGTAAAATGAGCATAAATTTTGCATACAGTATCCGTTTGGAGAGTTCTTGTACTTAACTGAAAGCTTATCAAGTCTACTTTCCAATGGATCTAGAATTATCTCCAAATTCCATCCGAGTTGATAGGAATCTGCAAAACAATTGACATCACTTTTCCAGTCCGAATTAACGTGGGCCTTGGGCCTTGTAATTTGAGTTGTAGTCGGCCTCCAACTATTTTCGCTGAGTTTCCACACCCTCTCTCCTCCTTAAATATGCAGCCACACTCTCATCTAGGGTTTGGTTGGGTTTTGTTTGATTAGTTTAGCCAAGTGCAAACTATAAGTCTTCAAGTTGTGCTGGACAACCATCTTGTCAAGATCTTCAATAGAACCCCACTCTTATTTTGCCTTCATTCATATTCATAATTTCAGATTGCTTTTACCATTTTTCTTGCTTGTTCTTGGGTTGCTTGCAGGAATTGAACCACGTGTTCAGATTGATCGTGCCAACGGCAAGATCAATAACCCTCCGGAGTTAGTTTAATGATTGCTAAGGCGCATCGTCGTCGTACGTTGTAGTCGAATCGTCAAAGTTAGTTCCTCCAAATCGAAGTTATTGCTCTTATCGAAAGATCAGGACACCAAAAACACATCATAGTATATAAAGCATCGTTAAATCATAATTCAAATATATTAAAGCATCACAATATTTAGTTTTTACAATAGTCTGTTTACAAATATGGTGTGAGTATATCTCATCCACTTTGGTTTTTCAACGACTCTAGTAGAATTAAAGTTACTCGTGGAACTCGCCGTTTGGATTGATGATCTCATCATGAACGAATCCAACGATCTGCTCTTGAATTGCTAAAATTTCTGTTAGCAGTAACTTATTGGTTCTCATCTTGGAGCGCTGTTATTGAAGAAAAGAGAAATTTAATTAATGATGATATATGTTAAATGAAAGAAAAGTAGGCATCAATGTGTAATTATATACCATGGCTTCGTTATAACTGACACTCTCCATGACAATTGAATGTATATTTGTACATACGTAGTATGCGCATAAATTATTTCCCGGGTCCTGTCTCATGCATGGAAAGTTGGTTATTATTTGGAAATCTTTCTTGTAAGGACGATGCCGAACACTTTTCTTGCAATATCGTGCGAATGCCCTATGAATGATTTTAAATAGTAATTAAGCTTAAATGCAATAGAATAAAATATTACTAGAGCAATAACGCAATGATCGAGTTTACCTGTTCAGCATGTCCCAAAATTTTTGATACAGATTAAGTGCTTTTCTCCTCGAGTCCAAGACAAAAATCCTACTAGCATCTAACTCGATGACGAGGAGGACCCAGTGAAACCTGAACATATATGTTAACATAGCTTGTTAGTGCCACATCGTGTTACGCAAAAATAGTAAAACGATATTAGAAGTAGGGTAATACGTACTTGAAGTTATAGGGTAAAAGTATAGAGGTTTTGTATTGTAGCTTCAAGAAAGTATTAAATAACTAGTCTTCAACAAACTGTAGATCCTGCAGGATAATTTTCTCATTGGCAAGCCCCGAATCGTGAAATCCTAACTTGTTATTGCCATTTCTTCTACATGTCTGTATCTCCATTCTACATATATAAAAAAGAATCTAGACATGCAGTTAAACGGTACAAGAGTATATAACAATATACATAGAGACTTACAAAGCCCACAGTCTGAGTATATTCACGTCCAGGGCATCTTACTGGTACAACATATACAATTCGACGAATAACACCCAGAAGATGTTATCCCCATTGTGAAAATCCGATTCTTTGTATTTGACTGGGAGCGCCTCCATACCATTTTTACACTGCTGCATGTACCACTGATGGATGCACTGCAATTGTGTTGTTAGGTGGTCTAAATGAGCTGGTTCAACCAGTGGTTGCCATAGAAAGAACTTCCACCTTAGACCTTGTTCGTGAGCATGAACTTGTTCAGCAGCATCTCCTTGAGCTTCCGATCTCAACGTGTTGGCACTAGCTTCCTTCAAGTATTACTTTCTAGAGATGCGCTCGTAGTTCGACATTTTGGAAGGTTTAGAAACTTGCCCCGTCTCTTTGACTTTCCATACTCAAGAAAAAACTTCTGCGCGTTAGCATCAACTTTAGTCTTCTCAGGTGATGGCCCCTTTTTGAAGTGAGATGTTACGCAGGCGCTTATTTCCTTTTTCCGTTCTTCTTCAGTCATCTTAGCTGGTAATTTCTTCTGAGGCTATGCTAACTTCACAGATGAACGAGATTTGCTACAAGACGGTGCGGACTTTCGAGATGGTACTGATGTTCGATTCTTCTTAAATGCCGGTGGAGGAGTTGGACTTTTCTTGGGTGGTGCCGGCTGTAACACCCCGGCGCCAAACGCACTGCGAATGCTACCAAACCCAAATCAATTCGATGACATCTCTACAAAATTGTTTGAAATCAACCAAACTCTAAGACCGGCTTAAACCTAAGCCACCGAAATTTACAAAATTTCGGCATGACCTCCCTAGAAAAGAGGGCATCCACTCAGCAGTCAAAAGAACAATAGCAGTATAGATATTATTCATTCAACCAAGATGAAACATTCTAGCAGGTCCTTAGATATCAACCTCACATCCAATAGAAATAAATAACTCCCCCACGCCAAAAGACATATTACAAACACCGAAGTTACATTCAGACTTAACGAATCAGTTAACTAGATTGTGGAGGCCGAAGGCGTGCACGTGATACTACTCCCAACCAGACGAGCCAACTTCAAAGTACCTAAACAGGAAACAACAAGCGTGAGTCCAAGACTCAGCAAAGTGCAACAAGTAGACAAAGTAAGAAATTAAACTAAAATACAGCTACCTTAAAACATAGAGTAACAGTTTCTTTAATTGACATTCGTAATTAAATGAAGGCAGTTGAATTCATAAAAGATCCAAAACATAAGAGGACGATTACTCCATCATTTACCATAATCATTACTTAACTGAAAACATCCAGGAACAGAAGCAGCAATTGACTCCACTTACCGCAACCAACTCGAACGTAACAAAACTTACCTCTGCCTCAATAAACATTTCGGATGAGTCCAGCCTCAATCATCAACCGTTTCTTCCCATTCCTATCAATCCCATTTATCCGCTGCAACACATAATGCAATGGAATGCGTTTATGCTTTCATGCTCAAGTGCACAAAACATACAAAAGAAGAAGCTCATATCCATACATCACAATCAACTCATTAAACATAATTCATCATTGTCAATGCAATACAGATGAAATTATGCCATACAAAGCAGAATCTCAATCCATACATCACAATCAATTCATTAAACATAATTCATCATTGTCAATGCAATACAGATGCAATTATGCCATACAAAGCAGAACCTCAATCCATACATCACAATCAATTCATTAAACATAATTCATCGTTGTCAATGCAATACAGATGCAATTATGCCATCATTTTTTGGCAATATAGGCATCAAGAAGTCATCATTTTTTTTATTTTATCCCCCTTTGAATATGTATGCATTAGATGCAACCTAAGGAGCTTTGAAGATTATCCAACTGATCATAATGACAAGATATGACACCAAGCTAATCAATTTAGAAAATGACTAAACTAGGATGTCTTCAAGAACAAATTCATTTTGCTCACAAGCTTTGTGTACAAGATTTTATTTTAGCAAGATTTGAACAAGTGCAAAACTTTAGCAAAAGTTTCAAAACTAGAAGCAAACACCACTCATAGCATCAAATGGAAAACCTAGAGTTCAACCTACTCAACACTTTGGGGAATCTGGAAGTGCATACAAGGTCCTTCGAGCTCATTTTCCATATAATGCAAATTTTGCCTTAGTATTTGAAAAGACATAGCGGGATGCAAATGTTTGACATAATTTGCATTCTTTACCCACATATGTTTTTTGTTTATTTGCATTTTTCAAGAGTAATTGACTCATGCCATCTTCGACCATCTCAAGAAGAACTCTTAAGAGGATGGTCTTGGTCATACACGATGCATTCCAAGTTCATCCCAAGTGCAATGGGAGGCGCCTCGTGAATGCAAAGTGTTGAGATCAATTTTGCACAAAAGAGTCAATTTTGTTTTCATTTTAGCATATATGAGCAATTTGAAGGACTCAAGTATGGATCAAGCTAGTTTCACCCAAGTTGCTATAGGGACTCTAGAGAACTCCAAAATTTCACAAATCATGGTAAATACCTCTAGAGACTAAACTTAGCAAGAAAAAGCAACATGTTTCATCAAGTTTTTCGTTAAAACTTGCAATTTTCAAAATTTAACAAGCTTAGCATGATGGATGAACTTGGACAACTCGAAGCTAGTGATTTTCTTCAAAAGATGTAGCAAGGTGCATTACATGAAGATTGAGTCAATTGCATAATAGACAAAGCTCATAAAACAAAAGAAAATGTAGTCTATATGCAATGCATACAGATTCCCAAACTCCCTCAACATGTGAATCAATTTTAAGCACAAATTTGGTTCAAATTGAGTTATTAGCAGAATTAGGCAAATGAGAAACTCAAGAACTCAATCGAAGCCAAAAATACGAAATGAGGAGAGAAAGATTGAGAAACGCAAAACTGGGTGACTATAGAGTATAGAAAAGATAGCAGAGAACACTAGGCTCAAACTCGCTCTCATCTTCCCCAATGATCGACAAAGGAAAGCTAGCTCTCAAACTCCAACTCAGAGCAAACATGCACTGCCTACCAGGGGCCCAACACTGCTAGACCTACAAGATCGTGAGTGAGCTCAACCGAGAAGAAGAAGAGAATAGCATCCTAAAGCATAAGATGAGAGGTCCATGCCGAGGCATGCCGAAGTCTAGGTGAAGTGAACTCGAACTCTAGAAAATAAAACCCATAGCACCTGTAACAAGACAAAAGAAAGGAAAATCGAAGAAAATATATACATATAATACATAAAGTACAAACCAGCCCCTCACAATAAGCCGTAAGGGCACACAACTCCAAGCTCACTCCTCAAGGCAACAAACCTAGAGCTATCCAAAGGCTTGGTAAAGATATCGCCAACCGTAGTCACTCTCACAAACTCGAACCACTATGTCTCCTTTCTCCGCATGGTCTCTAAGGAAGTGATATCTAATATCAATGTGCTTGGTCCGGAGTGCTGACGGTTCTTGGCAATGCAAATAGCGTAGTGTTATCACGTAAAAGTGGAACACTCTCATCTCTAACCCAAAGTCCCGAAGGTCGATCTCATCCAGAGCACTGCTACAAAGAATCGGTCGCAAGAACATACTCGCCTCCGTGGATCAGGCGATTCGACGCTTTAGACGACCAAGAACAAGAGAAGTGCCAATGAATTGGCAAGTGCTGGCGTTTTCCTATCTATCCTACACCAAAGAAAGTCTCAGATCGTAAAAGGCTCTAAGAGATAGACAAGAAGAAGAAGAGTACCAAATACCATAATCAATGGTAGCTCAAGGTATCAAGATGCGCTTCACCCTCGGCGATGAGAGACGCGAGGAGAAGCTCGAATCGAGCGCACATACACACAAAGAAAGTGTATGTCCGCCAGAGGCAAGAAGATACAAGAGAGAGCCAATCAAACACCAAGAAAGTCTCCGAAGAACAGTAAAAATCAGCACGAAGACTCTCCCAAAACTAGAAATCCCAAGAAACTAACTCTCCGATGAATCGAGGATTCTACAAGACATTTGAAGCTTACCTCGAAAGAGTCATCGATAAGCTATGAAACAGAAAGCAGATTGTATTCCAGTTTACTTACTAAGGCAACATCTTTAAGAATAAAACTTTCATTAATGCAGATGGTACCTTTTGCAATGACCCTACCTGAAGACGCATCCCCAAAAGTGATCAACTCATCACCGGGGGCTCGGACTAGGGAAGAGAACCAACGAGAATCTCCGGTCATATGACGAGAACAACCGGAATCAACAATCCAAACATCTCCCTTCCCCATCGCGAACTGATCAAGTCAAAGAGAGAGAGCTCGATCTTGGGATAAAGTGAGGACCTGGGAACCCAATACTGAATCACACGACGTCTCAAAGTACCAGCCACAAAAGAAGAAGACTGGACTCTAGTGTCTCTCGACGCTCAACTCTAACAAGATCGGAAAAGCGGTTGTAGTGGAAGATCTAGGAGTCATCCTTGGTTTGGCTTCTTAGTGGTGCAAAGGCGGACCATCCCAGCAGTGCCTAAATCTCCTACCGACGCCTCCCGCTGATATCTACCTCGATGGGAAAACGAGGAATATCAAGAGGACGGCGGAAAGATCGACCACGAGCAACTCAGGACTAAAACTTCGATGACAAGATGAAAACCGAGTCTCGGGCCTGCCCAAAAAGCAGCGACTTTCTAACTTTGTCTAGTAGCGATGTGTGCCTTAGGAGCACTTCAGTCAGGGATGACCTGAATACCCTAAGAGCATCAACACGCTCACGCCGAGTGATCTTGGCGCTCAAGCGAACTCTACTAGGTGACCATCCTTCTTCTGAAGGTGCATGTGTACTTTGCCTTGTTAGAGGCGAAGCAACAAGAGAAGCATCATACGTCAAGTCCCATGGACCACACGCAGACCTAAACAGTGGTGCTCACCCAGGAGCTACCACAATCTCACCACTCTTGGATGCACGCACAATGGTAGGAGGATGAGTCCTAGCGTGCTCCAAGTAGTCAAATCCTAGACCCTAATTAAATTTGCTAATCTTAGATTGGTCTAGAATGAGATTGAGCTTCTTCTTACCTCCTACAAACTTCTCGAGAGTGCTCATGAGATACTCACACTCCCTGAGAGAGAGGCACAAGAAGAACAGGAAGAGAGGAAGAAGAAGAACCGAGAGAGAAGCTCTCTCAGCGTGCCTTTTGTTCCCTTAGCACGCTGCCTCAATCTTGAGGGCCTCACAAGAAACGCAGAAGCATCTCTAATCCTACGGACTTGGTTTGCTAACTTCTTCCTAAGCTCGACATGGATTTTATCCACGTCATCCTTAACCCCAACACACGCAAGCAACGGTTTGTGATTTAACTAGTAAATCCTTAGCAAGTTGATCACACTTGACATTCAAAGCATCATTGTCAAGTTTTAGTTGCTTCTGCCCTCACATGGTGACGAGGTCCTTAGAAGCATGCATCTCAAGTTCATCATTTCTAGAGGAAAGCTTTCTAAGGTGTGAGCTCATGGCATCAATCTCAGCAAGCAATTTAGGGCAATTATCACAAGATGCAGTTGTGTGAGTATGAAGAAAACTATCATCAATAGGAATAGGATCAATAGAACATGTACTAGCATCCTTCGACCTAAGAGCCTCAAGATCAGAAACCACACTATCATGCAGGGTCCTTAGGTTCTCCAACTCCACAAGCAAAGCATCACAGAGAGTACAACTATCAGAGTCTCGGGAGGAACATGATTTAAGTGAAGCTAACTCCCGAGACAAACTATCTACCTCCTTCTCTAACTCAGAACACCTCGACCTAGCCTTAGCATGAAACTTGCCTAATTTACAGAAGGCATCATTTAACTCGTCGTAGGTGGGTACCTCATCCGTGTCATGTCAATTTCGGTCGCTCACTTCAATGGCGCTGCCATGAAGCACATCTCGGAGAAGTCGTCGCCGCCTTTCTTCTCTTCGGATCATCCTCGCCTGTCACTCCATGTCTCCGTGTCGGAGAGGTTGATGTCGTCGAGGCGCGAGGACACGTGGAAGAGCTTCTTGTTCTTGGAGAAGTTGCGGTACTTCTTTCGTCGTCGGTTCCTGAACCGGAGGCTTCTTGTTGCGGTTCTTGTCGGTGTAGTCGTTCTTGCCCAAACCGCGACATCGTTCTTGCCCTTCTCGGCTTAGGCGGTTAAGCTCGAATGTGGTTGGGGCCACCACACTCAAGAAGGTGATCATGCCACTCTCTTCCTCTCTCTCACTCTCTTGTAAATATTGGAAAATTTTTGAGCGACAAGAGCAAGCTCATTTTCGAAATTGTTCGAATTTCATCGCTACGCGCAAAGAGCGGAGAGAGAAAAACCGAAGCAACGTCAAGAAAAATCCGAAGAGGACCCAATGGGATCGGTGACCAAGGCCATCGACCGAGATTTCGTCTTCCGAGAGCGACATCAATCTCATGAGTCTTGAGGCGGAATAAAGCCCGTCAAGAGTCGAGTCGACAGATCGGTGGTGTCCTTGATGGTGGTCACCTTCATCTCCCAAACCCGAAGGTCGAAGCGGTCAAGAAATGCCGAGCATTGTCCGAGTCGGGGTATATACAACCGATTGCTCGGAGGTCGCTCAAAATCTTGGTAAACCGACCAAAGCACTCATCGAGACTCTCACCGAGCGTTGTTCAAATTTGTTGTACTCGCTTGAATCGGTCTGCCTCACGGTCTTGATTTGAGTAGTGCCCTTATGGTAAGCATCGAGGGTTACCCAAATCTGTGGGCGGAGCAAAGGTGAGAAACGATCATACTCACTCGCATGAGTCCTGATGAGAATGTTCTCGCCTTAGCATTTGCCTCAACGTCGCCATATTGCGGCCGTGACGTTCTCATCACAGAACCTCATATGGGAGCTTCACCTTCGCCATATCAGAAGCCCGGCGGATGTATGACTCCATCCGGATTTCAAAAGGAAATCAACACCAGAAAAATTGGAGGCTTGGTGGAATATTTGTCCGTCGCCATGGCTCTTGAGACCGGTCAAGATCTATGGAAGAGCAAAACCGCTCGATACCAATTGAAGGATCGAGATGGCGAACAGAGGGGGGTGAATGGTCGCAATTAAATTTTCCCCAAAATACTCCAACTAAAACCGTGAAAAGATCGCGCAAAGGAAATCGTGAAAACCCGCAAAAACCGAACGACTAGACAACTATGTGCATCCTAGCTTACATGGATATTATCCATAAAATATGTGAGGATTTTTCAATCACAATCCTGGTTGTCAAGTGTCCAAAAGAAAGAGGAATCAATTCAAATACTTCTTTTCTAAAAGAGATCAAGCCAAAACACAAAAGTCTCTTTTAGAAAAGCAAAAGCAGATATTTCCAGAATCTATCTTTAATTTGAACAGGAGGTTGGTGGGTTTCTGCTGCTCACAAAATTATGAGAAATTTTCTCCCTATGAGCAGATGAGTCGTAAAGCTCTCCACCAAAATTCAGATCAAAAAGCCAAGTAGAAAAATCATCATAAATCTATGAACACAGACAGTTAGAAACTTCGGGCAGAAAATTTGGGGCTCGGTTTTCACTTCATAGCACCCAAACGGTGAAACCAGTGGACTCCAAACTTTTTCTAAAGATGGGTATAGGAGTCCCGCACAATATCCAACAAGAATCACTCCAGAAGGATTTTTCTAAAAATCAAAGACTAATCTGCATGAAGAACAAGTTCGGACAGAATCTGAACTTGAAAGAAGAGATGATCTCTACTCAATCAAAGAGTGCAAAAGAGATGTAAAACCATATGAACACACTCAAAACATCCAAGATCAGCATTTAGAAGGAGGAGGCAAATCCAAATTGCATGAATGTAGATTAGGAAAGTAAATGCGTAATGTAAATGCTGAATTTAAATTATGTAAAGTAAAGACATAATGTAAATGCAGAATTTAAATTCACAATGATGCAAAGAAATTTCTTTGTATTTCTGGTGGGAAGGTTTACAAAGCCTCACTTCATGTGGGCAAAGCTCAAAGGAGCAACTCAAACCTTCAAGAGGAGGAGGCCACCCCTCCACCCCTATTTATACAACTCTTGGGCCACCTACCACCCTTGGATGAGTCCCTCAACCCTAGGACACTCATCTAAGGGCTAGGATTAACCCACTCACACAGCCATGCAGGGCTAAAATTTTTATTAAATTTAAAAATTTTTAATAAAAATCAAAAATTTTTCAAAAATAAGAAAATTTTAATTTAATTTTTAGTAAAAATTTAAAATAAATAATAATTAAAAAAAAATTTTTTTTGTTTTCCAAAAATTCCCAAAATTTAAAAAATTTCATTTTTAAAAAAGAATTTTCCTAAAAAATTTAAAAAAAATTTAACTTTTTTTTAAAAAACTTAAAAAATTTTTTTAAAAAAAAACAAAAAAATTTTTTTATTTGCCTTTTTTTAAACCTTTTCCAAAATTTAAAATACTTTAATTTAAAAAAGGAATTTATAAAAATTTCATAAAAAAAATTATAAAAATTTAAAAATTTACGGAAAAATTTAAACCCCAAGTAAATAAAATAACCCAAATAAAAACCTTTTTTTAAAATTTTTAAAAATAAAAAAACCCGCAAGAAAAGGGAAAAAACCCCAAAAAACCCTTTTTTCCCCCCAATAAAAACCCCGCCCCTTTTGGAAAATCGAAAATTTCCCAATTTTAAAAAATCCAAGGGTTTAAAGGAGGGCAAAAGGGTTTTTTACAAAAAAAAAGGGAAAAAGGGTTTAGTTTCCGAAACCCGTTTTGGGGAAAAAATTTTTTCCGGGAGTTAAAAGAAAAGGGGAACACCCTTTTGGTTTGGTGGGAAACCCAAAATAACCCGGGGTAAATTTTACCCAATTTTGGGGGTTTCCAAAATTTGAAAGGGGGCCGAAAGGGATTAAAGGCCCTTTTCGTTTTAGAAGAATTTTTGGGTTTGGTTTCTACCGGGCAAAGGGGTTAATAATGTTGGGGGAGTTGGGTTATTGGTTTTTCTACTCGGGTAATGCCCTTTTAAAACTTTGGGGGAAATTTTTAAATCAATGAGCATACTCTCAAATTATACCCAAGCAAGGAACCACAACTAAACATCACACTATTCCATAAGCATGCATTCTTTCTTCCTCACAATCTTTCATCCACTAACTCCACTTGGCGAAACACAACTCATATGGCAATTTCAATTGCACACCAAACAAAATGCCTTAAACAAAAGGCAACCTTCCAAATAATTACACTGACAACCCCATTTCCATAGGTAATTAAACCTAAGATCATCTTACATCCCATATTCTCTAAAATTCTTGCACCTTTAACAATAAAGGTTTCGATGTTCACACTTAGCGCCTTTGAGAAGCCCCAACAAGACATAGCAAGAACTTTATAACCACTCTTCCTCGAATCACTTTTTCCAATAGCTATCCTTTCGACTAATTACATCCGCGTTCGAGAATGTTATCACCAACATTAAACAAATTCTCCCCCATCAATTCATCAAAGAAAATAGTTTGAAATTTTATCCCAATTAATTTACCATACACAATTCCTATCCGTCAATCATATGACGAACACAAAGATCAACTATCTAAGTTACCAATGATTTAGACAATTGAACCCTATCAACTTATTTAACAAGTTCCTCCACCAAACTTGTCATAATTTCCTTCCGTAAAAGCCAACCAAAACTTCCAAAGGAGCTCGACTCACAAGACTTAGAAAATGACAGACTCAAGCCCGGCCATTCAACACTCTCCAAACCAATCATCAAACTCCAAAATTCCATAAAGGAAAGGAGTTACACAAATCGATTCACGGAAAGGAAAAACGAATCGATTGGATAACACTTTTTTTAAAGCCCCAAATCCAAAACTCCAACTTGAAGAGCGACAACACGAAAATTCCATGCCTTTCCCCGTCATCAACCAACGAGGCACAACACCAAAAACCCCCTTTTCTTTGACTTAAATCCAAAAAGACCAAATGAGTCAAAACCCGGAAAACTTACTCCATCAATCCTCCAATCCACAACAAAAGAACAACGACTCCTTTTTAAACTAGGAGAATGTCCAACACAAAAAGGAAACCATAAATTTCTCCGCAAAGCAACCAAGAGAGGTGCAAAACAATACTCTTCACTTTACTGCACGACACAATTCAACCCATGTTATGCCCACAATCTTCGAAACACAGATAAATCACAAAGCTTCCACGGCAGAAAAGAGTCACCAAAACAAGTTTCTCAACCACGAAAATCGAACAAAACGATTACTCACCGATTTACGGCAAAGTAACTAGGACTATCCTCACCCGGGGTTATGAATCCTCTGGTGCTGGCTTTCGATTGCCACACTGACCAACACGACTACACGACAGGGCCGACATACCTCCGGCACAAAGAGTCCCACCGGACCCCACAAAACAATCTACCACTTCAAAATCATAGCCATCAATAATACCATAGCCTTATCAAGACTAACATATAACCCACCAACAAGTATCAGAGTAGCAGCAAAACAAAAATAAGCATTGTAACACAATGCAACGATAATCCATCCCTTTCCTATTGTGCATCAGTGTGTCAAGTTTTTAAATTAATTAACCATTCTACCTCAAGTTTTAAGGTTATTGCCCTAGGGCCACATTTTAAAGGTTCAACCTAAATCATGTTTCTACTTTCATACAGCAAAATTTTTAATTCATTCTAGAATTACTCACTATATTCAAACACCACGGACCTGAAGCCCGCTCTGATACCAACTGTAACACCCCGGCACCAAACGCACCGCGAATGCTACCAAACCCAAATCAATTCGATGACATCTCTACAAAATTGTCTGAAATCAACCAAACTCTATGACCGGCTTAAACCTAAGCCACCGAAATTTACAAAATTTCGGCATGACTTCCCTAGAAAAGAGGGCATCCACTCAGCAGTCAAAAGAACAATAGCAGTATAGATATTATTCATTCAACCAAGATGAAACATTCTAGCAGGTCCTTAGATATCAACCTCACATCCAATAGAAATAAATAACTCCCCCACGCCAAAAGACATATTACAAACACCGAAGTTACATTCAGACTTAACGAATCAGTTAACTAGATTGTGGAGGCCGAAGGCGTGCACGTGATACTACTCCCAACCGCATTTGAGCCAACTTCAAAGTACCTAAACAGAAACAACAAGCGTGAGTCCAAGACTCAAAGAAAGTGCAACAAGTAGACAAAGTAAGAAATTAAACTAAAATACACTACCTTAAAACATAGAGTAACAGCTTTTAATTGACATTCGTAATTAAATGAAGGCAGTTGAATTCATAAAAGATCCAAAACATAAGAGGGCGATTACTCCATCATTTACCATAATCATTACTTAACTGAAAACATCCAGGAACAGAAGCAACAATTGACTCCACTTATCGCAACCAACTCGAACGTAACAAAACTTACCTCTGCCTCAATAAACATTTCTGGATGAGTCCACGCCTCAATCCTCAACCTGTTCTTCCCATTCCTATCAATCCCATTTATCCTTTGCAACACATAATGCAATGGAATGCGTTTATGCTTTCATGCTCAAGTGTACAAAACATACAAAAGAAGAAGCTCATATCCATACATCACAATCAACTCATTAAACATAATTCATCATTGTCAATGCAATACAGATGAAATTATGCCATACAAAGCAGAATCTCAATCCATACATCACAATCAATTCATTAAACATAATTCATCATTGTCAATGCAATACAGATGCAATTATGCCATACAAAGCAGAACCTCAATCCATACATCACAATCATCTCATTAAACATAATTCATCATTGTCAATGCAATATAGATGCGGATTTCACAATTTTCCATACATATGATGCATCATGCATGCTCATCTCCTCTTTAGCACATACCGGTATGGCCGAAAGCACACACGTCTGCAGGTACCTCTCATTCCCCTTCCACCCCGTGGTGGAGGGTGCCTACTTTCATCGACTCGCTCCCATACACCCACGATATGGGACTACGAGGTAGGACTTTCAGACTCACTACAGTGAGCACAGAGGCCCCTGATCGTATGGGTCGCCTCTTCCATCATGAATGCACAAATGCAATTGACATAAACCAATTTGCAAACTACATTCATTCCTCACATTTGCATAGCCATAGTCAAATACATAACTATCACCCTCCTCACATCCATAAATTACCATGCACATCCTCAACCCTCATAATCGCATTCGCAACACTCAAAATCACGTTCTCAACACTTATAATCATACTAACATCACCAATACTCGAGTAATTACTAATTCCATCTATCTTGATTATAAATCAAACCATTTTCGCAATCAAATTCCATACTCCGTCCTCACATGCATTTATCATCAATACTTCATACAAAACCATAATTTTTTATCATGACTACGAATTGAACCATTATCCTTGAATCAAAGCTCATGGCTTTAATATCAATAATACCCTAATCCTACTAGTAAGCACCATCACAGAACACAAGTTAACACAACATGTCACAAAGACAAGGCACATAATTCTTCAATGTAACACACATAGCAAACAAACAAGGATGCACATGCAAGTTTCATCCATACTAGTGTTGTCAATATAACCACCACAAGCATTAGCGGCTCCCATATCAAATTGATGAAGACATGCAATCTACAATTCACAAAATTCAATCAATTGATGCACTTGCATATAATCTCGGTTTGAACGATAGCATAACTAATTAACCATTCTCATTCATCACATCGCAAGCAAAATCAAACATGAAAGTACTACAATAACACATGGATAATTATATGATTGCAAAACCAACTGGCCACCTAAGCCACAACCGAAGTCAATACACTTGCCTTCAACTTCTCGAGACGGTGTGGCGAGACGAGGCTACCACACCTGAGGTCACACCACCTGCACATGGATATAACTCACTCAAAAACATGCCCATAAATCAACACAAGACTCATACTAAGTCAGCTTCGCAACCCACTTCGATCTAAAAACCTGGAAACAGAAACCTGCCAACCCGGGACAGCACTTGGTAAAACAGTCATAACTTTTAGATGGATGAACGAAACTTAGTGATTTCAGTCGCTATTGAAAGATAGTTCGATTATCTACAACTTTTTCTATAGCCAACCGACCGGGAAAAGCACCAATATTTCTCATATTTGCGGCGAACAGCAGACAGCCGCAGAACTAACGCGTTCTGGATAGCACGCGGTAAAATAGCTATAACTTTTAAACGGCTGAATGAAAATTAGTGATTTTGGTCTCTATTGAAAGGTAATTCGATTATCTACAACTTTCGTTATAGGCAAAACCACAGGAAACGCTTGTAAAATTTTCAAACAGCAGCTCTAACAGGGGGCAAAAATCTGCTCGA
The DNA here is from genome assembly GCA_036346375.1 of Guadua angustifolia. NCBI lineage: Eukaryota > Viridiplantae > Streptophyta > Magnoliopsida > Poales > Poaceae > Guadua > Guadua angustifolia. The sequence continues at coordinate 56,480,685 of CM070500.1, forward strand.
ACCAGAAATTTCAAATCACCCTAGTCTCTCCATTTCCCCAACCTCCAACATCTCAAAATCATGTATCCTAGCTAGGCATTAGCACAAACACCTTGCATGCAAGAAATAAAATCCCCAAATACCTAGGGTTTTCACCTCAAGTCTTGCTCATGGAGGAAGGAGGGAGGTGGGGGAGGATGCTAGGCCGGCGAGGGTCGCTGGAGGAGGAGTCGCCGGAGGAGGAGCTCGCCGGAAGAGGAGCTCGCCGCCGGCCAGAGGGCTTCGCCGCCGGCAGGGGGAGGGCCGGACCGAGCTGCTGCTAGCTGCTGAAGCTGCATTGGCTGGAGGGAGAGGCTGCCGGCAGGAGAGGTGACGCCACCAGGGAGGGGCCGCCGCCGGCAGTGCTGGAGGAGGAGGGGCGCACGGGTGGAGCTGAGAAGAAAACAGTGGCCGGTTGGGGAAAAATGTAGGGGGACAGGAGGGAGTCGGCTGGACTTGAGGGGAAAAAGAGTGGCTGGCTCCCTTGGATAGTGATGTGGGCATCTAGGGTTAGGGGAAATGAATAACATGAGTTTACAAACTACTCAACAATTCCAGAAACCACGACCAACAAACTCCAAAAACTGACAATTCAACTCACGACAGAAAGAGAATCCTTGGATTTAAGAAAAACAAAAATCAACTCCGGCCAAAAACACAGGAAAAACGATTTTGCGGTATTACACCGGCGGAGGAGTTGGACTTTTCTGGCTAGTGCAGGCCGATTATCATCATCATCATCTTTGTCGTCCTCATCGTCCGAGCCAAACTTAATCAAGCTCTTGCGCCACGCGAGGAAGCCATACACATTTTCTCCAAGTTTGTTTTTTCCGTCCTTGCCAGAGATCTCTACCTCCATTTTGCAGTATTGTCGGACTACAATGTCCACTTCGACCCTAGCGATCCCAGTGGTATCGGGCTGCAATGCAGAACCTGCGAGGAGCCGCATGGCCAAGCCCTGCCATCAGCCACCTTGATGGTAATGCCATGTGCGAACAAATGCAGCTTGCACGGTGTTGGTTCTGTGATGTCATCCACTAGAAAATGGAGTCCATGCTCTTCAGGGATTCCTGTGGATGCGCAGCTGCTCTTACGAACACCGTGACTGAAGTTCCGAGGGCTGTCATTGGGTGGCGGTCGTGAGATGAGAGCTTTCTGTACTACTTGCTCCACAACCTTATCCAGCTCTGCTCTCTGTTCTACTAACGCTCTCGCCACAACATCTTGTATTTGACAGTCTAGTTGATCTTCTCTTATTCTTTTCGGCCGCTTGTACAATGATGCATCAGCTGAGAAGCCTTCTTTCCACGGCACCAAACCAACTCCTCGGGTGCGACCAGGGTGCTCCTTGTTACCCTGGGCAACGGTCAGCTCGTCATTCTCCCTTCGTGGCCTGAAAAAGCCTTGAGAAGACTGCATGTGAGCATCTGCTATTTTTCGCGACACTTCCTAGGCTCTATCGCTCCTGAAGCTTAAGCTGCTATCTTTCGAGATAGAAGCCCCCCTACCAAGCAACCAGTGCTTCGATCGTTCACTCAACTCGACCGTCACAGGAATGACGCCCTTGTGGGTTAGCTCTTCTTCGCACCTATCCCATGCAGGTATTTTCTTCACGTAGCCACCAGTGCCTAGTGTGTGAGGGTACATATTCTTATCCGCGTTAGCCTTATTCTTCTGACTCAATATCTGGGCTTCTTCAGAATTCTTGTACACCACAAAGTCCTCCCAAAACTTCCTTATCTTTGGGTACATTTCAAAATGTGGCATTTTATTCTTCTTCACATAGTTCTTATTCAGCGTCATTTTCCAATTCTTCCATGCTGTGCACATGATGTATAGTGCACATTTCTTTGTAACCAACTCGGACCCTTGGGGTAATTGGAATACTTCTTTTAGCTTGTCCCACAACAAGTCCTTTAGGTCATCGGGAACCACCCACTGGTCACCTCGGCAGCCGGTCCATGATCTATAGCCGATGGGCATATAATCCCTAGCAAGTACTCGGCAGGTTGTCCTGTATGGCCCCAACGATGACACGGGTATAGCAGGTTCCCCGACTGCCGAGAGCTCTACTATATTGTAAACACCCTTAGGCATCTTGCTCGGACCACGGCTTGCACGCCGCCTTTGTTCATCAAACGTCTAAGACTACAATTTCATCTTCTTATTAGTCATCTGACCCTACAATATATTGGGAATCACAATGTACTAATACTTTACCTCGCCTACGTTAGTGGCGTCCGGTTGGTCCATGGCAGTGGCGCCAGGTTGCTCCATGTCAATATCCTGTAAGTTCAGGTAGTACGTTGGGCTACCTGTTTCTACTTCATCTATATTTGAGGGCCCAACTCCCTCCGGCACTTGTCCCTGATTAGAGGCCATTCCTAGCAAGTTTATCAGAAATTTTGAATTAACACATATACACATACAATGGTATCAAAGAAAGACGTAACGAGGAAATGAAGATAGATGTAACGAATGAACATAGACGTAAAAGCATATAGGCCTAAGTATAGCCACATTGCCAGCTATACTATTCTTCTGCTCGTGATGTCGAGACTGCGATATATATGTGTCGCTCTCTTTATACACATACATCTTTATACACACATATTAGAAAAAGTGCAATTCCACAAATATATTTTTTTGATCTTTATACACATACATCTTTCAAGGACACTTACAAATATTTGAAAGACATGTATCACTAAGTTCTACGATAGTGGTCTTCTAGGGTAGAAAACTAACATTTTACATTTCTTTTATGCTGACATAGAATGGGATCAAACTCCAGCATGGTAATAGTATGAATACTCAAAAAGAAATTACATTTTTACTTTTTAAAAGGTAGGATTTAGACGTAAAAGCATATTGTTGGTCTTCATGTTTCACAAACAATACGTAGGATTCCAATACTTAAAAATCAATGAGTATGCTCAGTATAAAAACTACATAAGATCTTAGACTACCAATAATCTACTATCAATAAATCATTGAGACAACTAATAAGTCATCCTACTTCCCCTAATACACTTTCTTACAACATTTCATTATTTCCAATATATTATTAAATTTAAGACCAATTGATAGTCTTTGCACAATATTTCTTCATACTTTAGAAGTGCACATAATATTTCTTCATTCTCTCTCTTTAACGAGATGTTTTATAGCATCTTCCATATGTCAGAATCTTATTTACCATCTAGTTAAAAAATATTGAATCTCTTTAATGGGGTCATTTCCTCATAAACAAAACATCTAAACCAGAATTGCCAACACTCACAAATGTCACCTTAGTAATACCCATACAGATCATAAAGGAATTTTAGATAGGTTCAAATTACAGTCTCTTACATCAAAGTTACACCTCAAAAAACAAAATAGAGTACATAAAAATGGGTTCAAGCATTCATTTATGATGTCTACATGACATCAATTAGGTGGTAGCTAGAAATGGTGTCTACATGACATCAATTAGACTATATATTTCAATTAACTCACACCGGCCATAACATACTTTAGAGTGCTCTTCTAACCGAACGTGTGCACTACTTACTACTGATCAATACATCGCGCAAACCATTGATTAGCAAATTGAAGAAAGAAAAGAAACGATCTCACATTACATATCCAAATATGTATAATTGCATAATTACAATGTATATAATTCCAATGAATGTGTCAAACTAATAATTATATATTTAAAAATACATATATAGATTAGGATTTAAGAATTAAAAAGAGTGTGTTATACGCATATATAAGAATTCAGCAATATGAATTGGAAAACAATTGTTATATCCAAGTATGTCAATAGGATATTACATCCAAATCAGTTCTTCCAGGTCATTACAAATGAAAACAAAATGAAACTTTAATATCTCTCATGATCACAAGACAAAAAGGTCAAGCACCAATGCAAACAAATTTTGATGGCATATAAGAAATTAATCCTACACCGATGGAGGTAATAAAGGGGGAAAACAGAAGTCCTTCCTCTCCAATTAGACCGAGTCCAATAGTGAATCTCTTAATTAGCTCTCACATGCCTATGTACAATAATTGAGAAGGGAGAATATACCAAATCTATCAAACCACACTCTGGTTTCAGCATCAATAAAAACCTTATTTCACTTCGTATCAGTAGTACCAAATTAACACAAAAAAGTGACAAAATTTAATTTCTTGTTTGACGTACCCATTACTAAAATAGCACCAAAATGATGGACAAGCAAAATTAGGTACAAAATTGTACCAAACCTAAGGAAAATCCATGAAAATTGGCTAAGGGTCAAGCACTGCAAATCGAGTTCACATACACACACTCTTTGCTTTGATGCTATAACACAAAAAAAAAGAATATTTCACATCTTGCTTGCATAGGCTAGCTAGAATCAGTCATTACACATACTGTATTACATCTAATAATCCACAGTGGCAATCGTGCATGCATCAGTTCTACCTTCCGCGACGAACTGCGATGGTCGGAGGTGGCGGGGTTACGGTGAGGATGGCCGAGGTAGCAGGGAGCTGAGGCGGCAGGGAGGTGGTGGGGTGACGGTGAGGATGGCTGAGGTGGCAGGGAGCCGAGGCGTGGGGACGCGGTCGAAGGTGGCAGCGGTCGGACACTAGGCGTGGAGCCGAGGCGTGGGGACGTGGTTGAAGGCGACGGGGAGCCGAGGTGAGGGGACGCGGTTGAAGGCGGCGGTGAACTTCGAGGCGAGGCGCGCGGGGATGGCCGAGGCAGCGGGGAGCTCCGAGGCGACGGCGCTGTGCAATAGAGTCGGGCGCGGCGGGCTAGGTTAGGGTACTTGAGAGAAGGGCGCGGCCTTTGAATTTATAGGGATGGACTATCACTGTCGGTTCAACACAACAACCGGCAGTGATATGCTATCACTGCCGGTCCAGAAATAGAACCGATAGTGATAGTATATCACTGCCGGCCCACCCCACAAACTGGCAGTAATAGTGTAATATTACTGCCAGTTGGAGATACACCTAGCAATGATAGTTATTATCACTACCGGTTGATACAGGAAACCTGACAGTGATAATCCATATCACTGTTGGTTATATGAACAACCGGCAGTGATAAGCTCTCTGGCCAATTAATTGAAACTTTAAATTTATTTCATTTCAAAGGCTAAGTGCTTTGGGATTTTTGAAATCCTATCAAATTTGATTCAAATTATTTGAAAATTTCTGGAGGCATACTATAGGACATGTAATATTTTATTTAAATATTTTCCCAAATTTTGATTCTAAAATTATAAAAACCTAGATTGCTCACTATGTTAATAGTTTTAATATTTAAAAAAAATCAAATTATTTAACTTGACACGGCGGCCATGATGGGCCATCGAGTCTCTATTACGATTGTGCACGGCACTACATACGATTCAGCCTCATCAAGGACCAGCAAGTCGGGCCTCTCAAGAAGCACCTCTCTTACCTTCTGCCCATCCAAGCCTTCATCGGACTACACAGTGGGAAAAGCTGAAGGTAAGATTGAACAAATGTGATTGCAAGTCGAGTCTTCCCCAAATTTTTATCAAGTTCTAAAATTATAAAAATCTTCAACCACACTTTTCTTTGAGCTGCCAAAGAACAGAGCGAACCAGTTCAGAGCATAACCTCAATTTCCATTATTGCATATATTACATTAATTGTTACATATGAGAAAATAAACATGTCGTTCATACAAAAGAAAGCATACATTTCATTAGTACAACTAAGCTACGATTCGACCTTCGTTATGATCACAGCGAATGAACGTAGCTTCGTCACTCTCTTCCATGATACTTAGGTCAACATCCTCTCGGAAAGGGGGAAGCTCATCGAATTGGTTGTACTCTTCCTCATTAACAACAATCTCAACTACGACAATCCTTCTTTTTCCTTGAATAACCACATGGCGCTCCTTGTTAGCCGGGTCGCCATAAAGAAGATTTGTGTAATGTAATTAGCAAGTACGTAATGGTTCTTCTCTCAGATGTCGACGAGTTTGAGGTCCACGGTAGTGATACTGCATTTGTTGATATTCACGCCCGAAGTCGACCCATTGGCATCGAAGAGAGACCTTCAAAGGTCCATAGTCAAGCTCCTAATTCTTTCTATGAATCAGAGTAGGTTTGCCTATTTCCATTCTTTGTCATAGGCATCTATACGGATACCGCTGTTTTGGTTGGTGCTCTTTTTATCTTGCGCTCTTGTATAAAATGTAAAACCATTTATGTCATATCCTTGGAATGCCTGAATTGTAGTTGATGGTCCCTAAGCTAACACTTTCAACTGAGTGCAGTCTGTCTCCGTATGCATCATGTGTCTACGCAAATAATCACCGAAGTTATCTCTGTGCTCTCTCGCAAGCCAAACCTCTAACCTCCCTGTGTTTGTTCTGGATAGCATGTTCTTATGCATGTTGACATATGGGGACACCATAACTGATTGTCCCAAAACTACGAAATATGCTTGTGTAAATGAAGTTAGATTGCTAGTACATAGTAATTTCTCGCCTAGTGTCCCTTTACCCTGTAGCCTCCCCTCATGCCGAGATACAAGCACACCAATCGGTTTGAGATCCATATAATCGATGCATAACTCAATGACCTCCTCGGTTCCCCAGCCATTGGCAATGCAGCCTTCTAGTCGATTTCGGTTACGAACATATTTTTTATAACCCCCATGAATCTCTCAAAAGGGTACATCTGATGTAGAAATACGGGACCAAGAATCCGTATCTCTTTCACAATGTGAACAATGAGATGGACCATAATATCGAAAAAAGATGGATGAAAACACATCTCAAGCCTGCACAGAGTGTAGACCACATCTTCCTGCAGCTTATCTAGTTTTAACAAATCGATGGCCTTCTATGAAATCACGCTGAAGAATGAACACAACTTCATAATTGGGTCTCGGACTTTCTCTAGCAGAACACCCCTAATTGCAATTGGAAGCATCTGTATCATCATCACGTGGCAATCGTATGACTTCATACCAATTAATTTTAAGTCTTTCATTGAGACTACTCTCTTTATGTTAGCAGAGTAACCAGACGGAACTTTGACTCCGTGCAAGCATTCGCAAATGCTAATTTTATCTTTCTTGGTCAGAGTGTAGCATGCTGCGGGAAGGTACTTTTTGCCTATATCCATTTCTTCGTTATGAAGCTCCTTCCTAAGTTTCATATCTTCGAGGTACATCTGTACTTGGAGTGTATCTTTCGTTTTGCCAAGTATGTCTAGTAAGATACCAAGCAAGCTATCACACACATTTTTCTCTATGTGCATGATGTTGATTGTGTGTCGAACTTCCAAGTGCTGCCAATAAGGTAGGACCCAAAATACTGATCTCTTTTTCCACAAAGGAGCCTTATTCCAGGAACTCGGAATAGATGTACTACCGGCTCCCTTTCCGTGAATAATTGTAAGATCTTTTACGGTGGCAAATATCTGTTTCCCAGTGTGATTCTTCGGAGCTAAGGCAGTCTCATTTATCCCATCAAAAGCTCTCTTATTATTGCAGTAGGGGTGATCCTTGCGGAGGAACCTACGATGCTGCATGTAAGCCATTTTTCGGTAGTTCTTCAGCCATCGGCTAGCTGTATCATCCAAGCACTAGCGCATCCGTTGAAGCCTTTTGTCATCTAGCCTGACAGGTTGCCAAGAGTATGGTAATCATTGATAGTTACGAACAACAATGCCTGTAGGATAAAGTTCTCTCTTTTATACTCATCCCATACCCGTACACCATCATTCCACAAAATTAGAAGATCTTCAACCAATGGTTTGAGGTACACATCGATATCATTGCCAGGTTGCCTGGGCCCTTGGATCAGTAGTGGCATCATAATGTACTTTCACTTCATGCAAAGCCAAGGAGGAAGGTTGTAGATGCATAAAGCCACCGGCCAAGTGCTATGACGACTACTCATGTTGCCGAAAGGATTCATCCCATCTGTACTCAACTCGAACCTTATATTCCTCACATCGTATGTAAAGTGCTTCTTATATTTTTTTGTTGATGTTCCTCCATTGCATAGAATCAGTAGGGTGTCTGAGCATTCCATCCTTCTTACGCTCTTCGGCGTGCCATCGTAGCAATTGGGCATGCCTTTTGTTTGTAAACAATCGCTTCAGACGGGGGATTATAGGGTAATACCACACCACCTTACGGGGAGTACACCTCTTCTTCTTACGCTTCACCCTGACATCATCATTCTCGATATCATCATCGTTGCCCTTATACCACTTTGCTTTGCAAACAACACAGGCATCCAAGTCTGCAAACTCATTGCGATACAATATGCAATCGTTTGGATATACGTGTATTCTTTGTACTTCCAGTCCCAATGGGCAGACAACCTGCTTAGCCTGGTACATAGTTGTAGGCAACACATTACCATCTGGAAGCAAGTTCCCCAAGAGACATAACAGCTTAGTAAAGCTCTTATCGGACCAACCATTGCTTGCCTTCAACTGCAGTAGTGAAAGCACAATATGCAGCATTGTAGAGTCCTCTACCATATGCTGGAACTTTTGAAACTCCCTTTCACTCGTGAAATCCCCTTCACATCACTCAACATTTGATCTAGATCATCTTCGTGGCTATCAATGAACGTATCTTCCACCGCCGTCATATCATTGTTTTTGTCATCTTCATCAATGTGTTGCCCTTCATGTACAATATCAACTTCACCGTGCTCGGTCCAACAGGTATAGCTAGCCTTGAAACCCCTTCGAAGCAAGTGTGCACGTATTGACTCTATGTTAGAAAACAACTTCTCATTTTTGCACTCAACGCATGGACAACACATATAGTCCGCCATGTTCTTCGACTTGTGTGTCGCATCCGCATTGAGAAAACAAGTCACACCACTAAAGAACTCTGGACTACGACGGTCCATGTCATACATCCACCTTCGGTCCATCTACAGTTAATTATATCAAACTACATTTCAGTATATCAATAAACGATACCAAAATAATTTATTCTTTACATTAGTCATGCAGTGCTAATTAATTAAAATGATAAACACATTATAAGCATATAACTGCAAATAACAATATAATTGTAAATGATTAGATTTATAAATACATCTAGCAATTTTGCCTATATTAAAATACATCAAACCTTTTTCACTATTTAAATATCCATCTAGCATTTTTAATTATTTAGAAGATTTATTCATTTCATTTTGTTATGTAGCGCTATTAAATTAAATTAATATACATCGAATAAGCGAGATAATTGAATATAAGGATATATTTCTAAATAATTATGTATCTTGCAACTTTCATTATTGGAAAATCCATCTACCATTTTTCATTATTTAAATATTCAACTAGCAATTCTCACTATTTATAATTCATCTAGCAATTTTTACTATTAAAAATTCCATATAACAATTTTTCATTATTTAAAATAATTGTCCATCTAGCAATTTTCATTACTTAAAAATCCACTACAGCACTAAAATGGATAAGAGTTATAATTTATTTAATAATTTAGCTAGATTTTAATTTGAGCACTACCGACCTAAAATGTTCACACCATACAATCAACAATTATCAACATCTAGAGCAATCTATAAAGTAAAATTTTACTATAAATATAACATAGATCAAGTCAGTAACCTCGAAGAGAAATACGAGACAAATTTTAATACACTTTTTTAGTAGCAACTCACCAAGATAATAACTACCGATCAAAACAGAGCTCCTCTCTGTTCTGCTCAGTCGGAGAAGATGTCGCCTCGAAGAAAAATACGAGAAAAATATTAACACAATTTTTCGACAGCAACTCGCTAAGAAAATGAAAACCGAGCAAAATAGAGCTCCTCTTTGTTCTTTCGACAGCAACTCACCAAGAAAATAACAACCGAGCAAAACAGAGCTCCTTCTATTTTGCTCGGTCGGGAAGACGTCGGTCGGGGCCAGCTATATAAATACCTTATCATTGCCGGCTCTGTGCAGATTCAGTAGTGATAAGGTCAGATTACACGGGAAAATTCGATTGCGCGGGAAAATACATATCACTACCGGTTAAAGAGTAAAGCCGACAGTAATAGTTTCGATATCACTGCCGGTTATAAATGGAACCAGTAGTGATAATTTACTACCGGTTTTGAGTATAAACCGACAGTGATAGTGTGTTATCACTGCCGGTTGGTTTCTCGAACCGGCAGTGATACGTTTCCCGCACGGCCGAGCTTACGAACCGGCAGTGATATGTTATCACTGACAGCTCTAGCTTAACCGGCAGTGATATGGCGGCAAGAATTACTGTTGTGTAGTAGTGTCTGTCTAGTGCAGGGCAGATGGGGCTAAGGGATGAGGGTCTAAGGGTGAAGGGTCGCAATTCGCTTGGTCGGAGTTCAAGCGAAGTTCCAGTTTAGGCTGTTTCGAAGATGCTATCGTGCCAAGAGTCATGACTCCTAATGAATCGTTGTGGGAACTGCAGCTTTCTTGTGCGCTTCATGGTGGTGGTAAAACTCCAACTGAGAACATGCGTGGAGTTATCGAATGGCTGTAAATTCAAGAGACAAAATTTGAACGGTCCGTAAATTACTGGTGATATAGCTTGACCGTGGGACTTGTTCTGTAATCAACAATATGTTAGAAATTGGCCCATTGGATGGCCCATTTCCTTTAATTCCAAAGCATGCATAATTTAGTATCATATTGCCTAGCCAAGTGGAGATTAGACAACTTAAATGGTGGAGTTCTTTCTACCTCTAGAATAATGACACTTGTCATGAGTATGGCATAGGGTGGACAGTGAATAAACACACACATGCACGCACGCACGCATTTGTGTATTTTCGCGTGAAAATTCACGTGATTTGTGACTTGCGACGAGCGACCGCAAAAATAGAGTAATCACTAAAAAGCGTGAAAATTCGCGTGATTTGTGACTTTTCCTAAATAGAGTAATCACTAAAAAGCGTAAGATTACTCCGTATGAGGGATGGAAGGGGAGAAAGCCCAATGTTAATTTTCTAGGAACTTGGGGTGTTTAGCAAAAGTCAATATACCATTGCAGAAAAAGAGAAAGCTTGGACCTAAAACAGTCGATTGTATTTTTCTAGGATATGCACATAACAACACGGCCTATAGATTTTTAGTAGTAAAATCAGAAACTCCTGAGATTGTTGCTAACACAATAGTGGAGTCCAGAGATGCTTCATTCTTTGAGGATATTTATCCTATGAGACCAGCAGGTAGTACTTCACAAACAAAGAATACTCAAACTGAAAATAATAATAATAGTAATGCTGAACCTACCATTGGTTTTGAACCAATAAGTGATACACTACTAGTAGAAAATATTTATGAGGAGGATAACAATTTAGTCGCAGAGGCTCCTCGTAGGAGCAAGAGACAAAGGGTTGAGAAAACCTTTGGCGACGACTTTATTGTATACCTCGTGGATGATGTGCCAAAATCTCTTTCAGAGACTTATGCACTACCTGATGCTGAGTATTGGAAAGAGACGGTCCGTAGCGAGATGGATTCCATCATGGCTAACGGGACTTGGAAGATCACTGATCTTCCTAGTGGGCGTAAACCTGTTGGATGCAAGTGGATCTTCAAAAAGAAGATGAAGCCAGATAGTACTGTAGATAAGTACAAGGCAAGACTTGTGGCCAAAGGTTATACTCAGAAAAAAGGAGAGGATTATTTTGATACTTATTCTCTTGTCGCCAGATTAATTACCATTAGAGTGCTCATTGCATTAGCTGCTTCCCATGGTCTACACATCCATCAAATGGATGTAAAGATAGCTTTCCTTAATGGAGAGTTGGAGGAAGAAATCTATATGGAGCAACCAGATGGTTATGTGATTACTGGACAGGAAAATAAAGTGTGCAAACTATTAAAATCCTTGTATGGTCTAAAGCAAGCACATAAGCAATGGCACGAAAATTTTGATAAAACTTTGACATCTGCTGGTTTCATTGTTAATGAGGCAGATAAGTGTGTATACTATCGTTATAGTGGGGGTCAAGGTGTTATTTTGTGTCTGTATGTTGATGACATACTTATATTTGGGACAAACACTGCTGTAATTACCGAGGTCAAAACTTTCTTATCTCGATGCTTTGATATGAAAGACTTAGGAGAGGCAGATGTTATTCTGAATATTAAATTGATAAAGAATGTGGATGGGGCCATTTTGTACCAATCCCATTATACTGAGAAAATATTGAGTGAATTCGGCTTTGAGAATTGCAAAATTTCCCCAACACCTTATGATCCGAGTGTTAAGCTTCGAAAAAATCAAGGGTTAGAGAAAGATCAATTAAGATATTCACAAATTATTGGGTCTCTTATGTATCTAGCTGGTGCCACAAGACCTGATATCTCATTTGCTGTGAGCAAATTAAGTCGGTTTACATCTAACCCAAGAGATGATCATTGGGAGGCACTTGAAAGAGTGTTGCGCTACTTGAGATGTACAACATCTTATGGAATTCACTATACTGGGTATCCTTCTGTTTTAGAAGGATATAGAGATCAAAGCTACAAGTGGTTATGTTTTTACCTTAGCTGGTACTGCTGTTTCTTGGAGGTCTTGCAAACAGACCATATTGACGAGGTTAACCATGGAAACTGAACTTGTAGCACTAGATACAGCAACTGTTGAGGCTGAATGGCTTAGAGAGCTACTGTTGGACTTGCCATTGGTTGAGAAACCAATACCGTCGATCCTAATGTACTGTGATAACCAAACAGTGTTAACTAAGGTTATGAGTACTAAGGATAACATGAAGTCCTCCAGACATGTGAAACGTAGGCTCAAAACTGTCAGAAAATTGAGAAACTTCGGAGTTATTGCTGTGAATTATATTCGTACTAAGAAAACTCTGGCAGATTCTTTTACAAAAGGACTTGCAAGGAAGACGATTTCCATTGCGTCTATGGACATGGGCATGAGGCCCACTTGAGTTACACCACAATAGTAATCCATTTCTTCGTGATCGGAGATCCCGTGAATTAGAAAATGGAAAAAAACAAGTTGTTGTTGTAATATGAGAGTACATATTATTCAATTGTACTGATGTCCTAATAGACAAAGTACTCTCGACTGTATGGAAGGTTGGCTTAAAGCCTTAATGTATTCTAAAGTCAGAGGAAATAAAAAAGGTATTGGCCTACATGATACCTATAATAAATACACCTACTTGAGCTAACGTGAGGTCACAGTTCACAAGGATTGGGCATTCTCTAAAAAGCTCATGAGCAGATAAGGGAGCATGACCATATAACGCTCTGTTTAGGCGTGGTGTATTGGCAGCCTAGTATCAGTTGTGATTTCCAGGTGAAGTCTGATCATGAAAAGCTATGAATTCAAGGCATAGTCCATTCATCAGCTGTGAAAGGATGAACCTTGCTAATCTAGTTGCAAGTTCAACCCGTACGGGACTTACACCAAAAGACTGGTATATTAACAACACTTCAGTACAGTGATCTTTATTATCTTTTCTATTGATTTCTTTGGAATTGGTGGGGGATTGTTAGAAATTGGCCCATTGGGTGGCCCATTTCCTTTAATTCCAAAGCATGCATGGTTTAGTACCATATTGTTAGCCAAGTGGAGATTAGACAACTTAAAAGGTGGAGTTCTTTCCACCTCTTGAATAATGACACTTGGCATGAGTATGGCATAGGGTGGACAGTGACTAAACACACACACGCACGCGCACGCATTCGCATATTTTCACGTGAAAATTCGTGTGACTTGTGATTTTTGCTGAACCTTGCAATTATCTCTCCATTCAATCTGTTTAAATGAGATTTAAACATCTATTTTAATTCAGTGTCATTATGCGATCGCCATTAGTGAGTTGATTGACATTATGCGCCGCCATTAGTAATCGCCAGATTCAAATTGTCGCCATTAGTAATCGTCATATTTAATCGACATAATGTGGTCGCCATTAGTGCGCGTCTATATAAACTCCTGGAGACGTCCAGGATGAGGACACTGAATTCTCCTCCATTTTACCTCCTCTCTGAATTACTGTACTGTTGAGTTGAGTTGTTGAACGTCGTCAGCCTTCCTCCACGGCGTGCACCGTGAAGGAGGAGCGGTATCTCTGAGCCATTGCCGCAGAGTTCACCAGCACGGGGTGACAATAAGGTTCCTGGGTAGCGCATCAGCGTGACCGCTTTGCTTCTTCCATGACATCGACTACTTCCTCGACCGCATCTACGCTACGCTGCCTTCTGTTCTTCAGCAAGCCTGATAGTAAGTCATTCGTGTGTTTAATCGACTTCATTAAATTACAATACTTGAGATATTCTGAAGTACAATGTGTTGCCTGCTGTTTTATGCATATCTAGTCATTTGTTATCTTTGCCTCAAAATAAAATCTGGAATAAAAATATTGCACCTATTTTCAACACAATGTAAGGGAGAAAGATTAATGGCTTGTATTTTTGGATGTGAAATCACGGGCAAGGGCATTTAAGCTTTGACCACCCCTGAATTATTTTGGGAGATATTCTGGGGGAGATTTGGATGGAAGCTCGAGATCATTTTGACCGCTTGAATGATTCCTTGGGCTCCTTTCCCCGGTGTATTTGCATTTTAGTCTTGCAGTTTATTCGATCTAATCGTTTATGCTTGTGCATCAAAACCTTGAGCACCCGGGACGGACACGAGGTTTCGGGAAGGTGCCGTGGAGGCACGGTTTTGCCAAAGACTCAAGCAGTTACAGGAGCCGGGACAGAAGCAAGAGGAGAGATCAGGGTAGAGTGTGCCGATTGGAGGAAGAGCTTAGAGTTACGAAGGCTTCCATCGAAGATATGGTCACGCAAAAAGTGTCCGAAGCAATAAGCCAGCTTCAGGGAGCACTACGAGCGACCAATGTTCAAGCGGCGCCGGAATCCATGATCAGTCCGACCGCGCAAAAGAGCAGTTGCGCGTCCGCCGTGGCCCTTGTAGCAGATGACCCGTAGGCCCATCATCCCGTGGACAGCATCAAGGTTCACCGCCAGTGTGAGCTACACATTGATATGCGTAACCTCTCCTACAATGTGGCTTACGGCATGGCTTATCCGGTGGAGGCGGGCCAGACGTTCCATTGCAACCAGATACCCTCCGGATACTTGAAGGTCACGGTGGAAGAGGTGGTGGGGGGCTTCGAAGATCTCATGCTCGAGATTGCTGGGGGCGACGACGTGACTAAGCTTGGACAGGCCCTCCATGGTACATTCATCCTCTGGCGCAAAAAGTACATCATATTTCCATATAGTGTGGAGGTTATATCTCCAGCAAGAGAGGCCCCACGGTTTGAGCCAACTACAGGAGCAAGCACGCCTCCTCCACATCGACAACCCACAACTCCTCCAGCGTCGCCTGCACGCAATGCTTCCCCGGTGGTCCAGGCCACGCCTCCTCCACCTCCCGCTCCACAAAGAAGCCCGACTCGCCGCCACCGCCACCGCCACCGAAAGTAAGAAGCACCCAACATCTCCAATACCACGCCCAACATCTCCCCGAGGAAGAAGCTCGATGTCGGGAAGGAGGATCTCAAGACTGCACCTCCTCCCACGAAGTCGGCATCCGCGCACAGAGAATGTCAAAAGAACCGCCAAAGAGGCCATATGATCTCGATCATGAGGAGCTAGCAGATCCAGAAGATGGGTGTGGCCAAAATTATGCCAAAGAAACCAGAGCCCAAGGTTAAAATAGATAAAAAAACTGTGAAGCACTTTCAGTCATGCGGAACGGCGCCACCGCCTGTGATGAGCGACTACAAAAGGACAATAAGAAAGGCTACAGTGAAAAATACACGGGCTCTGTCGGCGGGAAAGAAGAAGAAAGTGGAAGATGAGCAGAGTGCTGAGGAGTTGAGGAAAATGACATTCCTGAAGGAGGCGGGACTCCAATCAATAGACCAGGATCTTCAAGTGGCACCAACCAGATGGAAGTATGAGTTGGGCAAACCGCTAATTGATCCAAAAGATATAAAAGATCTCCCAATCAAGATGCGTCAAATACATGAATGGTACATGAAAAGGGCATCTAAAGGAGAGCAAATGTTCCTCCTTCGTTTCCAAGATGAGCATTTCTTCCGCGGAAACAACACAGAAATATGGCTGGAATTCGAGGACTTGTACCATGTGTACCAAGGAGACGTTGTCAGCGCGTCTTTCATGTCCTCCTGGTGTCTGTAAGTGTTGATCTACTAAGTTTACCGTTTGCTTCCTCTCGTACCACAAAATTGAAAATCTAATTAATTTAGTTATCCCTTCTTATGTAGAATGGAGATACAACGATGTAGAAGACTAGGCAAACAGAACGTTGGCTTCATCGACCCAGAGGTTGTCAACGAGAAAGTCTGGTCATACGACCAAAGAAAAACCGCTAGTTGAGGCATACATTTTGCATGCAATGTTGAAACAAAGACTACAAACCGTATATACTTCGCCCTTCAACTTCAAGTACGTGTTCTCATAAACCTCTTGTTCTTGTATTTCTTAAGCCATTGATAGTACGACTATCTACTTACGCATATGTTGCAATATACGAATAGGTTTCACTGGATCCTTCTAGTCCGATCTTGACAACAGCAGGATTATAGTTCATGACTCAAGAAGGAATCCAGTCCAAAAATACCAATGGTTCATTGACGTCCTTAATAGGACATTTGCAAAGTTCAAGAAGAAGCAAAAAGGAGAATTCAAGAAAGAATTCGAAATCATAATAAGCACTCAGGTATGTACTACAAAAACTATTATTAATATACATGCGCCATATCAGTTCTTCATCTGATATTCTGAAATTTCTCCCCGTGAAGGTTAAATGCCAGACGACTGGAAACAACTTATGTGGCTACTACGTATTCCACTATATTCAAAGTTTTATCCATGGCGATGAGTCGAACATTATGCCGAGGTTCAGATATGCATGTCAATTTGTTAGCTACAACTTACATTTTAATTAATTGCATGTGATCGGATATTTATATACTTCCAATTTTAATTAATTGTCAGCCCAACATCGATGAGCATGTTAACGTGTTCGCCTCACCCAAGCGCAGACTCCAAGAACAACTCATCGGCTTCATTGTCGGCGAGGTTGTATCTCCAAATGGCGAGTTCCACGTAAGGTTTCCTGCGTTGAACACCGCTGAACTGATGATGACATTCACATCGACCAAGGACTTAAAGAGTGACGCATGCAAGAAATGAGTTCGATAATCATTTTTTTAATCATTCAAACTTGTAAACGTCGGTTGCGTGTATGCACTTGTCCATTTTTTACACTATTAAGTTCGTTTTTTTGTGTAGTGAGCTAGCTTGTGAACATGTGTATGAGTATGCATATGTAATATATATTTAATTGCACAAAAAACTCCTCCACTCATATTTAATTTTATGGTCAAAAACGATATACAAAAACACCGTAAGAACATATTCTATAATACATATAATCGAAAACTCTCTCCACAAGCGGTTGGTGACTCCAACCGCTTCTGGAGTGCTGCTCTCCACAAGCGGTTGGTAAGACTAACCATTTCTGGATATCCTTCTCCACAAGTGGTTTGTAACACGAACTGCTTGTGGAGTCCCCCACGTGGCGGCTCCACTGGCCTTCCTGGACACCTTCCCAACCACTTTTGGTGCCACATCACATGTGTTGTTGAGAAACAACAGCTTGCCAGATACCCGACGGTATCACACTTGTTGCTTAGAAGCGGTTATAAAACCGCTTCTAAAGGGGGTTACGAGCCGCTTGTGGTAGCCGGTTCTGTAGTAGTGATGCGCCGTGCAACTGTCATGGGAGGGAGGTACAAGCACTGTAGCACCCACAGTTCCTGACCTTTCTGCCTCTTGGTCAGCAACCGCTCTCGCCTTGACCTTAGAGTTGAGCCTTGGTGTCTACCCAAAGCCTATAACACTGAGTTCTCACATCTTCTGTGGCCCGATCATGTTTTCTCAAGGAGAAGAACACCCTCGTCTTGCACAAAAGCCAACACTACCAACCGTATGTAAACCGTTTGTTGCCGCTTCCGTTTTGCCCATTTATAGCCCACCTCCTCCGCTAAGCTACCCAGAACACAGTCATCATCCTTAGCTCTAATGCCCCCCTGCCATTATGCTTCACCATGGTTTGAGCCATATCTAGTGAGCTCCTACCACGATGTCTGTGTTAATGTGTGCTATTTGCTGCCTTCTTCAAATGCCCTTAATCAATTTATTGGATCATGTAGTGTAGCACTGGATCTATGCCTTCTTCCTCATCTCTGGCCACCTCTATTGCCGCTAAGAAGCTTCTTCTTCGGTGAGCCCCAGAACACTCCATGGTCATTTTCACCAACCGTGTGCCCCTCTGAGCTTGATCTGGTGCTTCTTTGCAGTCCTATTTCTTAGAGGTTAGTTAGCACCATGTGTTCGCCACTGCTGGTCATGTTCACTGCAGACCTTGTCTATGTGATTGTGGTGAGCTCCTAGCCCTTGTGTGCTAATCGATTAGGTTGATTTAGGACTGATGCTCACCGCCATCCCTTCTCCTTTTTCGTTGACCGTAGGTCTCTATGCTAATGACTAGAGCTTCACCCAAATGCCTTTAGCTCATGTGACGACCTGGTTTGCTCACCTAGCCTTCTTTCACCTAGTTCGACACCAACCCGAGAGCCCTATTGCTTGACATGATTGCATCGTTGCCTCTTGGGCCACCATCGCCTTCTTGAGCATCATGGTGACCCGCTCTTTCTATTCCTAGCCTTACCCATGCCCCTCTACCACTGCTTCCACTACTATAGAAATGTACATCATAATCGGTTCTTTTTCGTCATCATAGTCGGTTTTGGTGGTGATACAAAGTCATTAGACAATGATGAGGAGGCGCTATCGCAGTTGGTTTTTGCTCGATAGTGTTAAATGGTCATCACAATCGGTTTTTTTCAGAACTGATTGTGATGGTTCTAAGCAAGAACCGACTGTGATGACGGCTTAGGGTTTTGTACATCCTCCCAAAAATAGCACAGATTATACACAATATATCACATTCACAATATATAGCACATATTACACACAATATGCATATGAATATGTAAAACACAAATATTTTACAATATACACCATATTCGTTCACAATATAGAACACAAATATATATACTTTGTTAGTACACATATCACATTCACATGATATAATATTGTTTACATATGGACCAGTAGGAGCCTGTCAGGTCTCTAAACATACCGTCCTCCACTATAACTTCTATCCAGTACCATGACATAAGTGGTCTCGTAATTTGTTGAGATCTTTATTTTGTAAGCTTTTGATAGGGATATCAATTGTCGGCGTATTTCACCAGATAGGACCCCGTCAACGGACAGGGTTTCTCCCAAGGGTGGAGATTAGGGTTCGGTAGAGGGCGTCTTCGCGGTCGGAAACTCTAATGACTCTCGCACGGAGGATTCAGGGGATCAATAGATCAAAGAACACAGCGATGTACCCAGGTTTAGGCCCCCTGTCCCGGTAATAGCCCTACGTCCTGCTAGATCTTCATTGATGTATATTGAGCTGGCTACAATGCTCTTCATTCTTCTTTTTTTTTGCTAAGTTTTTCCAACTCTCAGTCCGGATCCACTTCCCCACGCACCAAAGCTCCCTTATATAGAGTGGGCTGGCTCGGGCAGGTAGGAAGGTGACATCATACTGATCCACGACTCATTAATTACACCCATCACTGTAGACCTGTCCCTCAAGCTTCATTTAATGTCGCTGTATGGCTTCGCACAGTCCGCCCGAGATATGATGTTCCTGCAACGGGTTTGGTGTAAGGTGTCAGAGGGATGGGCCGTCGTCGTGTCGATAGTAGAATTCCTCGCAATCAATGGCCCTGATACAACATGTCAGGCTCTAACACAGCGTGTCAAGGGAAGAAGACTTCGAAGCGAAGCCTCCCCTTCATTCTTTTGATTGCCTTCGTGGCCTGGTGAGAGGGGCCAGAGCACCCGCCTACTTACCAGGCCACCACGTGCGCCGACACCTGGCGAGTAGGGCATGATCGCCCACTTGCTCGCTAGGCCACCACGTCAGCTGATGCCTGGTGAGCAGGGCCTGATCGCCCACCTGCTCGCCAGGCCTGCACGGGGGCCAACGCCTGACGAGCAGGGCCTAATCGCCCACCTGCTCGCCAGGCCGCCGAGGGGACCGACGCCCGGCGAGCAAGGCCTGATCGCCCACCTACTTGCCAGGCCACCATGTCGGCCGACGCTTGGCGAGTAGGGCCTGATCGCCCACCTGCTCTCCAGCCGAGGGGCCGACGCCTGCTGAGCGGGCTGATCGCCCACCGCCCGCCAAAGCCGGTCGGGGTCGACGTGGCGGGGCTTGATCGCCCACCGCCCGCCAGCCGCCACTTGGGCGCCGCTGGCGAGTGGGGCCTGATCGCCCGCCTGCTCGCTAGGCCACCACGTGGTCTACTCACCGGGCGAGTGGGCCTGATCGCCCACCAGCTCGCCTGGCTACCACGTGGTCTTACTTATCTGCGGCGGAGAGGGTACCCTGGTGTGTAAAGTACGCCGACAGTAGCACCCGGGTCCGTCCTGGAACACGCATCAGTTTCTTTTAGACCTCATTTAATGTCGGTGCGTAATTGGATGGGCCCACCACTTCTGAGCACGCAACCGCCTTGGTCCTCCCCACTTCCGCCAATTTTTCTCAGGACCCGAAACGTCGCGTATTTTTGCCTTTTCACGAACCGTCTATGTGAGGGGCCTATATATATGCGTACCCCTAACCAGCAGTTCACACTTTCTGATTCTCGCACACTTTGCTCTTTGCCCTTTCATCTTCCTTGCCTAAAGACCTTGCTTCTGTTTCAATGGCGCAGTCCTTTCTTTCTTCTACTGTTGACCAGGACAGGGTGGAGACGCTCTCCAAGATGGCGCCCGAGGGTTCCCTCCACCTTCGCCGTGGAACTCTCGTGCCACGGTGCGAACCAGGGGATATCATCCTCTTCGCTTGGGGACTCCTGGCGGGCCTGGTGCCGCCATTTTCTGAATTCTTCCTCATTGTCCTTCATTTTTATGAAATCCATCATCTTCATCTCACTCTTTCCACCTTTGCATACCTCTACGAGATGTTCATAGGGGTAATGCCTAATCTCCCACTCTTCCGCTACTTCTACATCTGTCGTAGCACCTCCGATGGCAGGATTGTGGGGAGCTGCCATTTCTGTCTCTGCGACGGGCTGGCTCCCCACTATATTCCCCTTCAGCCGAAGTCCAACTGGAAGTCATGGCGGAGCGACTGGTTGTACATCGGCGACGACAGCGGGATTGACCTCCTCAGGGTGCCCTGCGCGTAGGCGGAGGCCCGCGAGAGCTGGAACTCACCTGTTGAGGAGATGGTAGATCTCCTGGTGATGGCGGCTCGCATCAACCGGCTACGAGACGTCGGCCTGATCGGGGCGCTGGTTGTCTGGGACTTCGTAGCCCTGAGGATCAACCCCCTTCGTCATTGTGCCCACCCTGCATGGCAGTATACAGGGGACAACGACATGACTAGCACGCACCCAAGCCGTAAGTTCTTTATTCTCTCGTAAATATATATCTCCTTTTGTGATCGCCACCAACCAACATTCTTGTCTCCTTTTTTTTGCCAGACGTAGGAAACTTGAACGGCCCCACCATTTCAAAATGGTTGTCTGGACTACTCCCGCCAACACCGAGCATTCCGAACTTCCCCGTCAGGGCCCGGCCGCTCTGCGATCCGAAGTCCGCAGAGTGCCTATGGATCATCAGGATATTCCCGGCGATGGACTCCACGAGCCCCTCGGCGCTATCGGCCAGCGGTTCCTTGGTGATCAGGGACCAGGCCCCAACCAACGATCGAAGCGCAGGCAAGCGACCGATCGCTCTGGACGCCTCGGGTGCGGACACCAAGAGGGCCCATACCGGGGACCAAACTCCTGCTACCACCGACTCCGCCACTTCACAAGGTGCGCCCGGAGTGGTGGCGTCTTCATCTGGGGCGACGACGTCCACCGCCCCTGCTCTGGCACCGGCTGCACCGACACCGACTCCTGCGGCCGACCTCAATGGTGCCAACACCTGTGGCACCGACCCCATTGGTGCCACCTCCAGCGATGTCGACTCCATTGGCGCCACCTCCAGCGGCGCCATCTCCAGCTGCTGCCACCGCCCGCCAGGGCGGGCTCACGATTCTGGTGGCTTCGTTCGGCTTCCAGTCACCTCCAAGAGTGGTCTGTCATGGTGCCCCGGCCGCGCAGACATCCACAGCGCCAACAGACGCAGTGGGGACTTCTGCCCTGGGGCAACTCAGCACCTCCGAAGCGGTCGAAGTGGACATCGTCGGTGCCAGCACTCAAACCCTTGCCACTTCGGTCATTCTCATCGCCCGCGCCTCTGGCCTGGGTGAGCTGCTTGCCGAACTTGGTGAAGCGCACGCAGCCGCGGGCACCCTCCTCACAGCAGCCACCCAGCGCGAAGCCCAGACATCGTAGCAGATGGCGGTGCTACGCGAGTAGCTGGAGAAGAGGGAGGCGCTGGTGGCCAGGAGAGGGCAACTGGGGTAGCCCTACTCGCCCGGGCGCAGGAGGCCGAGGCAGCGCAAAGGCAGGCGGTGAAGGAGCAGCGTCGCAGGCTGCACAACTTTGCCGTCATGCTCCGGCTGGCTTACCGGCGAATGGCGAGGTCTGTGGAGCCGCTAGGCGTGGACCTCCGCGAGCCGCTAGAGCCTTCGGCAATGCAATATGCGCACTACATCACTCGAATGGCTGAGGCGCTCAGCGGCCTACCCGCCGCCCTAGCCGCTCGCTCCGCCCAGGAAGGACGACAAGTCGCAGTTGCCATCGCGAACTTCGTACTGGCGTGCTGCACCAGCCGCAACGGTTCCTTCGATCCAATGGTCGTCGTGGCCAGCATCGAGGGAGATGACGCTGGGTGCAGGCACGCGTGCACGAGGCTGCGAGCACGTCGTCGGGCTGATGACGGTGGAGGACCCGGACCTCGACGCGGTGGTGGCGGACGCAGACGTTGAGGAGGGTGACGGGCACATCCATGTTGCGAATGACAACTGATGGTCCGGGTCGCCACCTTGGTTTTCTTCTTTTTGTTCTTGTTTTGTCTGTCTATATGCCAAAACTATCTTAGCAATTGTAATGAAATTGGCATCTTTTGGTTTCACCTGTGCGTGTTTACTTGATTGCATTTGCTTGACTTAGCTGCTAGACGACCAGCCCCTAGTCTTGCCATGATGTGAACCCAAATATTTAGGTTAGGTCAGCGCTTCAGCGCTCCTTCGGTGACCGCATGCAGCTGCTGCAAATGCAAATAAACGTTATGCAAAACAAGCAAGACGTAGACAAACAGAGCCTAAGTCCTTGCGCAAGGTTGTAACTGGCTTGTGCCCTTTCGGAACTTATATCCTTGTGATCCCTTGGAGCCTGACCGCAGGTGTCGCGGCAAGGCAGTAGGTTCCCAGGAGTGGTATTGGGCCAGCGGTGCTCACGGTGACAGCTAGCGGTGCTTCGCAGAGCCAACCCGAGGTGTGCGAGCCGCGTTTGAGCACCGTGCCACACTCACACTCTTGGTTGCCCATCCTCGCATGACGCAAACGCTGGGTGTCTCTTTTTATCAACAAGGAGCCGTCAGGTTACCGGCGCCCGTGACAACCACGCACAACCTAACCCAATAGGGCGTAAATGTCAAGGGCAGGTTGATGATACTCAGTGCAAACAACTTATCTTGGTCGCAGGCCATCGGGCGACTAGCCCCCATGCTCGCCGCGATGCGACCTTGAATGTTTAAATTAGGCCAGTGCTCCAGCACTTCATCTGCGATTGCGTGTAGCTACTAAAAACACAAGTAGACGTTACGCGGGGCATGCAGGAAATATATTGTAGAATGTAAGTCCCCGCGCGGGGTTGTCATGGTCCCTTCCTTGGAGCTCAAGCCCTTGTGATTCGGAACCAACCCGCGGTGTTGCGCGGTAAGGCAGCAGGTTCCCAGGAGTGGTATTAGGCCAGCGATGCTCACGGTGACAGCCAATGGTGCTTCGTGGAGCCAACCCGAGGTGTACGAGCCGCGTCTGAGCACTGTCCCAAACTCGCCCCCTAGTCACTGTCCCTGCCCGACACGAACATTGGGTGTTACCGCATATCGACAAGGAGCGACCAAACCGTCGGTATCCATGACACCCACGTGAAATATTACCCACCAGGGCACAAGTAGGGAGAATAAAGCGAAAGCCTTTAAGGCAAACAACTTTACTGACCGCTAGCAGTCGCTGATCAGCCAGGGGAGAGCTCGCCCATATAGCTGATCGGAGCGAACTACCGGGTACTTAAAGTTCTTATGGATAAAACTTTCGCAACAACTCCATGTTGTAGGAGTTTGCCAGCTCTTGGCCATCTTCAGTGGCCAGCCGGACCGCCCCGGGTAGAGATACTGAGACCACCTTGAAGAGGCCCTCCCAATGGGGAGAGAGTTTGTGGTGCCCGGCATGCGTTTGGATTCTGCGCAAGATTAGATCGCCCACAGCCAGTGTTCTCTCGTGGACCCGAGTTGATGCGCACGGTGGCCCGATCTTCCGATAGGTAAAGGTAAGTCGATTGGTGGAGACTCGACATTGACGATCCGGCTTCCGATCAGAACCGATCCAAACCCAGCAATCGCTACACCACGGCTCCGTTGGTTATCAACCATGCACAAACACGGTTGATCTCGCCAAGAAGGCTTATCCCTGCATGCGAATCAAGAACACAAGCAAGAACGTAGAAGAAGCAATCTGAAATTGTGAATTATATTAAGCACACGAGTTGGGGTTCTACAAACCGATGAACGGCGATACTGTTCAAAGACAGAATTGATCCAAGCAAAACCCAAGTCCTAGATGAGGGTTTGGGTGGTTATTTATACTAGGGAGTAGGAGGGGGTCGTCCATAGCATTGGAGATCTAATACAACTCAAATTGAAAGCACCAAGCCTACTTTGACTAGAGTTTGACTCGGACTGAAAAAGTAATGTTTGGTTTTTAGCAGTTTTCGGACGCATCTGAAGGAATTTTGAGGTGATGCTAGATCCTTTGGAAAGTAGACTCCTAGATCTTTCAAACTTGTACTTATGGGTCTCCAGAACCCTCCGGAATCAAAAGTTATGGCACTTTAAAGTCAGTGCTGTTGCTGGGGCCGAACTGGACTCGAACTCGGACTGAAAAAGTTCTGGATTTTTTTGTGTATTCCTATTGATTCCGAAGTCCAATTGACCTGAAACTGGTTCCATTGGAAAGATTATCTCCTTAGCTTTCGATACATATGTGGATCATTGAAATCGGAGTCCGTTTGTGGCCTGGGCGACGATTTTAGTGAACACTGCTCCTGGTGGCCGAGGTAGTCGACTCCGAGTTGAATTGGGACTCCGACTCCGAGATGAATTGGGACTCCAACTTGACTTGGATGCCCTCCTTGCCTCCCTCCTGGCCCTTGCTGGTTCCCAAGGCCTTCATGATCCTCTCCAAAGTTCCTAAGTACAATATAATCAATAATATCATTAGGTAGCATACCATCCTCACAAGTATATACACATGCACTTAGGAACGAGCTCACCTGTTGATTCAATTGCCATGCTCGTGCTCTTGTGATGGGTCCTTGCATCACAACTGGAGGAGTCTCGGGCGTATGCATAGGAGTGATGTCCTCATCATCCTCCCCCTCTTGAAGTGGAGTCGTCCTCGACTCAAGCTCATCTTCTTCTCCCATGAATGGTTTCAAATCTGCAATGTTAAATGTGAGACTAACCCCAAATTCGGGCGGCAACTCAAGTTTATATGCATTATCATTTATTTTCTCAAGTATCTTGAAAGGACCATCAGCTCTAGGCATTAATTTAGACTTTCGCAATTCTGGAAAACGATCCTTTCTCAAGTGTAACCATATTAAATCACCCGGTTCAAGTTTTACTTCCTTTCTACCTTTACTTCCAGCAGTCCTATACCTTTCATTCATCATTTCAATATTTTCTTTAGTCTTTTCATGCAATTTTAGAATAAATTCAGCACGTTCCTTAGCATCATGATTAACTCATTCACTAGTAGGTAAAGGTAATAGATCAATAGGAGCACGGGGATTGAAGCCATATACTACCTCAAAAGGACTTACCTTGGTGGTGGAGTGTACCGCCCTATTATAAGCGAACTCAACATGCGGCAAACACTCTTCCCACATCTTCAAATTCTTCTTCAAAACAGCCCTCAACATAGTAGATAATGTACGATTTACTACCTCGGTTTGGCCGTCGGTTTGGGGATGACATGTTGTTGAAAACAGCAGCTTGGTCCCCAATTTATTCCATAGAGTTCACCAAAAGTGGCTCAAAACTTGGCATCACGATCTGAAACAATAGTAGAAGGCATACCATGCAAGCGAACGATTTCTTGAAATAAAAGGTTAGCAATATTAACAACATCGTCGCTCTTATGACAAGGAATAAAGTGAGCCATCTTAGAAAATCTATCAACCACCACAAAAATACTATCCCTCCCCCTCTTGGTCCTAGGCAGTCCTAAAACAAAGTCCATAGATATATCCTCCCATGGAGTGCTAGGAACAGGAAGAGGCATATATAAACCATGTGGATTCAATCGTGACTTAGCCTTTTGACATGTAGTGCAGCGGGATACAAACCTCTCAATGTCTCACCTCATCTTCGGCCAAAAGAAGTGAGCGGACAGAACGGCCTCCGTCTTCTTGGCACCAAAATGACCCATCAAACCTCCTCCATGAGCTTCCTGTATCAAAAGAAAATGAACGGATCCAACTGGAACGCATAGGCGGTTAGCTCTAAACACAAATCCATCATTTATCACATATTTGTCCCATGTTCTTCCCTCTTTGCAATGCAGCAAGACATCCTTAAAATCATCATCATTAGCATATTGTTTTTTAATTGATTCCAATCCAAATATACAACAATCAAGTTGGGACAACATGGTATATCTCCTAGACAAGGCATCAGCAATCACATTATCCTTCCCTTTCTTGTGTTTGATAACATAAGGAAAAGATTCAATAAATTCAACCCATTTAGCATGTCTACGATTCAGTTTCACTTGACTGCGAATAAGTTTTAGCGACTCATGATCGGAATGAATAACAAATTCTTTGGGCCAAAGATAATGTTGCCACGTTTCTAAAGATCGCACAAGAGCATACAATTCTTTATCATACGTGGAATAATTAAAAACAAGTCCACTCAATTTTTCGCTAAAGTAAGCAACAGGTTTACTATCTTGCATCAAAACACCACCAATTCCAACCCCACTAGCATCACATTCAAGCTCAAAGGTCTTATTAAAATCAGGAAGTTGGAGTAAAGGTGCATTAGTAAGCTTATCTTTCAAAAGGTTGAAGGCATTCTCCTGTGCTTGCCCCCAATGGAACACAACTCCCTTCTTCATCAACTCGTTCAATGGTGCTGCAATGGTGCTGAAATCCTTCACAAAGCGGCGGTAAAATCCACCAAGTCCATGGAAGCTCCGCACTTGTGAAATCGTCGTGGGTGTTGGCCAACTCTTAATTGCGTGCACCTTTGCTTCATCCACCTCAATTCCCTGCGGAGTCACAACATAGCCAAGAAACGATACTCGTTCGGTGCAAAAAGTGCACTTCTCGAGGTTACCAAATAAACATGTAGCACGCAAAGCATCAAAAACAGCAGTAGATGATCAAGATGTTCATGTAACGATTTGCTATAAATCAAAATATCATCGAAATAAACCACCACAAATTTTCCAATGAAAGCTCGTAAAACCTCATTCATTAAGCGCAGGAAAGTGCTAGGTGCATTAGTTAAACCAAAAGGCATGACTAACCACTCATACAATCCAAACTTGGTTTTAAAGGATGTTTTCCATTCATCTCCCAGTTTCATTCTTATTTGGTGGTATCCACTACGCAAGTCAACCTTAGAAAAAATTATAGAACCACTTAACTCATCAAGCATGTCGTCTAACCTAGGAATAGGATGACAGTACCTTATTGTGATATTGTTAATGGCTCTACAATCTACGCTTTGCGCCTAACCGCCATCTTTCTTAGGAACCAAAATAACAGGAACAGCACAAGGACTAAGGATCTCACGTACATACACGCGGTCCAAAAGATCTTGGACTTGGCGCTGAATCTCCTTAGTCTCCTCGGGGTTGGTCCTATAAGCAGCTCGGTTTGGCAAAGTCGCTCCCGGGATCAAGTCGATTTGGTGCTCAATACCTCGAATAGGTGGCAGCCCCGGGGGTATCTCAGCTGGGAACACATCCTCATACTCCTGCAAAGGTTAGTGACAGCAGGAGGCAAAGAGCTAGACATATCATGAAATGAAAATAAAGCTTCTTTGCATATCAAAGCATAGCATGGTGCATCATTCTCATTAATTTCAGCAAGGTCAGATTTTGTAGCAAGCATAACACCACCCTTCAATTTAATTCCCTTGGACCTAGAACTAGGTTCTTTCTTGTCTTTCTTAGGTGGGAAAATATTTTTAGCCACTTGCTGATTTTCAGATTCTAGCGCACTCTCCTTTCTCTCATTTTCAGCTCTCTCTTTGTCACATTGCAAAATTTCAGCAGGAGTCATAGGAAGTAAAGTGATTTTCTTCCCCTTGTGTATAAGAGTGTATTTGTTACTTATACCGTGATGAATTGCATCAGTATCAAATTCCCATGGATGGCCTAACAAAAGGGAACATGCTTGCATAGGCACTACATCAAAATCAGCAAAATCATGGTATGTTCCAATGGAAAATTGCACTCTCGCAGTTTGTGTTACCTTCACCTTTCCGCTGTTATTGAACCATTGAATCTGGTAGGGATGAGGGTGTGCACGTGTGGGCAAGCAAAGCTTCTCCACCAGATCTGAACTCACCAAGTTATTGCAGCTCCCACCATCAATTATGACACAGACACGACAGTCCTTGAAGATGAGGTACATCTGAAACAAATTATGGCGTTGCAGCTTGTCCGCTTGCTCCATTTGAGCGCCAACACTCGCTGCACAATGATTGTCCTATAATTCTCGGTGGCAGCGGTCCCTAAAATTTCCTCATCATCGTCGCCCGCCTCATGGTTATCCTCATTATCTCGCAAGGTTAGCTGCAAGAGCATATTCATCCTCAACATCACTAGCACTAATGTACCCACCTTCTTACATTTGTAATGTACGCCGACGACTTGGGCAATCCTTCATGACATGGCCCATCCCTTGCATCGGTGGCACACAATTTCCGTTGTTCGACCTGTGGAAGCCACCGATGAAGAACTCTTTGTTGGTGCTGCACATGGTTAGATTTACTCACCCGGTACTCGTGATGGCGGTGATGGTGCTTTGCTGAACGCACCCTACTCATGGAGGGCAGCAGCAGACCAATGTAAAGGGGTGGAGCTGATTTGGTTGTCCCTGTCGCGTCTTTGGTGTGGGTATGTTGTCAAATTGCTCCTTGGCCTTTGTTGTTTTCCTGCAATTCTTTTTTCGCCAACATAGCAAGTTGGAACAATCTATTGATAGAATTATATTCTTTGTAATCAATTATGTCCTGAATCTCCTTTGTAAACCCCCATAACAACGAGCCATCTTATCCTCCTCTTCCTCAATAAGTAACTAAGGTTTTTAGTACTGATCCCAACAGTAAACGGTATAAGCTAAAATGAGAAAATAATAGGAAAATTTCGATCTTGGTAAATTAGAAAAGAAATTTATTTTTATAAATGCGCATTCCAATATCTTGGTCCCCTTTAAGAAAAAACAATTGTAGATAATTCAAGACTTATGAATGGGAAAACAAGTGACTTAGTTACATCAATAATTACCTTAAACTTATTAGTAAGTAAGGATAACAGGAATGAATTGAAAATATAAAAATAACACTTGAGGTTGGGTAATAAAGATTGGGTTTCTAAAACCATGACGATGGACATGACAAAAGCTCTTAGGGTGTGTATTGGACCTGATGCCAATTGTAAGTCCACAATGAAAATTAATTAAGGATAGTCCTTCAACCTGAAAGGAAACCTTCTAATTAGCTATTTAAGTCACCAACAAAGATCTCAAAAGTTAAACCAAATAAGAGGATATATTTCTTTTCTTATTTGTTTGAATGGTCCATTTTAAGGATGTGGATCCTTTTAAAGTGAATTGGCATTTAGCTTTTACCGAAAGATAACCTTGCTGGAGTTATTCACCGTGGAACCAAAAGAAACATGCATGAGATTCCATATTTCAATAATCACCTTGGAATGTAATTATTCAACTAAATGGCTTCCATTTTTTCAATTCAAAATGTTATTCATTATTCTTAATGAGATTAAAATTAAAATTATATTTTCCCCAATATTTTACATTTGCCGGCTATATACCGGGCCAAGGATTAACAACGAACGTTCCTTTTATCCCTTAATTGACCTTGATTTGTGAATTGAACCAAGTTACCACAAGCATCTCGCAATTTCCGATTCTATTTATTCATTTCACCGGGCAAAGTCGGTTCTTAGCATTATGGTTCCCCAATAACATGCAATTCGATTGGTCGCCTTGTTTTCTCCATTTAATCAATCAATTTGCCATTAGTTTTCAATAACTCGAGGTAATTTAAACAATTTCTATTTTGTTCTCAATGTATTGCTTCGCAATTTACTAATAAACTTCCCTATTTCACACCCAATGAAGGGAGAAGATTAAGGCTGATTTTGGATTGAATCCGCAGGTTAGTTACACCCAATATTTGGGAAATTTCGGGGGATTTGAGAATCGAATATTTTGACCTGAATCCTGGCCTTTCCGATTCTTTGCTTGCGCTTTTCAAAAAGCTTAGTTTCATCCTTAGCACCAAACCTTTGAATCCTGGGCCGGTTTTGCCAAAATCAATTGCAGCATGTAAAAGGAATCAAGAGTGAGAAAAAGAGTTTTTAAGAAATTAGAGGTTTAATTCCACAAATGAAGGGAGAAATTAGAAAGCTTAGGAATTCAGGCCAATTCCCGGATCATTTAAGAAAGGCAGCTTTGACCATCTTTTGGGACTTGGGAGACAGAGGTCGGGGAACCGTTGGACCAACAGAGTCAAGAATGATCCACATTGTGCCTTACAGGCTTAGGTGGGCTTCCGTAGGTCCGCAATTCCAAACCCTCGAACTAAGGACTGGTGTGGGGCTTCAGACACCGGCACAGATTGGGGGCCCCGGTTCTGACGGCCAAAGTCATCATTGCCAAAATAAGGTTACCAAAAAGAGGAGAACTACAGGAGCACGTTGAGCCCCAAGCCACGTCCTTCAAGCCAACTCCCAGTTGAGCCAGTGTCCCGGCCAACCACGCCACCCCACAGGAGCACTGAAGCACCCTTCACCCGCCAAAAATCCCAATCCAATGGGCAATTCCAAAGAAGCCCCAGTCGGGGGCCAAACAGAAACCCCAAGACCCAAATCCCAAGTGATCCGAAGGGGTGCCGTGCAGCAACATGCCCAAGGAACCGAAACCCAAGTAAAGATCAATAAAACTGCCCTGAAACTTTCAAAGGCAAAACCCCAGATGCGGGCAGGCAAAAGACAATTGAAACCAAGTTGAACATGATGGAAGGAGGGTGGAAATGGGGCCAAAAAGAAACCCCAGGGGAATTCCCCAAGAAAAGTGATTTAAAAATTGAAAAAAAGCCCTAAAGGAAAAACAAATTTTCCTAAAAGCACCAAGCCTACTTTGACTAGAGTTTGACTCGGACTAAAAAATCAAGGTTTGGTTTTTGGAAGCTTTCGGATGCATCTGAAGGAATTTTGAGGTGAGGCCAGATCCTTTGGAAAGTAGACTCCGAGATTTTTCAAACTTGTACTCATGGGTCTCCAGAGCCCTCCGGAATCAAAAGTTATGGCACTTTAAAGTCAGTGCTGTTGCTGGGGCCGAACTGGACTCGAACTCGAACTGAAAAAGTTCTAGATTTTTTTGCATCTTCCCATTGATTCCGAAGTCCAATTGACCTAAAACTGGTGCCATTGGAAATATTATCTTCTTAGCTTTCGATACATATGTGGATCATTGAAATCATAGTTCGTTTGTGGCTGGCGACAATTTTAGTGAACACTTGCTCTCCGTGGCCGAGGTAGTCGATCTCGAGTTGAATTGGGACTCCGACTCGAGATGAATTGGGACTCCAACTTGACTTAGACACCCTCCTTGCCTCCCTCCTCCCGCCCTTGCTGGTTCCCAAGGCCTTCATGATCCTCTCCAAAGTTCCTAAGTACAATATAATCAATAATATCATTAGGTAGCATACCATCCTCACAAGTATATACCACGAGCACTTAGGAACAGCTCACCTGTTGATTCAATTGCATGTGCTCGTGCCTTGTGATGGGTCCTTGCATCACAACTGGAGGAGTCTCTGGCGTATACATAGGAGTGATGTCCTCATCACGGGTGGTGTGGTAACGCCTCGAGACTTTAGCCGATCTTGACACCATTACTGTGGCCGCTTTGTCACAGACTTCCTCCCGAAGGTTGACTTCTCTCCGAGGTGGTCTTCTTGTCCTTCCTCAATGAGCAGCCGAGCGTGCAGGAGAGCCGAACGCGTACCGGACGGAAGGACGGCTTCGCGCCATAGACCAGAAGAAAGGTGTTTCAGTAGTCACCCATTGGGACTGGTACGGTTTACCACAAAGACAGCGCTAGGAGTTCTTCCATCCACGCGCGCTTCCACTTATGGAGCCGATCAAATGCTCTGGTCTTGAGGCCCCTTAACACCAGTGCGTTGGCATGCTACACTTGACCATTACTCCTTGGATGGGCCACCGAAGCAAAGCACACCTTGGTGCCCATCTCATCACAAAACTCCAGGAAGGCCGCGCTGGTGAACTGAGTGCCATTGTCGGTGTTGATGCAATTGGCGACTCCAAAGTGGGTGAAGATTCCGTGGATGAACTTGATAGCAGTGAAGCGTGATGCGCATCGCATCGCCTCGGTTTCGACTCCACTTGGTGAATTTGTCGATGGCGGCTACTTGTGGGTGAAGCCCTCGTGGCCTCGTGAGAACGGGCCTAGGATATCCAGCCTCGCATCGATGACGACCAAGAGAGCTGGATGGTCTACTGAGCTTGGGCAGGTCTGTGGATTTGCTCGCAAAGAATTGGCATGCTAGCGATTCCTCACCGCTCGCAATCGCATCTTGGAGGCGCGAGGCCAATAAAATCCTTGGCGGAATGCTTTTGTCGAAACAAGCGTCCGGCGGACATATGCCTCTGTCGACGCTTGTTATGACGATAATAATGAAAAGGGAGGCTCTGTACTGGACCCAAACTTCGATGGTAGCACAAGAACACCCGATGTATACAGAGTTCGGGCTCTCACAGTGGAGATAATACCCTAGTCCTCAGGCTCTCGGAATTATATGTGGCTAGCTGATTGCCGATAAGATGTTCCGCTACGTTACGTGTTTGAGATGCCCCGCCCTCCCTTTATATAATAGAGAAGGGCGGTTATAATATTGAGTCCTACTCTGATACGGCGTAGGGGTTTCTATCCCGAGCTTCAGATCGGTTTAGATTACAATCATCCCTACCCAATCTACCTTTGCTTCTTTAACTAAGGCCTATCCCGATTCTTCACGCTTTGCTTGGCCCAAGTAACCTTCAGATTTTATCCAATCGACATGATCCAAGTTCGCTCGGCCGAGCCTTGGAGGATCGCTTGGTGGCCCCGGACATACATATCCCACAAGAGTCTCCTCGAGGTGCTTCATGATCGAATGCCTTCCAAATTGCTAAGCCTTCCCAAGTGCTTTTAGCCGAAGTGCTTATCGTTGGGCAAAAGAGGTCACGAAGAACTTCGCCGAATTCTCTTTTGTTTTGAGCTATCTTTGTCCCGGATTACAGCCGATCGATTTCTTGTATGTTTCAAAAATTATCTTTCTGCACTCGATTTAGATTCAGTAACGCTTATCGCTTTTGGCACGACATGAGGGCATACCATAAGAGGATGTTGTTTTGGGGTGGTACTCATCTATTCCGTGCATTACGGTTTTCGGCTTTTGGGCCCATCTTGGGGCATACCACTTGTTAACTTGATTCTTTTGGGCCATCGGCGATTCGTGCGTTGTCGTCGTGCCCGGCCCTACAGAAGTGCTCCCTAGGGCGGTTTGAGGGTTTTGGGAAAAGTGATCGATTTCGCTCGGGCGAGAATCGCCCGCTTCATATCAATCTGAACAAATAGAGTGGCTTTATACCGTTGCTACTTGCCCCTTTGTTCTCAACTTCTTCTCCTTCGCGACCTCCATTGCTAGGGCTAACTTTTCTCGTTACCCTAGTTTTACGTGCGATCGCGAGGATTCTTTATTCAAGAATGTCGCCTTCTTCTCCATAACCGCTCCCCTTCCGCCTCGACCAAAAGATTGGGCTACTTGGTGGCGAGCGGAGGGACGATTGGAGGATTTGAATCGACATTGGTGTTTCCACCTTTGGTGATGCTTGCCTTCGTCCCATGGCAAGTGAATTACGCCCTACTCCTCGTCTTTGAAGAGGTGGTCGTCTTTGAATCATTTTTTAAGCGCGGGCTTGGCCAGGCATCCCCTTTCTTGGCGGCGTTCGGGTTTTATGGAATCGAGTTAACTCATCTTAACCCTAACTCCATTCTTCAAATTCTTTGCTTTTGTTAATCTCTGTAAGAGACCTATCTTGGCGTTGGCCTCATTTTGATCTTTTTTCGCCATCTTTTCCT
Source organism: Guadua angustifolia (assembly GCA_036346375.1). Taxonomy (NCBI): domain Eukaryota; kingdom Viridiplantae; phylum Streptophyta; class Magnoliopsida; order Poales; family Poaceae; genus Guadua; species Guadua angustifolia. Next base: position 56,515,432 of record CM070500.1, read on the forward strand.
CCTCAAGCCCTTCCCAGCCAGAATTCTCCCAAAGCGGTTGGCGGTCTTTGGGTTTGGTGAGGAGGGCATGAAAAATCTTATCTTCACATTCCTTTAAAACCTCGAATAAGGGTTGGCACCAAGAGTGGTTTTATTGCGCCAATCTGACCCCCATTGCTGCCTTCATCGGGACTCCACCCAAGCCTTCTCTGATTGGATATCGCTTCCCAAAGACAACGAAATGAACCTGTGGCTGATCTCTGGGGCTGATTGCCGACTTGAAGAGGCACGGCTTCTTGGCATAGCCGTTGTTGCCTTACTCGCACCCGAATCCAGCCCTCAAGGACCGAGTTCATCACAGGCATGAGTATGAAGGCCGCAATGACCCGACGCAGGGAGGTTTCGATGACATTTCTTCCATGCGGCGTTCTTGATCCGCGTCGCCGTATTCTTCGCCCCAAATGAGAAGATCGTCGTTCCTCGAAACCCTAGGCCTTTTACAAAACTACATCCTGCTCCTTCCGGTAAGAGGTTTCCAAGGTATCTCTATCTTTGAATCTTTTGCTCTCACGGGACTTTGATCTGAATATGTGTTCTTCGTTTTTGGACTTGCGGGATCGAAAGCCTTCTTTCGACCACGCAGCTCCCGAATTCCTGCATCCATAAGAGTGATAAGCGGACCTTTCCGACCGTCGTCCTCTGCCTTTAGCACCATAAGCGGAGCAAAATAGGTGGTCTGGTGATGATCCGTCGGGAAAGGAAAAAACCAATTGTCGCGTGAAGCTAAGAAGGCGGTCGGCGAGCAATGTCGCCCATTGGTGGCCCAGATTAGGGGACACCAGAGCTATCGACCTCCTCCCCGACTTCTTCCTCTTCAAGCCAATCTTGATACATGAAATTTCCGAGCCTCGGGTCCGTCTTGCCACGAGAGCATGCCTTCGCTCATATGCGGTGATGTTCTGGTGATAGTCCTCCCACCGGGGGGTTTGAAATCTTGAGGATAACAAAGATCCAACAAGTTGGATTCCTTTGTCTCCCCTTCCTTACTCCCCTCACGGATCGTGTCTGATCGCTATTTCTTGCGGGGATCTGTTGAAGAAATTCTTCATGAGGAACCGGTCTTGAGGCCTTCTATAGTTCTTTGGTGGAAGCTTGGTGGCGTGGCAGCGATGAGACGCCGGATCGATATTACGGCTCCAGCAGGCCCAGAGTGCCTCCTGGGCCGAGTGATACCTGCGCCTTTTCCTCTCGGCCCGACTACCCACTCCTGCGCCTTCTTGATGCGGCCCTTTTTTCTTTGCTAGGAAGCTCTTTCCACCTCTCCTTGCAGTCACCACCATGCATGCGCCAATTCCTTCACCTCCTTGAGATCTCGGTCTTGGTGCTGCATTCTTGATGTGAAGGTGACTTAGTCTTTTGGATGGTGAGATCGAAAAGCTGACCTTTGGCGTCGTTCTTCGATCTTGCTTTCGTGAGTGCAGCGCCTCGGCAAGGTGAATTGTTTGCTTGTAGTACTTTTCTTCAAGATCTTCTTTTCTTGAAGCTTGATGTTGTTCCGCCATTTCGGCGTTTGTCGATCTTTCGCCAGGATAGGAACTATCTTCTTCAAGAGTTGTTCGAGGATGAAAATCTCGAAAAAGATTCTGCTCTTGAGGTTGAAGCAGACTCATAGCAGTGGAGGAAGCCCTCATACACATGAAAATCGCGAAAACTGGAAGGGCCGATGTCATGTCCAATCTCTGGGTAAGCGCATCGACCAATTCTTCTAATGGTATTTTCTGTTGAGTGCCTTGAGTCCGATTCTATTCTTTGTCTTCTTAAGCCCGCTCATTGTTTCTTGATTTTGGGGAAAGACTAGAGGCTTCTCTTTCCTAAAATGAAGAAATTTGAAGGAGCGAAGAAGAGGCCAAAAAAGTAGCTAGGTGATACACAGGGAGGCGGGCTGGTGCGCTTTTGATTCTTGCCTTATGTCTTTGTAAATCATCATTTTGTTGAGACCGAAGAACTCACCGCATTTGGTATAATCGATGCATCGAGTCAACTTCCTTGCATGATGTCGGGTACTTAATGAAAAAAATCAATGTCTTGAAACCACGAGACCGATCGCCTCAGCGGCCTTGAGAGAAAATGTTCTTGGTCTTATAATCTGATGAAGCCGGCACAGCCAATGTCCCTCATAGCGTTAGCATCACAATTCAAAGGTTAGAGGAGCCTCCACAAAGATTGCAGCGCTTGAGGGCGTTGCAATTCACAGTGTGCGGCCGGTGTTGGCGATCACCAGAGTCTCTGTATCCACGAGTGGAGCTAAAAGCTGTCAAGAGGGTTTTGCGCATTGTTGATGATGATCGGTAGCTTGCCCTCATGGGCGAAGTCAAGAATCTTCTTCTTTGTTTTGGTGAAAAACTTAGATCTGGGTCTGTGTAATCCTCGCATATCTTGAACTTGCCCGTGTATTTGGATTACGAGACTTTTGTTCGATATTAAAAAGAAATATCCCAGGACGAGAATTTTCTTTATGAAATGTTTGATCCTTATCTTAGTCACGTCCGTTGAGCTTGGGCCTATTGAGCTACTCTGCCATCTTGGGCGTCCATATGCCTCTGCTGCAGATTTGACACTGACCCTCCTCGAGATATCGTGTAGCAACACGTCGGAAGGTGGACCAGTCTTCCGCCTTAGTAGCGATGTCGGTTTGAGCGCGCGTTGAGTCTCTTTCGAGGGGCGTTGCCTGTATAGAACAAGTTTGGCCTTGGTTTTTGCGTTTTTTGCAGCGTGCTACCATCTTCATCCGTCTGTTCCTCTTCCTTCCATTGAGGTTTCTTTGAAGTGCTTTCGCTGTTAGGTCTTCTTGTGCCTGCCAAATTGTATCTTCGTTGGATCATTCTTCTTTCGCGAGTTCTTCTCTTCTTCTTCATGGACTCTTCTTCTTCCTCTGAGGATCTCTCTCCTTGCCTCTCTCTCCAGAGTCGCCAGGCCTGTCGGTCGCGCCATGGATTCTGAACCTCATCTTTAATTTTGGGGGTGATGCTTGCGGAGCTGAGGCGATAATGCTTGAGCTCTGGTGAGTTTGATCTCACCATGGCGGGCCGGCGGAGGCGAGGCCGTCGCCGGGACACTGCTCGCCGTCGATGCTTTGATCGAGGTCGTCCCTAGGCTTAATAAGGCGGGGCGCCCTTATTGAAGCCATCAGAGACGCCCGAGCGTAGAGGCGTAGAAAGCTTAGAAGGGCGGCCTCATTTTTGCGGTAGTACTTTTGCTTTGTGTGTATATTTGGTGAAAGATCACTGAAGTTGTGAACAATGATGGTCTTCTTGTAATATTATTTTAGCTACTGACTCGCATACCTTTTTTCCTTATTTAGATCTCGGTGCGACCTTGTAGTGATTTTTCCTTTGTGCACGATCTCCTTATGCGATTAAGCGTAGCCCCCAGAACAGCGAGTTTTTTCCTCAAGCGTGCTTTTAGGCGACTAGACTTTTTAGATCTGGGAGCATCGTAATCGGCGGTTTAGAGCACTCGGATCTTAGTCGTGATCATTTGAAAAATAAAGGCTGGTTTGCATCTGCGGGTTGCACATGTCCTCGACTTCGATGGTAGCACAAGAACACCCGATGTATAGGTTCTGGAGCTCTCACGGTGGAGATAATACCCTAGTCTGTGCTCTGGAATTATATGTGGCTAGTGATTGCCGATAAGATGTTCCGATTACCGTTACATTTCTATCTGTCTTTGAGATGCCCGTCCCTCTCTTTATATAATAGAGAAGGGCGGTTACAATACTTGAGTCCTACTCGGATCACAGTAGGGGTTTCTATCTGAGCTCGTGTCGGTTTGGATTACAATCATCCCTACCCAATAATTGACTCGGTTTCTTTAACTAAGGCCTATCTGATTCTTCACGCTTTGCTTGGCCCAAGTAACCTTGAGTTTTATCCGATCGACATGATCCAAGTTACTTTGGTGAGCCTTGGAGGCGGCTTGGTGGGCCGGGACATACATATCCACAAGTGGCCGAGGTGCTTCATGATCGAATGCCTTCCAAATCGTTAAGCCTTCCCAGTGCTTTTAGCGATCTCAACAAGGACTAGGCTAACATGCGTGGTGTTCGAGGTGATCGAGCACTCCTTGAGCGTGGGCCTAAAGGCCAAACCCATCAAGCAATGACTCAGAAGGTTCGCTCAAGGCAGAAAGAGGCCATCAAGGAGGAAATCACGAATTTGTTAGCGGCGGGCTTTATAAAAAGTGTACCATCACGTTTGTTGCGAACCCGGTGCTTGTTCGCATAAAAGAATAAAAGCTGGCGCATGTCGTTGATTATACCGATCTCAACAAGGCTCCGCTTGAAAGATCCTTCGGGTTGCCTCGTATTGACCGGTGGTAGATTCCACGGCGGGCTGCGAACTCCTCGGCTTTACGGATGCCTACTCGAGGATATCACCGGATCAAAGCTAAAGAAGAAGTGCATCAAGACCTCATTCATCACTCCATTGAGACCTTTTGTCTACGTCACAATGCCATTCGGCAAGAAACAATGGCGCAACTTACCAATAGCGCTAATACTGGCGGTGCTTTCATTCCCGGATCGGGCGCAATGTGGAAGCATCGTTGATGATGTTGTAAATCAAATCACGGGCCAAGGAAGACCTCATATCGACTTAGCGCGAAACCTTTGAAAGCCTAAGGGCCTACAAAATGAAGCTCAACCACGAAAAATCGTCTTGAGTCCGTCTCGAAATTACTCGGATTCATTGTTTCACAACTCATGTAGTCGGTAGCCGCAATTGTAGTAAGGCGGAAGGAAGAAGGCACCTCGAGAGAAATCAGAGACACATCTACTTCGTCGGCGAGTATTGGGAGAGTCCAAGTGCGATATCCTGAAATCTGAGAAACTACTATCACTGCGTGTTGCTTGCCTCCCGCAAACTCAAGCACTACTTCCAAGAGCATTCAATCACGGTGGTTACCACTGGCAAGGAGAGCGGCTGGTTTTCATCAGAAGCTTGAATAGGGCAGACTTCTTTCTCCCAACCGGGTGATAAATCACCCGAGGGAGGCCAGGCGACCAGCCAGGCACTGCACCTGCTTGAGCCGAACCGGTGACTTCATGTGTTCGATGGCCACTATCTTGTCAGGATTAGCCTCAATGCCCTGACTGGACATGAGGAACCCTAGCAGCTTCCCAGAGGGCACACCGAATACCCACTTCTTGGGGTTGAGCTTTAAGCAATTCATCCGGAGGTTGGCGAAGATTTCATCTAGGTCTTCGATCAGTTCCTCACTCTTTTTACCTTTCACAACCAAGTTGTCGACGTACACCTCAAGATTTCGCCCTATCTGTAGATGGAAAGTAATATGCATGGTGCATTAATAAGTACAACTAGCATTTTTTAACCCAAAAGCCATTCTGATATAACAATAAACGCCCATGGGGGTTACAAAAGCGGTTTTTTCTTCGTCTTCCGCCGCCATGCTAATCTGGTGGTACCCAGAGTACACATCCGTAGCACAAGAGTTTCAGATGCCGTACTGCTGAGTCGACGATGAGATCGACATGCGGCAGGGGGTAAGGATCCTTCGGGCAGGCCTTGTTGAGGTCGGTGAAGTCGACACAAATCCGCCACTTTCCGTTGGATTTCTTGGCATGCACAGGGTTGGCAAGCCACTTGGGGTGAGAGACTTCCCGAATGATCCCTGCGCGCAGCAACTTCTCTACCTCCTCTCGAATGGCATCTTGCCACTCTAGGGACTGTCTTTGGACCTTTTGTTGGACCGGGTGCACACTTGGGAGCGTTGCCAATCGGTGCTCGATCACCTCTCTGGGGACCCCAGTCATATCGGACGGTTGTCAGGCGAACACGTTAGAGTTAGACTGGAGGAAGGTGACGAGCGTGTCTTCCTATTTAGCACTGAGGCTAGCGCCAATGTTGACGGTTCTCCCGGGCTCGCCCACACTTAGGGAGACCACCTTCACCTCGCCGACCGAGTTGGGCGAGGCACGTGTCTCCGCCTGAGGGGCACCCGGATAGGCGGCATCAGCCGGCCTCGCACAGGTGGTGCCGCCAGGTCCAGTGCATGCTTGTGGCAATGTAAGGCTTCTAGCCTGTCCACCCAGATGACTATGGGGCCACCAGGCCCTGGTATTTTCACCACCATGTATCCATAGTGGGTCGCCGCCATGAACTTGGCCAATGCCGGTCGGCCAAGCAGGGCATTGTACGGGAAGTCGAAGTCGGCGACTTCGAAGTCTACCATTTCCGTATGGTAGTTGCTTTCCTCGCGCGAAGGTGATGGGGAGGCGCACTTGGCCCAGGAGGACCGAGCTAGCCCCCGGGGCGATGCCGTAGAAGGGCAAGGCCGAGCACAGCTCCTGTCGTGATATCTGGAGTGCCCAGAATGCCTTGGAGGATAGGAGGTTGATGGAGCTCCCTCCGTCCACTAGCACCCGCCCGAAGCTTCACATTTCGGATCATGGGCGAAACCACGATCGGAAGGTGACCTAGGTCGGGGGTGTTCTCGGGGTGGTCGGCCTGACTGAAAGTGATCGGCTCCTTTGACCACTTTAGCATGCGACCGGCCCCTAAACTCGGTGCCATGGCGCAGACCTCCCTCCTCAGACGTTTGTACGACGTATCGGAGGGGTAGGTGGACGAGCCACCGTGAATGTACGCCACAGTTTGGTCTGCCTGCTGGAAGGCCAGCGGGGTGGGGTCTTCGTCTTGATCGTCGTTGCGGGGGCGGTGCTCCTTAAGCCACTGCTCCACCATCTTGCTCACAACCTAGCAGCTGGCCAGATCGTGAGTGTTTGTCCTGGGATCGGGTAGAAGGGTCTGCCCTCCTTCTCCTCGCGGTGGTCATTTCTCCGACCATGGTGATCACCTTGTCGGTCACGACGGTCATCCCACCGGTCACGGCAGTCGCGCCCTCGCGGCTTGGTATCCTTATGCTCGCGCTCAGCGGTCAGGATCCGTTTGGTCTCAACCATCTCGCACCTCCTCACCCTCTTGTTCGCCAGGCTGGGACCCCTCGAAGTCCCGGCTTCATCTCCATCGCGCCCACACGCGGGGCCAGACACCGGCCCCCGAGCCTCCGCCGCCCGCACACACTTGTGCGCCAAGGAGAAGAGCTCGGAGGTGGTGATGTTGTTGTGGGTGGCCATCTTCTCCCGCATCTTGTGGTCTCGAACGCCTCTTCGAAAGGCGATGATGACCGACTGCTCTGAAATCCGGGGGATCATGTTGCGACAGTGACAGAATCGTCGAATGAAGTCGCGCAACGACTCCCCTCTTTCCTGCTCGAGGGCATGGAGATCGTCCTCCACGCCCGGTTGTGTGAAGGAGCCTCGAATGTTGATGACGAATAGGCCGCACAACTCCTCCCATGAGCGTAATGATCCTCGTGGGAGGTTCAACAGTCAGGACCGGGAGGACCCCATCAAGGCCATTGGGAAGTAGTTGGTCATGGCCTTTTCAGACCCGCCAGCGGCACGCACCACCGTGGTATAAATCTATAAGAACTCCTCTGGGTTGGTGGTGCCGTCATACTTCTCGATGGAGGTCGGGCGAAACCTATCGGGCCACACCACACGACGCAGCCATCGAGAAAATGCCTAGCACCCGACGCCGTAGGGGGAGTCCTACCGTCCACCTGAACCCTAGCCCAATGACTGCGCCGGGGAGTGCGGATCGCGACTCCCCAAAGAGTCGGAGAAGTGGACCTCCTCCTCACTCTGAAGGTGAGAGTCATGGGAGGATCTCTCATCCCCAGGAGCCATCCGCCTGTCGCGGCCCTGCTCCTGGGTGCGACGGCGCTACAGGTGATCACGTAGATCATCACTGCGCCGCCGGCAATGCTTCTCCAGATGAACCCTCAGGTCCTTGCAGCTCCTCGCAGAACCAGGACCCTCATCTTGCACGCCCTTTCCTTTACTCTAGCCCTCCTGGCCAGAGCGCTTCCCGCTTGGGGGGCTGGAAGCTTGGGTACGGTCAGCACGCACCCTTGATCGAGGGGTACTGACAGTACCTGACCGGTTGGGCATCCCTACGCGGAGCTGGGCCATGTCTATAAGGCCAGCAATGTCCCACAGCCACGTCGTGGCCGGGGTGTCTCCTACAAGTTCCACCGGAGGGTGGTCCAGGAGGAGACGGACTGCATGCAGGTTCTCGGTCGGAGTGGCTGCCACCATGTCCAGCCGACGCCGAACTGGATGTTTAGCCGCTGCCAGGGGCACCGTCGCCTCTCTGTGGGGGCAACGTGTGACGATCCCTCATCCAGCGGGAGCGTTGGGACGTGTTCTGGGCGCTACTAGCCTTTGTCGCCTCTTGTTATGAGTGTGAACCTGCCATCACCAGATGCGCGGTCCTTTTGGACAGAAGACCGGAATCCTCCGGAGAGATAGCCGGGTGAGCCAACCGCTAGCCCCCTACTTGGCGCACCCGTGTCGCCGTATTTCACCGGACAAGACCCCTTCAACGGACAGGGTTTCTTCCAAGGGTGGAGATTAGGTTTGGTAGAGGGCATCTTCGCAGTCGAAAACCCTAATGACTCTCGCACAGAGGATTCAGAGGATCAACAGAACAAAGAACAAAGCGATGAACCCAGGTTCGGGCCCCTTGTTCGGGTAATAGCCCTACGTCCTGCTAGATCTTCGTTGATGTATATTGAGCTGGCTACAATGCACTTCGTTCTTCTTTTTTTGGTAAGTTTTTCCAACGCTCAGTCTGGATCCCCTTCCCCATGCACCAGAGCTCCCTTATATAGAGTGGGCTGGCTCGGGCAAGTAGGAAGGTGACATCATATTGATCCATGACTCATTAATTACACCCATCACTGTAGACCTGTCCCTCAAGCTTCATTTAATGTCTTTATATGGCTTCGCCTACCCATCCGGGATATGATGTTCCTGCGACGGGTTTGGTGTGAGGTGTCAGAGGGATGGGCCGTCGTTGTGTCGATAGTAGAATTCCTCACAATCAATGGCCCTGACACAGCGTGTCAGGCTCTAACACTGTGTGTCAGGGGAAGGAGACTTCGAGGCGAAGCCTCCCCTTCATTCTTTTGGTTGCCTTCGTGGCTTGGCGAGAGGGGCCAGAGTGCCCGCCTACTTGCCAGGCAACCACGTGCGGCGACGCCCGGCGAGAAGGGCATGATTGCCCACCAACTCACCAGGCCACCACATCCGCCGACGCCCGGCGAGCAGGGCCTGATCGCCCACTTGCTCGCTAGGCCGCCGAGGGGGCCATGCCCGGTGAGTGGCTCGACGCCCACCCGCCGCCAGCCACCACGGGCCGACACCCGCGAAAGCAGGTTCGATCGCCCACCGCCGCCAAAGCCACCACGGGCCGACGCCCGAAAGCAGGGCCTGATCGCCCACGCTCGCCGCCAGCCACCATGTCGGCCGACGCCCGTGTGAGTGGCTCGATCGCCCACCCGCCGCCAGGCGCCAAAGGGTTGATGCCCATCGAAAGCAGGCTCGATCGCCCACCGCCGCCGAGCCACCACGTCGGCCGACACCCAGTGAGCAGGGCCTGATCGCCCAACTACTCGCCAGGCCGCCGAGGGGGCCGACGCCCGTGAGCGGGCTGATAGCCACACTCGCCCCAGCCGCCACGGGCCAACGCCCGGCAGTGGCTTGATCGCCCTTTACTCGCTAGGCCGCCACTTGGGCCGCCGCGGCGAGTGGGGCTTGATCGCCCGCCTGCTCACCAGGCCGCCACGTGGTCTACTCATCGGGCAAGTGGGGCCTGATCGCCCACCAACTCGCCAGGCTGCCACGCGGTCTTACTTATCTACGGCGGAGAGGGTACCCTGGCGTAAAGTACGCTGACATCAATCTTCTGCAAAATAGAAATGAGTGCACTAATTTAATCTTTAAAATTTTTATGTAAAAGGCAGCTTGTGTCATGCATGTACATATACCCTTAGGAATAAGGTGTGAGTTGCTGATCTCGGCTAGCATGTGATGCATGATGTAGAAGCCACATAAGTTATCATTGTCCTATTGATGACACTATGAACAAAGAAATCAAATTAAGAGACAAAAAATAGATGTTAGAAAAATTAATTCTATGCTAGGCAATTGTACTTTGAAGCACTTCCACTCCAGCTGGTCACCACATTTGTCATCGTGTCACCCTCATTCAACAACGTGAGATAAGAAACCCTTACACATATTGAAAAGATGCCATTGAGGCAAAAAATGAATGTAGTTAAATAGAAAGAAATAGGTTAAAGGAATGTACTTACTTCTGCAAAATAGGCTTGATCGCGTAGGCCATCGATCTCTTCTCTAGTGAGTTGAAAGTGTAGACTTTATTTTCACTCGGAGCAAGCACGAGTAGAACCCAATGGTTGCTTATTAAATGGAATGTAGTGCAAAAAAAGTTCATATACAGTTTAAGTGCATACAAGTAATTGAAGGGTAAAGTACTATTTACTCCTTGTGGTACGGGAATAGAATAAAGTCCTTTTCCAATTTAGCCTGCAATGCTCGCTTGATGTAGTTGGAAAGGAACTCCAATTGAAACCTAGCCATGGTCGCAGATACAATCACAACATCAACGAACCTAACTCGGTGTTGACCCATCACGGCTCGTTGCCTCATTATCATGTAACTCATGTTGAATGTTAAAAAACAAAATACAAAATCCTATAAAGGTTATAGGCTCAACTGTATGGTGTGATACTCATAGCGTCAAGGATCGTATAGTAGAAATATCATTGGTTATCAGGTGATACAAACAGAAGAGATTCTAAAAACTGATTGGGAATATCCCATGCTCCTCACGGTGGAAATGTCCCTCTCAATGCCTCACATTGAAATCGATGTGGTGCTCGATCTCATTCACCTTATCAATGTACCATCCATAAAGCAAACGAGTGCACAGACCTAGAGTATTCAATTTGTTGTTAGGCAAATTGGGCTTTCCATGTACGTACTCCTTAAAATCTTGAGGGGGTCTCTGTCAACTTTCCTTTCCGGATAGAAGTAGTCTCTAAGTTCGGGACAAGGGCTTTCCATGTAATTCAAGGAGCATTGTGGCATCTATCAACTTTGCTTTCTTGACAAAAGGAGTCTCCGAGGTCTCTTGTGGTTCTTTGGCTATTGTACTAGTCTTTTTGTGTACTAGCTCTAGACTCCGCGTATGTGTCGACTTGGATGGAGGAGTCATCATGGTGGTGGGAGCAAGTGTAGGAGCATGTGCAGGTACGATAGGAACCTATAAAGCACATGCACATGTAACATATCGTAGTACTGGAATAATCAAGAAGAAGCAGGGGATTTGGCATTAAGTTTGAAAATGTGCCTCTATTGTGTGATAATGAAAGTACAGTGAAAATAGCAAACAATCTAGTCCAACACTCCAGGACTAAGCATATTGAAATCCGACATCACTTTATTCATGATCATGTTGCAAAAGGTGACATTATGCTTAGTTATGTAAGAACTGAGAACCAATTGGCTGATATTTTCACTAAACCCCTTGATGAAGCCAGATTGTCTAAGTTGAGAAATCAATTGAACATCATTGCCTTTTCAAATGTTGCTTGATAATGTCACATTAAGGGGGAGACAAGTTTGCTTATTGTGCATTTCTTGATACCCACTATGTGAACAAATAAATTCAAAGTGTTGAAATAGGATAAAAACTATATTTCTAAAATAAAAGGAGTCTCTACAACTAAAATTGGGAAAATGCTACTATAAGTCTCTCCTTTCTATGCTTCTATCTCATCCTATCCAAAACATAGTAAAATAGGTCAAAATTGTCTTCACTCAAAGTTATTGCTGCAAAAATAACCAAGTATCTCCATTCAACACTTGAGTCTTTAAGTTGAGCTTGAGTTGTACATACTCATGCTCATTTGGAAATAGGGCTTACACATTTCCAAAGAATCCAAAATTCATTGTTGGTTTTATGCTTTTGTTGGTGGATTGAATTCTATCTGAAGATCTTTCAGGATCCATCTTATGTTTGTTATTTGTATTTTCAAGTGGATCTTTGAAAATCTCCAAGAGTCTAGCTATGCTTCTTGTTTTCTAAAAACAAAGAGATACACATGTACGGCAGACTTATTTCAATTAAAAGGAACCGAGAGTTACTCATTTGCGACGGACCGACTTGGTAGGAAAAGCTCATTTACAATGGACTAAAAGTATTTGGTCCGACGCAGAATAAATTTTGTCTTTGATCTCACTTAGAACAAAACTCTTTGACAACAGATCAAATGTGACTTAGTCCGTCGTGAAATGATCTTATTGAAATTTTAAGTCCAGTGCAAAAGGTTAACTCTCTGATTTCTTCAAGTCAGTCAGGCATTATAGTGTATAACTCTTTATCTGTACCTTATCTAAATTCAAACAAATTTGAACTCTTTTTGAAAAAAAATTGCTTCTCTCATTTCAAAAATTTGTTCAAAATTCTTATTTTAATCTAGGTCTTATCCCTGCTACCCTATCCTTGATTTTGGGACCCGTATTAACTCCCCAGAAATTAGTTACCTCAACGGGTCCCACCACCAAAAAACATGGACACCTGTTTCCACTAACCACCCAGAATTAAAGGCATTAGTTACCAACACCTCTCTGTTCTCTCTCTCACATTTACTGCAATATCTACTTGAGCCAAAAATTCCCCATCTTTATCATTCTTTCTTGCGCAAATCACTCAAGGGCGGAATCTCTTCTCTCTTCCACTGAAGCAAACCCACATTGGGCATTGTCAACGGTGTTCTGCTGTCCTTCCTGCGCAAGAAGTCTTTCTCTAAGGCTGGTAAGTTCCCCGGACCTTTCTTTCCGACATTCTTGTCAAACCCTAGACCTAGAACTTAGTCCGTAGTTCTTTTCTCTCATTACGTCTGGTCAGTTGTGCTTGGCAAGAGGTCCTGATTGAGTCAGATTGAGCAAATAAAAACAAAGAACCTCTAGTTCATCCGAATTTCACTTTCGAGACAGCCACAAGGTCTAGTATATTTGTAAGATTTTCACACTGCTGGTAGAATAAATAGAAAAATGGTCACATCTCATCCACAGAAAGGAAAAGGTAAACAGTTAGCACAATTAGAATCATCTTCATCTGAAGATAGCGATTATGAGCCTAGTGGCAAGTCCACATCAGAAGAAATAGAACTAGATGATGAAGTTGATACCTATCAGCGTATTTCACCTGACAAGATCCCGTCAACGAGCGGGGTTGACTACACCCTAGACGGAAGATATGGTTCGGTAGAGGGCATCTTCATGGGTGGAAACCCTAATGTCTCTCGACGATGGATCCCAGGAATCAACCAACTGATGGACACGATGTTGTACCGAGGTTCAGGCCCCAGTTCGGGTAATGGCCCTACGTCCTGCTAGTTCTTTGTTGAGGAAAGGTGAAGGGGATTACAATGGTTTCTTTGCCCTGTCTATCTGTGTGTTCTCCGTGTGTTCTTGATGATCGATCGACTGACTCTCCTTTTCCCCATGCACCGAGGCGCCCTTATATAGATGAGCCGGCCTGGGCAGGTGAGAAGGTAACGCTATACTTATCTACAACACATTAATTACACCCATCATTCCAACTTCCACGTTGACCCACGACTCATTTATTACGCACGCCTCCGTGGCCTCATCCTTCAAACCTCATTTAATGTCGGTGAGTGGCTTCGCTCGGTCCGCTCGGGATATGACACTCCTGCGACGGGTTTGGTAAGAGGTGTCAGAGGGACGTGCCGTCATCGTGTCGATAGCAGAACCCTTCACAATTAATGACCTTGACATGAGGTGCCAGGGGAGGGAAACTTCGAGGCGAAGCCTTCCTCTCATTCCTATGGTTGCCTTCGTGGCCTGACAAGGGGGGCCCAGACGCCCGCCCACTCGCTAGGCCACCTCATAAGCCGACGCCCGCATGGGCTACTCGCCAGGGGACAGCGGGCTCCTCGCCACAGCGAGGCGTGATCGCCACGGCTCCGCCAGTGGCGCCGCAGGCCGCCGCCAAGGGCCATGCGGGCTCCTCACCCTGGCAGGGCGTGATCGCTCGGTTGCTCGCCAGAGGGCCACGCGAGCTCCTCGCCCGACGGGCAGGGCATGATCGCCGGCTGCCCGCCAAGGCGCCACGTGGCCGCTTCGCATGAAAGGGCGTGATCGCCCGGCCGCCGCCAGGCCACGCTGCTCCTTGCTCGGCGTATAGGCGTGATCGCCCCGCCCACCAGGACACCAAGTTGGGCCAGGCCGCTTCTTGGGCCTATTACTTCTACGGTGGAGAGGGTACCCCGGTGCAAAGTACGCCGACAATACCCTTAGCTGGGAAAAGCTTGCTGCCCTTTGAGGGAAAAAATTGAGAACAGTAAGGCTTGTCAATCAAAAAGTATGGTTTCCTGTGTCAAGACCCACTTCTGGGTGAAGATTTCATCACTATGCTTTAAAAGAACATATTTATTGGGTACAAGAATAGAAGACACAGAAATGGAGATCCTTTGTCAGCTTTGTCAAATCATCAATACGTGGATTGGAACCAAGTAAACTCAATGACTAGTTCCACTAGATTGTTTGATTGCATTAATTCAACCCCTGGTTTGGCTAGTCTCATGTCTAATAGCACCATTCCTTTGAATGTAAATAGAACCCTAGAGTTCTATGCTTCTCTTTTGGTGAACAAGCAAAGGAGATACATACTGTTCACTTTAGATGGAAGAATTAGAAAAGTTAGGTCACCTCAATTTGAAGCTGCTATTGGTGCCTCAAGTCCTCCATTTAATCGGACCAAAATCCATGAGAGGATGTTCCCTAGACAAAGATGGAGGCAGGTTGGTGATATGCCTAATCTACAAGTTTCAGCCCATATTTATAGGGATATCACTGAAGCTAACTTTAGTCCAAACAGAGTTCACTATTTGTCAGAAGAAGCCAAGATATTACTATTGCTTTTGAGGCACACTATCTATCCTAAGATTGGCTATAAAGAAGGTGTGACTCCAAATCTGGCTTGATTGTTTCATTTGAACTATCTAGGCAGCCAATTGATCTAGTAGACTACATCTTTGGGGAAATGGAAGAAGCCATCTATAGGAAAATGGGAAGTCCCTTACCTTTTGCATAGCAAATAACACAAATGCTACTAGCACAAGGTATAATTTCTAAAGAAGAGCTGAACAGGGATTTCAAATGTTTTCCAAAGAAGTACCAAATGCATAAAGCTACTGGAGAAAATCTGAGGGTGTCTGGATTTCATCACAACCTACAGCAAAATGAACCTCTTGAAGAGGAAGAACCAGCACAACCAAACTTGGAAGAAGTACAACCAAGTATGGAAGTTGTCCTTGAATATGGGTCTGAAGAATAAAATGAGCCAAGTGCTCAAAATGAGTCTGATGATGAACCATACAATTCTGCTAGAAGCTTTGTAGCTACAAGAAATGGAAGCTACAGTCATCACTCTCAGAGTCATGGCAGCCACCATAGCACAAAAAGGTTTGACAGAAGTAAAGAACCAAGTGCTCATGGTGAGTTTCAGAGTAGATCACTAAGTTATGCTGGAAGCTTTGTGAATCCTAGAAGTGGTAGTCATGCTCAGTCTGCTCACTTAGTCCCAGTTATTCTAGTTCCAGGACATTCAGCATCCAGAATCTTCACTTAGCAATATGAGCCAACAGAAATATACGGAGATAGTTATCCAAACCCAAGAAAGCTCTCTTATAAAGATGATGCTGCTTCTCAAGTTCTCTCTAGCTCAGTTGCTAAATCTTATGCTGAGGAACAACATATTCAACATCTCCAGGAAATGGCTGCAGCTGTTAGGTTTATAGAAGACTAAGGTGTAAGGCCAGGAGCCCATGACTATGAAGCAGGAGGATCAGGGGTACCTCAAGGACCTGATCAAACTTTCTATCCTCCACCTCCAGAGGCTCACCCAGAGCATGCTCAGAAGGATACATTTCCTAGGTGGGAAAATCTCTTTGATACATAGCCTGCATGGTTCCAGTCTTATGAGCAGCAGTATTATGTTGATTAGAGAGGATTTCAGGCCAGATATGAAGAAGATCAAAGACTAGCAGCTCAAAGGCATGAAGAGTATATGAGGGCTATGCAGCAGTACAATGAACAAGGCCAGGAGATGATGAGAAAATAGTATGAAGAGCAGATCGAATTCAGAAATGAAACCTACACAAGGTTTGATCATATCAGAAGCAATCAGTGGGACTTGTGAAACAGGATGAAGAAAATTGGCACAAATCAAAACCTACTGAAAGATAGGCTATATGACATGAATTTGAAGATTGATGAGTATCAGAAGAATATCTTTGGCCAAGTCAATGATGGTTTCAAGAATAGTCAAAGTGCTATTGACTGGATTGGTGGAAATATAAAAAATTATTTAAACTTTTCTGAAAATGCTTACAAGACCCTTACGGAATATCAACAAGATACCTTCAAAAGCAACTATGATGAGTTATGTGGGATCCATGATTCTTCTATGGCCATGAATGAGTGTCTGAACAAGATGCAACAAGATCTCCACAACTTATGTCTTTAGCCTGGTGATCTGGACTATCCAAGCTGGCATGATCAAGCAATGGCCTCAGTGCCCAGTTCCTAGGCTCAGGAACAATTGGATGAAGAAGATGAAGATAGTCTCCCCTCCAAGGAAGAGCTCAGCTTTCAATCACCTCAAGAGGACTTTCTCCAAGCACAAGTAGCACCCTTTTTGGCAATTGATGCCAAAGGAGGAGATTTCTAGTAGAGAGTTCTCTGGTTGTTAGCCTGGGCTATTTTTTTGTAAAAGGGAGAAATTGGGGGACTATGAGTTTATCTTCAAACTCTTATGTATCTATTTGCTACTATGTTTTTGGTTTTTAAACTTTCAGTGCTCTAACTAAATTTGAATGATCTGTTGTTCTCATCTATGGTGTTTTGGATGCTTTAATGAAAATTCTTTGCTCTAGTTTTAATGATCAGTCTTAATGCTCTGATACATTCGAGCTCTAATAAATGTTATTAGCTCTGATATATTCTATCTTGCACACATTTAAGGGGAGCATAAATGTTATTTCTGCACAAAACCGTTTATGCTCTGTCAAGCTAACTCTGTCTTGCAGAATGCTTGAGATATTATTGACTTAGAAAAGGTATGTTATCATCAATCACCAAAAAGGGGGAGATTGATAGCATCTAGGCCCCCTAATTTTTATCTCATAATTATTTATAAGGTTTTGGTGTTGATGACCAAGTCAACAATCCCTAAACAATGAAAGATATTGGTTGAAGCATCAAGGAAGTCACATTTGAAAGGTCAAGATTAAGGATCTTTGTTACTAGTTCTGGCTTGAGAGATGATTCAAGCTAAGTAGTTAGGAATTATTTTTTGTTTGGCTATACTATTAAGGGGGATTGTGCACAAGTTAAAATTTTTGTTCATAGGCTAAGACTAAATAGATAGCTTGGAGTCAATATCATTCAAATATATTCCCTCCCAAAATCAATCCTCTCCTTGAATAAACTATATGTATTTGCCTCGGACTCAACTTCATTGCTCGTTTCTTATGTCCAGCACAATCTCAGTTAGAATTCCATTTTCGCCAGACCATTCCTATTTTAGTCCAGCGCCAAAATCTTCTCAGTCAAAATCCAAACCGAGCGCATTCCATTCACGACGGACCATATTAAATTTCTCATATATTTTTAGTCCAGTGCAACCCATTTACGCCGGACCTTTTATTCTTTAAGTCTGTGGTGAAAAGTATCCATTATTTAAATCAAACCGAGCGTACGCCATCTATGATGGACCAAAGTTTGCTAGCACAAAATTTAGTCTGGTGCAGATACATTCCTCTCGGTTAGACTCGGAGCTATTCTTTCAAAAAGTCCGTTGTTATAATCTTCCTTGAAATCCTTCCTCTACGGACCAAATATTTTGGTCCAGTGCACATGTTCAAAATCACATCTTTTGCCGGACTAAATTTTCTGAAAATCCTATGTACGCCGGACCAAGTCATTTCAGTCTAGCGCAAATGCTCTTCTTGACAAAATCAGTCCGGAGCACAAAGAGCTAATCTCCAAACCTATTTTTGCTAAGTCCATTGCAAATGTGTTAGCCCATTTTTGATAGTCTAACACATTCCAACGGCTCCTGTGGTAGGTGTAACGGCTATATATAGTCCAAATGGCTATATAAGCATTTCCTAAGCCATCTACCAGATGACTTTCCATTTTTTATCTCCTTAACATATTAGCACTCTAGAGCTTACATTCCACCAAGGAGACTGTGCTTCATCTTCAAACTCTAAAACTTAACACTTTCTAAGTGTTTTGGCTCCTAGCTTAGTCTAGTTTGTATTGTGTTGAGTGAACTAAGAGACAGGACTTGTGGATAGTCTATTACTCTTGGATCTTAATGATTCTAGATGGCTTGGAGGAAGTGTAGGTGCGACCTGTCCAAAAGGGTTTATGGAAGGCCACCTAGATTGTGAGAGGTTGGGACTCACCTCATCGGAGTGGTGGAAGAGTCACTCTAGTGGAGATCAAAGCTATTGCAACTAGCTTTGGAGGAGTTATACTTCGACAGAAGTGCTCTAACATGGAATAGGAGAGTGGCTCCGTACCACGGGATAAATTATTGTGTCTCTTGTGCTTATTCTTGCTTTTGTATTATTTTCCACTGCTTTAGTTATTTGTGCTTTATATTCTTTCCTCTTGTAGTTGGTAACTAAGTACTTAAGCAAGGTAATTGTTCTGTAATTAATTCTAAATTTTGAAAAGTTGCCTATTCACCCCCCTCTAGGCCAACTTGATCCTTCAGCAAGCCATCCTCAATGTACCTAAAACAATAACATACAACAAGCATGAGTTCATAAAACTCAGCAAAGTACATCAAAGAATGATATCATAACCAATTAACTCATCTTAAAAATGTAACATAACAACATTTCTTATTTAAAATCGGCAAGCACATAACGCAGTAATGTCTTTACCATTTCTTAAATTCAACCCATTAATCATCTTTGATTGAGTCCACGACTCAATGTCTTAACCCTTCTTCACAATATTCATTAATCAACAATAGCAGGGCTATGCAATGCAGTATGCTTTCATGCTCAAATGCATATTTTTCAATGTTTATACCGGTATAACTCGAGTGCACACCCGTTGGTGTCGCACCCTCTCATTCCCTTCCATCCCTGTGGAGGGGCCTACTCTTAAGGACTCACTCCCATCCATCCTCGTGGGTGAGAGTACGAGGTAGGACTTCTCAAGAGCTCTCTGGATTAGTCATATGTCCCTATGACGAGGGCTGGGCATCCCTTGACCAGCCAGCATACGGTCAACGGGCTCCCAAGCTCGGGAGGTCCCGACCACGACCTAGGCGTATGCTGAGGCGCTCGACCTAGATCGCATATGACCCCGAGCACGGCTTCGCACGACCTTGAGCTCGGGTCGGCTCTTGTTCGTGCCGGAGTCCCCTTGGATTCCGGAGTGTGCGTTTACTCGGTGGTTACCAAGACGTGGGATCGTGGGGAGTGAGGCAGGCGCACGCAACAAGTCCGGAGCGGATACTGCCAGCCCTCAATGCGCATGAAGACCATTATCGGGAATATCTCCCGTCTGCTACAAGCGGGAGGATATAAGGCTAAGGATGCATAGCCCGAGGAGAGGACACTGAGCTCGAGCGTTAGACACCGCCATTGTTGAGCTTGAGTAACACACACACCTCAGACTCGAGAGTAACAAAGATCACCGCAAGAAGGCAACCGGAGTAGAGCTATTACCTTCACAGGCTCAACCAAGATAAACCTCGCTCACGCCGTTGTCGCTTAGCTCGACCTTTCGGCATGTCAAGTTCTTTCCTTCGTTGAGCTAAGCTCTGCTCGGGTCCCAAGTCTCACTAACCCCCATTTCAATTTATGCGGTTGACGATCCCGATCGTCGATAGCTGGCGCCCACCGTGGGGCCCGATAGCTTCGCTCATTCGCAGGAAAAGCACCAAGATCTTGGAGCATGGCGCACTTCATTGACGGACATTACTCGGGCGCGGACTCTGACTCCGCGTCCCTGTTTTCGCCCTCGCCACCACCATGCGAGCCGCATGTCTTGATGGCGGACAGTCATGCCGCGGGCGCGACTGCGGACGGTTGTGACCCGCAGACCCCTGAGGAGGCTCGCCGGATGGTGCATGTCGCCATCAACCAAGCCATAACCGCCCTCCGGCGGGAGGACCAGGAGAAGGCCGACACATCTTCTGCGCATCCCAGGCTTCCTCCTTCAGGAGAGCGCCTCCGCGCTATCGCCCGGATCATGGTTGATCCCGATAGGGCGAGGTCGGAACTCTTTGGCCGAGCCCTGGCCGAAGAGCTCGATCAGGCTGCAGACGAGGTCATACCACCGCAGCACCGAAGTCATCACTCAGGGACCCACTCCCTGAGAAGTGATGACAACTCATCACATCGTTGCTAGTGCACCCGTCGGTCGCCTCCCGCGCAGGGGACGCCCTCCCGCCAGCAGCAATCTCGGGACGTGGCTTTGACGCCGCCACGCCGCCGTCCTGCAGGCACCAACCCGAGTAGGGTCAGGCGCGAACTGAGCTTTACGAGCTCTGCGACGGCCAGCAGTGAATCCGGGGGCCTCTCCCCAGATGTTTCGCCCAGGCGCCGCAGGGTCCAGGATCGCCTGCGCTACCTCCCAGGTGACTCCCGTGCGCAGCGTCATGGTTGTTCTCGCCAAAGGGCGGGCCGCCGAGGCAGCCTCGACTCCGACTCCGGCAGCAGCGAGGACCTCGTCGGTGATGACCACACCGGGCACAAGACTGTCTCGCCTACGGCTACATGGCGACTCGACAACCTTCGTCACAGGCGCCGCCGGCTCGATCTGCCGGGCGCATTAGAGCGCCGACGGGACCAAGAACCCCGACGAAGTTCCTATCTATCTACTCGATCGCCATCCTGGCGCTACCGGAGGCGATGAGCTCATGATGGCGAATTACCTCCCGGCCATGCTCGACGGTGCCGCGCGAACCTGGCTCTTCAACCGTAAGGTTGCTCCTTCGTGTCGTGGCACCAACCAGAGCGCCCCGCCCAACTTCCGTGAGTTGCTATGAGCGGCTAGGGAGGGAGAAAGACCTGGATCGCGTCATCCAGGGCAAGAACGAGACGCTTCGTGACTTCGTGCAGCTGTTTACCCATACGAGGAACCTGATCCCGAGCATCTCCGACAAAGCCGTCATAAAAGCTTTTAAGTTCGGCGTCCGTGACCGGCGCCTTACTGAGGACCTGGAGATCACCTCGAGGCTCAACGTCAATAAGCTTTTCCGTATGGCGGAGCGGTATGCGGATGCGAACGATGCTGTCCGCTGGAAACGCGATTATGACCAGGGTAAGCTTGGTCTGAACCCCACAGAGGCTGGCCCATCCAACTCCATGGGCGCCGACCATGGCGCCGCAACCAAGAAACGGAAGCGCGACCGCACGAATGGCGGCGGACTGCCACGGGTGATCATTTCGGTAGACGGCCAGCACGAGGTCCTTGAAGTCCGAGATCAAGCTCGGGAAGGGTCCCGACCACGTCAAGGGCGGCCTCGACCTCGTCAAGCGCAGAGCCAGTCCCAGCAGGAGGGCTGGCGACCTGGGCCCCGGTGGGTCAATGCCCCGCCGCAGGGAGCTGAAGGGCACCCAGGCTACGATGAATCGAAGTTCTGCCTATTTCATAGGGCAGCCGGCCACGACCTGCGAACTTGCAGGGCTTGGCAAAGCAAGCTAGAAGCCTTTTATGATGGTCAAGGGGAAATGCCCGTGCTACCAAAAGAAGACGCCCAGCCGGATAGGGTGAACGCCGGGACGGACCCTGACAACCTCGAGTTGGAGTTCCAGCAGGGCGAGCGCCGCATTGATGTTATCTTCGGCGGCTCGTCAGCTTACCAGTCCTGGCGCGAGCTCAAGGCCACCTCGCGAGCCATCTACCAGGTCGCCGCCGGGAAGCCCATCGAGCAGCATTGCAAGTGGGTTGGGGCCACCATCACCTTTTCTCCGGAGGACGCACTCCAAGGTATGGCCCGAGATTTGAAGACCACCTTGGTCGTGACCCCGACCATCAGCAACACCGCGGTCGGTCGTGTCATAGTCGATGGCGGTAGTTCCCTAAACTTGCTACAGGATGGAGCGCTTGATCGGATGCAGATTCCCTAGTCGAAGGTCAAGAAGATCGCTATCCCCTTCTTTAGGATCGTCCCTGGAAGCTCGACCATCCCTTTGGGGCAGGTGGTCTTGCCCGTCACCTTTGGCGACTCGACCAACTTCCGCACTGAGCTTATCTCTTTCGAGGTGGTCGAGGGGGACCTCCCGTACAACGCCATCCTTGGGCGGCCTGCCCTGATCAAGTTCACGGCGGCCAACCACTATGACCATCGGTGCATGAAGCTGACTGGTCCCAACGGCATCATAACCGTGCGGGGTGACCTACAGGAGGCGCACGGATGCGAGATCAAGGCCTTGGCCCTTGCCGGCATGCTGCCCCCGCGAGGCCCAGAGGCGACGGTGAAGAGTGCTCGTTAGAAGGCGGCGATCTAGCCCAGCGGGGCGACAAAGGTTGTGCCGCTCGAGGAGAGCGACCCGGCCAGATGCATCCATGTTTCGGCCGAGCTGAGTTCCAAATAGGAACTCGAGCTCGTCACTTTCCTCCGCGCCAACAAGGGCATATTCGCTTGGGAGTCTGCAGACATGTCTGGCGTCCCGAGGGAGGTGATCGAGCACAAATTGCAGGTGAGACTCGACTCTCAACCTGTGCGCCAGAAGCTGCGTCGTTTCTCCCCCGAGAAAGTCTCGGTCATCAAGGAGAATCTCGACAAGCTCTTGAAGGCTGGTTTCATTTGTGAGATCGACTACTCCGAGTGGCTGGCCAACCCGGTCATTGTCCAGAAGAAGGGCGGAAAGTGGAGAATATGCGGACCACACGGGTTGAACTCGCTTTCCGGCGACAACTTCCGCTCGCCAAGATCGACCTGATCGCCGACTCCACCGCTAACGCCAAGATGCCGAGCTTCTTGGATGCCTATTCGTGGTATCACCAGATCAAGCCGGCGGTTGACGATGAGAGCAAGACATCGCTCATCACCCCGCTCGGCACTCCATCGCTACACGACTATGTCGCTTGGTCTCGCGCAATGCGGGGCCACGCCCAAATATTCGATGACCAAGACGCTTGACCCCAGATCGATCGCAACCTTGAGGTCTACGAGATGACATCATCGCTCAAAGCCCTCCGGCGCACTCACGCTCGAGACCTCGAGGAAACCTTCAACAACCCGAACAGCACAAAATCAAGCTCAATCTCGAGAAGGCGGTTCGGCGCCAAGATCGGGAAGGTGCTCGGCTACATGATCGGGGGCTCAGGGGTTGGCCCAAACCCAGAAAAGATCGAGGCGATTGAGAAGATGGCGCCCCCGACCTCGGTCAAGCAGGTGCAGAGCCTCACCGGCCGCATGGCCGCCTCACAGATTCATCTCGAGGCTCATGAAGCGGGCTTCCATTCTTCAGTGGCTCTGCGCAAGCAAGGAGCTTCGAGTGGACCTCGGAGGCTCAGCGGTCTTTCGACGAGCTGAAGGTATACCTGTCAACCCCACCGCCATTTAATTCCACACCTGGCCGTGAGAGGTTGTCGCTCTACCTTGCGGCCACCGCCCAGTCAGTGTCGATGGTTGCCCTGTGGTCGAGACGGATCCCAAAGAAGACCGATCTATTATGTCAGTGAAGTCTTGCACGGCCCGAAGGAGCGCTACCCGTAGGTACAAAAGCTGTTGTACGCTCTCCTTATGGCTTCGCGCAAGCTTCGACATTATTTCCAGGTGCACTCCGTGGTTGTCCCGAGCAATTTTCCACTGGGACATCTTGCGGAACCAGAGGGTGGCGCGACGCCAAGTGGGCTATGGAGTCGGCGGCATTCGGCGTCCAGTCGAGCTCGAACGGCCATCAAATCACAAGTGCTTGCCGACTTCGTGGTCGGGCAGACGTCGCAACCCGCGCCCGAGCCCGAGGTCGAGGAGGAAAAGCCCTGGACCATGTTCTTCGACGGCTCGAGGTCCTTCAAGCGCTCGGGGGTTGGAATCCTTATTCTCACCCCACGTGGCGACCACTTGAGGTACGTGGTCCGTTTTGGATTTCCGGCGACCAACAATGTGGCAGAATATGAAGCTCTCTTGGCAGGCCTACGAGCTTGCAAGGCGTTGGGCGTGCGTCGGTTGGTCGTCAAAGGCGACTCCCAGCTCGTCGTCAATCAGTACAACAAGGAGTACCAGTGCTCGGAAGACTCGATGGCGAAGTACCTAGCCGAAGTGCGCAAGATGGAGAAATGGTTTAAGAACCTAGAGCTCCAGCACATACCCAGGAGAGACAACTCGAGTGCCGACTCCCTCTCCAAGCTCGCCTCTTCCGACGACGAGGTCCCGCCCGATGTCATCCTGGAGATGTTGGCGGCTCCCTCGATCTCCGACCAGGAGGTCTTGCTCGCCGTGGTCGAAGGTATTCCCTCCTGGGCTGAACCAATTCATAATTTCCTTGCAAGGGGCGACCTACCGTCCGACCCTACCGAGAGAAGCAGGATCAAGCACCGGGTGAGTTTGTACACGCTCGTTGAGGGGACGCTCTACAGGCGGAATGTTTCAGGCATTTTGACGCGGTGCATCTCTACGGAGGAGGGTAAGTACCTGCTAAATGACATCCATTCAGG
This sequence comes from Guadua angustifolia, assembly GCA_036346375.1. NCBI lineage: Eukaryota > Viridiplantae > Streptophyta > Magnoliopsida > Poales > Poaceae > Guadua > Guadua angustifolia. The sequence continues at coordinate 56,540,096 of CM070500.1, forward strand.
CCTCTGTGGAGTGCACTCTTCGTACAGGACAATGGTCGGCAAGGCATTCCGTATGGGGTATTATTGGCCTTCGGTGCTTCAGGATGCCCGTGATATTGTTCGCACCTGTCGAGCATGCTAGTTTCACGCCCGGAAGTCGCATCAACCCGCATACACGCTTTAGACTATCCCGCTTGCCTAACCCTTCTCGACGTGGGGGCTGGACATCCCCGGCCCTTTTCCTCAGGCAGTCGGGGGCAAGAAGTTCCTGTTCATTGCTGTTGACACTTTTACCAAGTGGATTGAAGCTGAGCCGGTCTCGACCATCATCGCCGGGCGTCGTCCGCTTTTCCGCTTGTTCGTGGTCACTGTGCACGGGTCCCATGCAAAATTATCACCGATAATAGTACTCGGTTTACAAAGAGAGTTATTCCAGAGTTTTGCGAGACCTCAAAGATCAAGGTGTGCTTCGCTTAGTGGCTCACCCTCGAGCAACGGAGCGGCGGAACGCGCCAACGGACAAATCGTCCAGGGCATCAAGAAACGAGTTGCAGATGAGCTCGAACGCTACGGCAAGACCTGGGTGGAAGAACTTCCCACCATCTTATGGTCTATTCGTACCACACGCCACCGAGCCACGTGGTCCACTCCTTCCGGCTCGTGGTTCGATCAAGCCGCCCCGCCTCCCCGAGGTTACCCCTGGCTCGCTTAAGGTCACTTTGGTCGACTGTGTCGACTTCGAGCACTAATGGTCTCTCGACCTTACCCTCGCAGAAGAAGTAAGATGTCGTGTGCTGCTACGATCAACGCATTACCTGCAGGCTCTTCGCAGACATGCGTCTTGGTCGGTACAACCTAGGAAGCTCCTTGTTGGGGACCTAGCCCTGAGACGGATTCAGGTCTCGTCCAACACCAACAAGCTATCCCCGCGGTGGGAGGGCCCCTATAGAGTCATTTCAACAGATCGCACGGGGGCTTACCGGCTAGCGATGCTCGATGGTAGAGAGCTCTCTAGCTCGTGGAACATAGATCAGCTTCGGAAGTTTTATGTGTAATTTCTATACCTTACTTTTCAATAAAGCTGTTCTTTTATTCTTAATCTTTACTTCTTCCCTTTGTTGACTATGCACTGTAATTATTGTCTGAGACTTTTTCGAGCACGACATTCGTGCACTGCGCACTTGCTCTTGGTCTGAGCGTCGCGAGCTAAACGTTCACCTCCAGTGGTCGAGCTAAACGTAAGCCGAATCTCTTCACAATCTGGCTCTCCTCTATGCCCGGGCTCGAGCCAAAAGCCTCGCAGTTTTGACCATTGAGCAGTGCGCGTGGTCCTGGTCGTGATTCGAACGTTAGTCTGGGTGTGACCATCTCTTTATCGAACTCGCTTTTGTCACGCTCCTTCCTCGCTAACCTTTCCTCAATTCTACTGTGTCGTGGTCATTTGCTCACGTTTGCCCAGGCCCAAGGCGGCGTTGTTCGACCTTGGACCCAACGGGGCCGGATGAGGATATCCTATCTGCCGCACGACCAAGAGCATGACTAAGAGCTTAAAAGGGCTAACTCCAAATATCCTCGGCTATGAATTTAATCAAGACAAGATTTTTTGTTCTCCAAAAGAAATCTTGCTATATTAGAACGTTTTGTTTTTAAGTGTTTTTTACAGGTCGACCGGCGGGTTCATCTACAGATCGGCCATCTCGCGGGTGAGCTTCTCCTGCTCGAGCTCGGCTACCTTGGCCCTCAAGGTTGATAGCTCGCTCTGATATTGGAGGGCTTCCTTGGAGGCATCCACAGCTCGGCGCCGTTCATCCGCGAGTTGGGCCAAGGCACTCTTCGCCGCTTTGCTGGCGCACCCAAGCTTCTCTTCAAGCTCCGAGATTTTGGCCTCGAGCTCGGGGGATGCCTTCGCCGTCGAGGATGCCTGCTCCGCAGCTGCCTTCTCCAGCACTTCGACCTTGGCCCGCTCGGTCTCGAGTGCCTCGCTGGCGCGCCCAAGCTTCTCCTCGAGCCCCGTGATCCCGCCTCAAGCTCTGGAGACGCCCAAGCAAGGAAGGCGCCGCCCACGCTGGCCTTCTCCAGCGCCGACCTTGGCCCACTCGGTCTCGAAGCGCTTTGGCCAATCAAGGCTTGCTCCACGGCCTTGTAGCCAAACTCGCGCGGAAGTCTGGCTCGCTCGAGCTCGGCGCACAGGCCACCTCCTGCGCGCCTCATCATCCGTGCAGTCGCCGAGCTCTTTGGTCTTCGCCGAGCCCCCGCCGACCTCAATGGTCACGATGAACTTGGAGCGCTCGGCTTCCCGCGCCTCCACCACGTCCATGAGGCCCCTCAGTACGACGGCGTGCTCCTGAAGGCCTTTCAGCCCTTGGGAGACATTGCAAATTGCCTTCATGACAGAAAGAGTGGTGCAAAATGAGAATATGAATAAGGGAACTCGAGCTAACATGCAGCAAGGTGCGCGATGGGGACCTTACCTCACGAAGACGAGTCTCAAGGCTTGCACGGGTGAATTCTTCACGCTCGTCAATGCGATCACGAGAGATCTTCTCCTCATCGACCGACGCTCCTAAGCCGGAGCCGATCATGCCACCCCCGACGCTTGGGCTAAGACCTCGATCCGCGCGGTGGCGACTTGGTGTCCTGTCGCCTCCCTTGGCAGGTTCAACTCGCCGGCAGGAGGGGAGGCGACAGCAGCGTTGGCCCCGACCTCCGTGGTTAGACCTTCGCTCGCCTCCGGCATCGGGGGAGTGATAGCTGGATCCGCCGCACGATCTCCCGCGGCGCGCTCGACCTCCGTGGTCTGGGGTGCTTTGACCACAGCGCCCGATGCAGCAGCAGTTGGGTAGGTCTACGGCACCTTTGCGGTGTGGCCATCTTCGGCGGTCGGTGGCGTCACGACCTCGGCACCCGGAGTGACCATGGTTGGGAGAGCCTAGGGCGTCGCCACGGTTGTGACCGTGGTGCTCTAGGTGCCTTCCCCCGCGTCGACCTCGGGAGGATCGGCAACAGCAGCTGAGTTGTAGGCCTCGCCGGTGTCGTAGTCCTCGCTGGTCGCGGGCTGGATCTCCTCGGTTGAGTCATCGAGCCCTTGGTCGAACCCACCGACCGGGGCCCAGCTCGGGGGCCCAGAAGAAGTGCGCGCCCGGCTCGAGGGGCGGCGCGGAGCCAGCATGAAGGAGTCCTCCTCCTCGGACTCGGACTCGCCCTGGACAACAGCCATCATCAAAATGGGCAAGTCTCGAGCGTGGGCACCCAAGGTCTGCGATTAAGAACAGACGCTAAGCTTGAAAAACACGAAGGGGGCGGAGCAAACTGAAAAGCCAAGAACTTACATGGGACGTCGGCCTCCGCCTTGCCGAGGGTCGGCGTAGGCCTTGTTGCCTCGACGCTGCAGGGGCACTTCGCTTTCGCGCCCCACTGGCCTGGGACCTTGAGCTCGCTACTGGTCTACGCCATCCACGGGCAGACACTGGGGCTCGAGTTTGGGCGCCAGGGGCTGGGGCTCGAGGTCTGGCGGCAATGACGCCGACTCGATCGCTGAAAAGAGGAGAACATATTAGGCATCAAAGGACGCGAGCAAGGCCCCGGGGACTCAGCCATGGGAACCCTTACCATGGCGCGGTCACCCCACTCGACGTGAAGTTTCTTCACCTCCTGGTGATCTGCTTCGGACGGGGGAAGCCTCTTCTTCCCCTTCTTACCCTTGTCCCCGCCGGGCAGCGGGAGCATTCTCCTGGCTGTCTCGGTCAGTTCTTGATGATCCTACGAGCATGCGAGGTTCAAGAAGGGCCTCGTGGACACTCGAATTGAGTACTTGGTTAGGGTGGCCTACCTCGGCTTTGCGGCGTAGCACGTTCCTCGGCACGGGCTCGTCGAGGGTGTAGTCGTTCGCGGCCTTCCCGAACATTTCGTTCATTCGGGCGGTGATCCAGGATTCCTTCGGCGCTGCTGAAAAGACCAAGTCATCAAGAGGAACTAGGGAGCAAATCCGCGGTGAATCTTGAGGCAATGCAACTTACCGATCGTCCCTTCGCGTGTCATGTCATCGCGACCTTGGATCTCATAGAAGGGGTGCTCCCTCCTCCGCAGGGGGAACACCCGACTTCTCAAGAAGTCGTTGGCGATGGCCTGCCCGGTGAGGCCTCATGTGGCGCAGATATGGATGGTCGAATGGCCTCTTGATCGCCTTCCGTGTCGCTGACTGGGTCTCCTTCTTCCGCCGAGGGTACCCTCGAACTCCTCGGCGCCGCCTCGCCTGCTTGGGTAGAACCATCTCTCGGACCACGGGCCAAGGAGTCATGATAGCTGCTTTGGGGAAGGACCATGGAATTCCCTCCCGCTGCCGGAAGTAGAGGCATTCGACCACAGGGTCCTTCCCGGTGCGGAAAAGGGAGAAGAAGCAGAAAAATAGCGAGGGGTGGGAAGGATTCCAAGGAACCCCTCGCACAGGTGAGAGAAGATGGAAAGCAGAAGAATTGAGTTGGGTACCAGATTAATCAGCTCGACCTCACATACGGTGAGAACGTCTGCAAGAAACTCGCTTTTCGGCGTCCGCAGGCAAGAGCATGAACGCCCGTCGGCCGACGAGCCTGCCGTCCCATGGTTATGCTCGGTTTCCCGCCCGGCAGTCGCCATGACCATGGGTCCAGCAACCCTAGGCTCTCGAGCTCTTTCATCCTCGTCACCGTTAGAGAGCTTTTCCCGAGTTTGGCCATGGCGGTTGGGAGGGAATTGTTGGTCGGAGGAAGAAGAAGAGTACAAGCAAGGGGTCGAAGACTACGAAGAAGCAAAGAGTTCGGGGAGGTAGCGGCAGTCGCAAAACTTTATAAGACCAAGGTGCTACGGGCTGGCTGATTAAGGGCATCTCGAAGGGCGCGCCGGTCAGATGACACGATAGGAGCAATTTAAGGCTGCGCGGTGGGATCGAGGTGTTGCGAACGGTTCCGTCGTCCGACCGTACCGGAGTTTCGGAGATCAAGAGGCGCCAGGTGTCGTTTTGTCACGACCTGGCGCTACGTTTCCGCCCGACCTCGACCTCAAGCATGAAGGTTCCGGAAAACAGCCCTGTCTGTGGAGGCTCAAGGTCGGCCCGTGTCCCAGCCACGACCTTAAGCCTCGGGGGCTAGCTAACGAGGGCTGGGCGTCCCTTGACCGGCCAGCATACGGTCAACGGGCTCCCAAGCTCGGGAGGCCCCGACCACGACCTGGGTGTATGCCGAGGCCCTCGACCTAGAGCGCATATGACCCCGAGCACGGCTTCGCACGACCTTGAGCTCGAGTCGGCTCTTGTTCGTGCCGGAGTCCCCTTGGATTCCGGAGCGTGCGTTTACTCGGCGGTTACCAAGACGTGGGATCGTGGGGAGTGAGGCAGGTGCACGCAACAAGTCCGGAGCGGTTACTGCCAGCCCTTAATGCGCATGAAGACCACTACCCGGGAATATCTCCCGTCGGTTACAAGCAGGGAGGATATAAGGCTAAGGATGCACAGCCTGAGGGAGATGACACCAGAGCTCGAGCGTTAGACACCGCCATTGTTGAGCTTGAGCTGTAACACACCTCTGTACTCGAGAGTAATAAAGATCACCGCCGCAAGGCAACTGGAGTAGAGCTATTACCTTCACAGGAGCTCGAACCAGTATAAACCCTCGTCTCACGCTCGTTGTCGCCTAGCTCTGACCTTTCGGCATGTCAAGTTCTTTCCTTCGTTGAGCTAAGCTCTGCTCCGGTCCCAAGTCTCACTAACTCCCGTTTCAATTTCTGCGGTTGACGATTCCGATCGTCGACACCCCATATGACTTTCTCACCATCCTAGCTCAAATATCTCATGTATGACATGAAGGTAAAAGATGCAACCGAAAAACTCACTTTAAAAGAAGCAACAAAAGTACTCACTTTAAATGAAGCCACATAAGTACTCACTTTAAAAAGGATGCCACATACATCCTCACTTTTCATTTGCCCACCTTCATCCTTACCAAATGATCATTTGCCACATGATCCCATTCTCATCATCGTAGGTATATACCCACATTTGCATCTAATCCACAGAAAGCATTATTATAACAAATATAGCATTATGGTTATGACACGACAGCGTCAGTAATTCTCATATACACAATCACTAGAAAGTGACTTAATCGCTTAAACCAATCCCATGTCAAATTTATTCACTCGAACAACATACTTACCATAAATCAACCTTACCCAAAAGCCCATTCTCAACTAGAATCCATATAAATTAGCAGAGCAACAAATAAAGTAAGGAACACCACATATCAATACACAAACCATCCTCAAAAGCATGATGTACTTGCCTCTTTACCACGCGAAGCGGTGTGGTGTGAACTTGAGGCCACGACCAAGTAAGCTCCTACAGATAATATAAGGAGGTACTCATCTCAGAAGAAATCATGCAATGACAATTTGATCAACCAAAAACAACACTCTCCCATCCACACAACACCCGATTGCAAACCCTTCTAACTCACGAGACAGACCCACCCCTTGTTGTCCCGATAGACAAATAACCCTAGCATTGAGCTCCTAAGACCAAGTTAATCTTTCCCCATACTGAAAACATATTACACAAGAACACCCACAATTTTTAGTTGCCCATCAATTAAGAATGACTACCCTAAACCTCTCAATTTCAAACCAGAAAAAAAAACTAATCTACCCTCCAATTGGACTGCTGCCTTCACCAAAGCATAACTATTGCTATACCAGTCCAAATTTAGCAAACTAAGACATTTTTGACATCTAGAGATAATTTCCTAACTTTCTCTAGATATGAGATCATTTGATTTGGCCTCTAGCTATTCCAAAAATGCCAATTTCATAGCCTCTACTTTGGAGACCTAAATCTGGACAACAGTCACTAAAACAACCATAACTTTTAAATGGTTGATCCAAAACTAGTGTTCTTAAGCTCTAATAAAATTTAAGACAATCATGCACTTCTTTCGCAATAACCAACCCCTCAGGAATTGAACATAAGGTTCCCAAAAACTATTCTGAACATCGATCCAGATCTGCCTATTTCTTAACTTCCAGCAGAAATTCAGTATTTTGAATAGCACGTTCAACAGAGCATAAATATTGCTAGACAACTCCAAATCAAGCAAATGAACATATTTTTGATAACTACAGAAAATTTCCCATCTAACTCTAGCTATGGCAAAATTTCAAATGACTTCAAACTTGCCCTAAACCGCAATTCAACATAGCTACTGCCTGTTGGAACAGAGATTGCGTAGCAGGCAAAGAAACTAGCATAACTTCCAAACGGCTGAACCAAAATTTGAGTTTTTGAACTCTAATTAGATGTGAGACTAATATCTATAATTTATTCTACTGCCAACTCTCCAGGAACTGCCTCTAAGGCCTTTGAATCATCGATCTAAGGTCGGGGTTGGGTGCTACCCGACCTAGAAATATGAATAGCTCTAGGGTTCTTCCTCAAATCCACCACAAAACAAGGCATAATAGCAGCAAGAACTACCCTGGCATCATCCCTAACAGCACCACAACCTCCACAACAAAAATAAAAAAATACCTTTGCTCCAAGCACCAAATCACCACGGAGGAGCAGGTAGGAGAAGCTTGTTGTAGGGGAGGCGCCATGGGGGGAGGAAGCTTGCTGTAGGGGGCGCCATGGGAGGGAGGAGGCTTGCTGCAAGGGAGGCACCATGGGAGGGAGGAGGTGATTCAGGGGAGGAGCCAAGAGAGGGGAAAAAGAAAAAGGAGGTGAGGGGGCTGCCGGCTGGATGGGGTGGGGAGTGGGCATAAGGGGAAAATAAAAGGTTGGGGCTAGGGTTTGGGGAAAAATCCCCCCGAGGGCCCACACTCTCCACCTATTGAAGCTCCTGCATTCCCCACAAGAGCCAACCCTGAAAAATATTTGCGGTATTACAATAAGGGAGTGAGAAAATCTCAAATACTTGTACTAAACGCACTAAAGAGAGTGGAAATATCCTAAATGTTGTTGAATATATTCTTAGCCCTCATGTAAAGAAGAGGCAGAAACCTCCAGGCACACGAAACTCAATTCCGCAGAAACATCCATAGAAATGGAGAACCAAATAAGACAAATCACTACCCAAGACATTTGAACAAGCTCAAACTAATGTTAAAAAATCTCTAAAGAGAGCCATCCTGAGGAAGATAACCCTAGCGAATATTTGCATGCACAAACTAATGTTAAGAAGTCGGTACACCTGGACTTCATCGTTGTGAGAAATTACAAGGAACTAGTAGAAACTAATGAAGAAATATCCATAAATTATGTGGATTCAGGAGAGTTATATAAAAGAAATACTACAATTATGAATATATATTTTGACTCAAAAATTGCTAAAACGCCTGATCTAGATCTAGAACCATGCTCCATGGCAAAGTCTAACAAGCGATTAGATCGAGTCAAATGGAAAGAAGCAATTGAGGCATAATTGCACTTACTCAACAAAAGTAAAGTATTCAGTCCTATTGGTCGAATACTTCCTATGTATTCCGTGTAGGATCCAAATGGATTTTCATTTAGAAGAGAAACGAGAACAACCAGGTGGTGAGCTACAAAGCTAGGCTTGTAGCATAAGGGTTCATGCAAAAGACTTGGTATCAATTACGATGAAACCTAATCTCTAGTAATGAGTGGAATAACATTTTGATATTTTGATATCAATGGTAGCTAGCATAAACTTATCAATATAGTTGATGGATGTAGTGATCGCATATTTATATGCATCACTAGATACGAATATTTATATGAGAGTCCATGAAGGAGTCAAAATTCTGATCCTAATAAAACCAATCGCAACATGTATAGCGTCAAACTATAGAGGTATTGTATGGGTTTAAACAATCAAGGAGAATATAGTACAACCGACTTAGTGAGTTCCTCCTAAAGAAGGGTTACTTCAATAATGATGATTGTCTCTGTGTGTTCGTAAAGAAGTCACAGAATGGATTCTGTATTATCTTAGTTTACATTGATGATCTGAATATCATCGAAACCACAAAGGCATAAAGGAATAAAGTTCCTACTATATGATGGAGTTTGAAATGAAAGGTTTGGGTCAAACTAAATATTGCTTAGATATAAAGCTAGTGTATTTCTTCAAAGGATTTTTGTACACCAGTTTACCTATACCAAGAAGGTATTAAAAAATTTAACATGGATAAACCTTATCTTTTAAATACCCCATGGTAGTCAGATCTCTTGGTGTGAATAAATACTCATTCAGACAAAGGATGGAAAATAAGAAAGTTTTAGGATCTGAAGTTCCATACATAAGCGTTCAAGGAGCACTTATGTGTCTTGCGAATTGCACCAGGCTTGATATTGCATTCATAGTAAATTTATTAGCAAGGCGCAACACAGCTCCAACCAGAAGGTATTGGGCATGTGTCAAGACTCTACTCAGATACAAGATCTTTGCTTATCTATCAAGATAATGCTGCATGTACTGCACAAATACAAAAGGGTTATGTTAAGAGCAATATCGTGAAGCATATTGCCCCTAAATCTTTCTGTCCTCATGAACTCTAGAAGAATGGTGAGGTAAAGATCTTACAAACTAAGTCATACGAAAATCAAATTGATTTGTTCACCAAGTCTTTGCCAACATCTAGTTTGCAAAGATGCATTTGTAGCTTCAGAATGAGATTACTTAGAGAGATACAGTGTTTAGGGGGAGTAAATCCCTAAATCATAACCCTTGGAATGATCTTGAAGATGCTACTATAATCGAGAAGATTGTAAGTTGCACTCCTTTTTATTTGGTGAGTTTTACTGAAGTTTTCTCACATGAAGGTTTCTAATAAGGCAACAAGTGACACAATATATGGATGCAGTGTACTCATTTCTTCATCTGTTTCATTACTACAAAAGGGGTTATATTAGACACGTCATCTCTGACTATTTTTTACAAAAAAATTATCTAGGAAGAGTCTAGGGCACATCACAGACAGTTTTTGGCTAAAACCGGCTATGATGTTGCCCTCATCACAGATGGTTTTAGCTACAAACCGTCTGCAATGAGGGGGAGAACTTCACAAACGGTTTGTGGATAAAATCGTTTGTGATGAGGGCGACATCACAGATGGTTTTAGCTCTAAACCATCTATGATGAGGGTAACATCGCAGATGGTTTTAGCCATAAACCGTCTGTGATGAGGGGGAGAACATTACAGACGGTTTGTGGCTAAAACCATTTGTGATGAGGGCAATATCACATACGGTTTTATCCACAAATCATCTGTGTTGATCAATTCTAAGATATAAGAATAGATGAAGATGTAGCTAGCCATTTTTGAGGTGGTTGCGATTGAGAGAGAATTGAAGATGTAGCTAGCCATGTGAAGAGAGAATTGAAGATGCTGAGTCTAATGTAGCTCACATATGTTTACATATCCATTCGTTCTTTTTAATATTAGGAGCTATATAAGTTAATCGGCAAGTTGAAATGTAGCTTATATGTAGCATATGTGCGCATGTGCACTCCTAGTATACTTAATTCATTATTTAACACCTATTGTTACATACATAGCGTAGATGGACCGAAGCTGGATTTATGCCGATAACTATGTGAGTGCTGAGTACATTAATGATGTCTCCGCTTTTAGAAGAGCTGTAGAGGAAGATATGTTGAAAACGGGGACGAAATTTATACCTTGTCTATGCATTGACTACGAGAATCTGAGGATGTTTCAAAACTCAGCGCAGATCGAAGCACACTTGATTCTAGTGGATTCAAAAGGGGGTATATATGTTGGACTTGTCACGGTGAAGAGCAGATTGTGAAGGGACCAAGTAGTACTACCATCATCGACGAAGTCAATGATACTCTGGATATCGTCAACAAAGTAAATGATACTCCAAATGATATCAATTGTGCTTTTGATAAGGATAGGTTTCACGATGATAATCTGGATCAAATGCTATGAGATGCAGAAGGGAACCGTGATGAGCAGGAGTACGTAAAATTCCAGGGCTCGATGGACGACTCAAAGAAACCTTTGTTCCTAGGTTGCAAGTCCATATCACAAGGTTGTCATCTGTGCTTGAACTGCTAAAATTAAAGGCAAGCAAACGGTTGGTCTGACGAGAGTTTCACAGCACTGTTAGGTCTGTTAGTAGATATGCTTCTAGAGGAAAACGAGTTGTCGCAACCACCTACAAAGCCAAAAAGGTTCTTTATCTCATGGGAATGGAACAAGAAAGAATACATGCCTATTCGAATAACTATATCCTCTACCGCAAAGATTGCGCAAACTTGCATGAATGTACGATGTGCAACGCATACCAGTACAGGCGTAAATATAGATCAGATGATGACGATGAAGGAATGAAGGTGAAGAAAGGATCTCTCGCTAAGGTGGCATGGTATATGCCTATAATTCCCTGTTTGAAGCATTTGTTTGAAAACCTAAAAAAGGCAAAATTACTTCGGTGGTACTCGGATTAGTGTAAGAACGATGAAATGATTAGGCACCCTACTGATTCCACGTAGTGGAGAAACATCAATAGGAGGTTTCAAGAATTCACAACGGATCTAAGGAATATAAGGTTCATATTGAGTATGAAGGGAATGAATCCTTTCAGCAGCATGAATCTCTGTGTATACAACCTTCCTCTATGGTTGTCTATGAAGCGGAAGTACATATTGATGTCTATACTTATCCAAGGTCCAAAGCAACCTAGGAACGATATTGATGTGTACCTAGCACCATTGGTGGGAGATTTGACACATTGTGGGCTCCTAGGGTACAGGTATTGGATACTCACAAACAAGAGTACTTCACTTTGTGCTGCCTATTGTTCTGCGCCATAAATGATTATCCTACTCTTGCTAACCTATTGAGGCAGAGTACAAAAGGAGTCAAAGCATGTGTTCACTGCTTGGATGATACCGAGAGTGTGTGACTGAATCACTCGTGCAAAACCGTATACATTCGTAACTATAGGTTCCATTGGAGGAATCACCCATACCGCAAGATAAAGAAACAATTTGATAGAACTACCGAAGATGGTTTAGCTCTAAAGCCTTTAAGCGGGATAGACATTCATGATATGGTTAAGAGCTTGGATGTTGCGCTTGAAAAGGGATGTAAATCAAGGACCCATGAGAAGAGCATATGGGAAAAGAGATCAATATTTTGGGACCTACCTTATTGGGAGCACCTAGAAATTCAGCACTGCATCGATGTGATGCACGTAGAGTAGAATATCTATGATAGCTGATTATTCTCTTACTGAACATTAATGGTAAAACAAAGGATGGTATCAATGCATGGCTTGACTTGGTCAATATGGGCATCAAATCTGAGTTAGCACTAAAAGAGACCGATAAAGACCAAACATACTGTGAACCTGCTTGTTATACTCTGTCTAGGGCTGAGAGAACCGAACTGTGCCAGTGTTTGCGTGGTGTGAAAGTTTCGTCCGGTTACTCATCCAACATGAAGAGACTTGTTTCGATGCAAAATTTGAGTTTAACTAGCATGAAGTCCCATGATTGCCATGTGCTTATGGCATAGATGCTCCCTATGGCAATTAGAAGTATTTTACTGAGCAAGGTCTGGGAGACAATCACGCTGTGTTTCTTTAACACAATTGCTTAGAAGGTCATCGATCCTTAAGGACTAGATGCTCTGCAAGCCGAGGTGGTAATGACTCTATGTAATCTTGAGATGTATTTCCCTCTATCATTTTTCGATGTCATGGTCCATCTCATTGTTCACCTTGTGAGGGAGATAAAGATGTGTGGGGCTGTGTTCCTACGTAACATGTACCCGTTCGAGAGGTACATGGGAATTCTCAAGTCCTACTTACGGAATCGATCTCGACCATAGGGTAGCATTATCGAAGGTTACTCAACCGAAGAGGTCATCGAATTCTGTATGAATTACATGGCTCAGGTCGAACTGATAGGTGTGCCTCAATCTTGCCATGAGGGGAGGCTTTAGGGCATCGGGACCATCGGAAGGAAGCAATCACACCCGATCCGATTGCATGCGCTAAAACTCATTTCATAATTTTGCAACACATGGCTGTTGTACTCTATATATTGACGAGCATAAGAACAAGCTATGGCAAGAGAATCCGTCATGGCAGGAGTACTGAATCATCAGACAACATAACCTTCAGTTCAACAGATGGTTCAAGGAGCGACAACCCATCACTGGAAGCTCATTAGGTGATACACCGACACAGTTGGCAAAAGGGCCAGCATTTACAGTTGTAACATGGAAAGGATATGACTTAAATGGGTACACATTTTATACGAGAGATCAAGACATGAAGAGCAAAACCAGAACAGTAGTGTTCGCATTGATGCACTGAATACCGCTGGATTGATGAGGAGCTCATACTACAGGTTCATTGAAGAAATTTGGGAGCTCGACTATGTACTATTCAAGATTCCCTTTTTTCGGTGTCGTTGGGTTAACTGCAGCACGTGAAGGTTGTCAAGTACGTTGTCACAACTGTGGACCTCGAACATGTCAGATACCAAGACGAACCATTTGTTCTCGCTAACCAAGTTGTTCAAGTCTTCTATGTAACTGACCCATCCAACAAGAAGTGCCACGTTGTTCTTCAAGAAAAAAGAAGGATTGTCAGAGTCGAGAATGTGGCAGATGACGAAGAATACAATTAGTTTGACGAGTTGCCTCCTATTGGTAATGGTATCACGGTCCAGGAAGACCAACCTGAGGAAGTTAGCTACACACGTGTTGATCATCATGAAGGACTAATTTTTGTATAAAAGAATAAGCAAGTGGAGTTGTGATGAGGTCGTCATGTTTATTTCAAGTGTAGATGTATGTGTTACAATTAATGAGATGTATGTACCATTTAAAATTAATGAGATGTATGTGTTCGTATTATAAAGTTCTTAAAAATAGGCTTGAAAAAACTATTTCAAAGAAAAGGCTTAAAAAACTACTTGAAAGAAAAGTTTTAAAAAACTACTTAAAAAATAACTTTACAATAAACTTAAGTTGATAACAAAATTAACTTGGGTTACAATTAATTATAATTAATGATATGTATCTATTATATTTTATTTTAAATTTTAGAAAATAATCTTATGTTGGTAACATCACAAAAAAAAGAAAAATTACACATCACATACGGTTTTCATTTTGAACTGTTTGTGATGGGAAGAATCACATACAGTTCAAAATGAAAATCGTCTGTTATCCACCTTGCCGCTCCAAGTCCCACCAAGTCCCTGCTTGGGCCAACCCACAGCCTCATGCCTCTCTGCCTCTAGCCGCGCCCTCGCACTCATGCTCTCAGCCTCACCCTCATGCCCCTACCACTGCCGCCGCACCTAACCCTAGCCCCCACCCTCATGCCCTCGCCCTCATGCTCTGCCTCTAGCCACACCCTCGCACTCAAGCACTTGGCCTCACCCTCACGCCCTTGACACCACCGCCATGTCCTAACCCTATTCCTCATGACCTCGCCCTCACCTCGATGCTCTTGCCCTTGGTGCCCTCACCCCCGTCCGCACCCACCGTTCCCTGGCTTCATCCTCGACCTGGCGCCATCAAGGAGGCGAGCTAGAGATCCGTCACTCTGTCCCGCGCGCAACGAGGCCTAGGCGGCTTCCCTCCTAGTGGATCTAGTTCCCGGCTTCATCCTTGACCCAGCACCATCAAAGAGGTGAGTACAAAATGATAGATATTGTTGAATTGAATCATACACATGTACAAAATGATAGATATTGTTGAATTGAATCATACACATTTTTTCCTTTATGGTTTCTTAGGGGCTCTGTTGCTAGTATTGGTCCGTGTCTCTATCACATTTTTCTGTCTAGTTACGATAGGATGTAAGTGGCATGAACTTTGTACAAAATACACATGTATTATCAGTTTGGTGAGGACATGTTCACAACTGTACATGTTGTATGCTTCTTTGTGTGATAATAATTTTTGGTTTATGGCATCACAAGTAAACATCTAAATTGTTCCAAACTAACATAAACATTCAAATGAGCTACATGAAACTCTTGTCACAATATACTAAATGGCAGCCAATTTTAGTGTTGGTCTTGCTAGATTGTCCATGAAGATGATGCACTCTGTACGTGCTACATGTTTATGTTGAACTGTAGAATTCAGTTGAGTTGAATGAGAGGTGGCTTGCTGCATGTTCAATACAAAGTGAATAATATGTTTAGTAGAGTGATATACACAAAAAGTAGTTGATACTTTGCCTCCTTTGAAACACATTTTCTGGAATTTTGCCCTGTCTCCTTCCAAAACACACTAGTTGGATTGATACATATGCTTGTATTCAATTCTTGTGCTTTGAGTAAGTCAAGGGAAAGAAGTTGGCACTTTGATTGTTTCAATTATATAGTTTTATGTTGTATTTGGTAGCATGTACCTCTCTCATTGAAACATCAAGATGTTCACTCATTGATTTTGGCATATAATCTTCATCACGTCATTTTAACTCAGTGTGTGTCTCAACTAATTGCTTCAACTGCATTGAATATGAAAATCATTTTAGATAATCATATTTTGAAGATTTATCAATCTTTTATTTATATATCTCGTTGTCATGTAGTATGCTAATGAAATGGTGTATTGTATTCCTAGCTTTTGCTGTGCTACCTACTGGTATATATACCAAGCTTTCTGGCTCACTTTGCAATTTACTTTTATATGATCTGTTATTGTTTTCAGTTGCCATATAGCTTCACTTTTTGTGGAATCTATTAGTCCAGTTATTTTTTCGTTTTGTACCTTTTCTATTTGTGTCATGGAAACTCCACCTTGCTGCCTTCTCGTTGCTCGATGATGATAATATATGGGTGAAGTAATGATCATAACAGTTAATTTTCCAAGTTTGGTCTTGAACCAGTAGACTTGCATGCTAATTAGTCTTTCTATTACTCAATAATGATATTTGGGTTATTTGGCGAACATAACAATTAATGATGTCAATAAGGCCTTGATTGTGTTAGCTACTGATCAGAACCCCACTTATTGAATCGGTTAGTAATATTGCAAGTTATTGATTGAATGTTGTTGTTGGTTCAGCTGTACTCACTTTATTATGTTAATTTGAATAAATGTGATGAGGACATCACAATGAAGGATACAACCGCTGACCCTTCTTCCCCTACGACCACTACTTCGTCCCCGACCGTCGCTGCTTCGGCCGCTACTTCATCTACGACGCTTGGAGGGCTTAATCTGGAAGCAAGGCCTTTCCACCCACCTTCGCTGGACCAGCACGTCAATATCATCCACCAAGGACAGCCCACGCGCCAAGGAAGGCCCAAGATCAAGCCCAATTCATCGACAAGTCCGGTTCGGCCATCCAGGAGCAGCAGTACTTCAAACGGACATAACTTGGGCTCCCGGACTCCGTTTTCAGCGTGCGACCACCCGTTTGAAAGGTATCGAGATAACCTTTCCAATGGATCTGGTCCAATTGCCAAATTCCTTCTGGAGCGACAGGAAATCACAGAAGAATCTCACGGGACAGAAATCTCGGGTGCTGCACCACCTTTCTTTTGGGCCCAAGGCCCATGTATCTTAGGGTTTTGGTGGCCACCGCTGTTTTGGCTGCCCTACACCTCCTGGCCGCCGCTATATATATGGCCGCCACCGTTCTTTTACGTGGGGGGTTTTGTTTATTTGATAGTTTAGCCATTGCTACTATTTTGAGTCTTCCAGACGTGCTCAACAGCCGCCTAAGAAGCTCCTTGTTTCAGAACCCCACCTTATCAATCTTTCATTCATATTCGC
Organism: Guadua angustifolia; assembly: GCA_036346375.1. Lineage (NCBI taxonomy): Eukaryota > Viridiplantae > Streptophyta > Magnoliopsida > Poales > Poaceae > Guadua > Guadua angustifolia. The sequence continues at coordinate 56,556,845 of CM070500.1, forward strand.
AATTTCAGATTGCTTTACCATTGTTCTTGCTTGTTCTTCGGTTGCATGCAGGAATCGAACCTCGTGTTCAGTTGATCGTGCTAACAAGCAAGATCAATAACCCTCTGGAGTTGGTTAGCGATTTCTAAGGCGCATCGTCGTCGTTACGTTGTAGTCGGATCGTCAAAGTCAATTCCTCCAAATCGAAGTTATCGCTCTCATCGAAAGATCGGGACCCAAAGTCACATCAGGTGGTATCAGAGCGCCAAGTTGCTCGGTGAGAGATTCAGTACCCTAGATTAGTTTTTGTTTTCTGTCCAAAATTGAAAATCCTCCACAAAAAATTCAACCTTTAGATTCAATCTGGTATTTTAGTGAGTTTTGTTAGGTTTTGATCCATTAGAGTCCTTGTTTTAGTTGCTGATCGTTTTTCCTTCGCGTTGCTTTTATTTCAATCTGTCCAAGTCTTTGTTTTGTTCATAACTTTCGCATACGAGCTCCGATTCAAGTGTTTTTGCACTTTCCTGAAAGCTTGGGACAAGCTCTACAAAAACCTAGTTGGGTACGAATTCTAATTCCATACGAAAGGTTGTTTAATCTGGACATCAAATTCGGGAAGCAAGTTGCAATTGTAATCCAGATTGGTTCGGTATTTTGATCATAACTCTCACATCCGATCTCCGATTGAGAAGTTTTTATACTTTCCTGAATCCTTGAAGAGTCCTCTACAAAAACGTTTTTGGGTGTCCTTCGTGATTCGGACTCCTTCAAACCGAATTTGACTCGGATTCGGATTTGGTCAGATCGGCTAAATTTTGTTGAATCTGTGTATCTTTGTGTTTTGGCCATAACTTCTACATATGAGCTCCAAATTGTGTGTTTGAATACTTGTTTTAAAGCTTAGAACAGTGGCATCATTTGGTTACATTGTGAGAAAGCTTGATTCGGTCATTTTCAAGCCTTAATTGCAGCAACAACCTTATTGCATAGTTCTGGCCGAATTTGGGTTTGTTTCTTCAATTTGTGTTCTAGCTTTGTTCCTTTGAGTTGGTTGAGTCCAGTAGCATCTACAACCATAAAAGTTCCAAAATATCAGTGTACATACCTTTGGGAACCAATTCATCCTTTGCGAATACTTTGATCCCAATTGAGACTAGCAATTTGACATTGCTTGGGGCTGCTCCTTTTGATACGTTGCACTATCATAACTCTTGTGATATCAAGTTAGGGATTCCAAAACTTTGCTCATACTAGTGTTGGCCGAAAGTCACTAAAAAAAAGAGAGAAAGAAAGAGCCAAAAGGCCAAAAAGAAAAGAAAAAAAAAGAGAAAAGAAAAGAGAATAGTGGCCGGCAGCACTACATTGATCAAAACCCTAATTTGTGTTTGTCATTTTCAGATTGTGCAATTGTATTATGTAGTGAGCAATCTTGTGCCCTTGTACCTTTTCTGAAGCAATTAGCTAGCGTCTCTCCATAACTTATGCAACACGAGTTTTAGTGCTGAAATTATTCTTATTTAGCTCATTCCATTGGTTGCATTAAGTTGCATTATCTTTGCGTGTGTGTTGCCTTGAAATTCACTTATATCTTTGAGATCGGCAACTAGGGCTTGTGAATTCTAGTTTGGATCATTACTTATCATTACGAAATCAAGAATTATCAGATTGCATAGGAAATTAACATAGCCTACCAAGCTCCACATATTCTACCTCGTACGTTTGTTCGGTCCCTTGGCAATCGCTTTATCCAAGCTTGGGAGAACTTTTGATACCGCCAATGGCCGACAACTCCTGCTGCATGGTAAGAACTTGTAAGAGCTTTGGTTAAAGTTTGAGAGTTGAACGACTTTTGTCCACATCCTATGTAGTGATAGAACATTATACTTGTGATTTTGTTTCTTGTCTTCACTAATAATGGCGGGTTCTCAACGTCAGTGGCGCTTGGGCCAACAAACATCCTAGGAGAAGAGATAGTTCACACTCCAAAATCTGAGAGAACGTCTGAGCATACCTTCAACACCACGGAAGGTACAACGGCATCGCACATGTACCAAAAATAAGTTTACCGTACCCATTTTTAGTGATAAATATGATCCTGAAGGTTATCTTACATGGGAATTAGCTGTCGAACAATCATTTGATAAACATGAAATTCCTGAGCATGATAAGGTTAGGGTTGTTACTAGTGGATTCTCTGGATTTGCTGCTATTTGGTGGAATGATTATATGAGTAAAAATCAGGACATTCCAAGCACATGGACAAAACTGAAGAAAATTCTGAGAGCTAGATTTGTCCCTTCATATGTTGCTCGTCAAGTACGAAATGAATTGCAACATCTAAAACAAGGTAGTAAAACAGTGGATGAGTACTACCAAGAATTTCAATATAGATCTTTGCGTTCGGGGTTAGAAGAGACCGAAAAGACTCGCATGAATAACTTTTATTTTGGACTAGATTTCGATATTCAGATCATGATATCTTGTAAAGAATTCAATACTTTGTCATGTTTACTTAATCTTTCACGAGAAGCCGAAAGAAAGATACAGAGAAGACAATCAACCAAAATTCAAGCTAACACAAAGTTAAATGCTACTCCTGTGGCTTGCACTGCACCAAACCTGAATGAGAGCATACACCGAGAATGTGAAAGAAATACAAGAAAATTTGAGTAAAGTAGAGGATAGCATATGTGACGATGATTCTACTAACACAATCCAATCTATTTCGGTTAGTTCATTTGTTGTTGTTCCATGCGCTATTCAGGTTACTTTTGAAGAAGGGCGCAACAAGCGAAATACCGGCGTTATCGGTGAAAGTTTTGATATTTCTACTTCTGAGGAGGAAACTAAAGACCATGGTAAAGATCTGATTTTACAGCAAGAAAAGGATCAAATTGGTGAGTATATTCCTACTATACATAACTCTTGTGAACTACCACCTTGTGCCACAATTGTAGAACCATATGACGAATTGCATGCTTATAATTTTGCTCATGTGGTGCTGATTACGCATAAGGAGGTGATAGCTAGAATATCCCCTACCCTTTGCTTTTGTGCTATATCATGTTGAATGAGCTGTTAGTTTGACTTGTGCTATGGACAAGATTTCTGAAATTTCATCTCTTAAGTCTTTGTCTAGCACTTATGCCTCTTGTTTTAAATTCAATTTATTTGGTGAATATGGCATAGATGGCAAGTTTCTTGTTTACGAATATGCATAACTTGTGATAAACTTGATGAATTGAAGCTTGCTATTTTGGGCAATTCTAGTTGTAAGCAACAACTTGTTTCATTTGAGGCTCCATCAAATTTTCCTAATAAGTGTGATACCCATAGTTTGCTGCCACATTGTTGAATTTTAGTACATTAACTTGTATTACAAATCAACATGTCGTAGTTGATGCGTGGAAGCCAATTAAAATTGTGTCACCATTATTGGAATGGTTTGATTTTGCTTGTTTACAATTTGATAACATGAATGAGCCATACTTGATGCGAACTTGTTGTTTTGCCCACAAAACATGTTATTGAATCGGCTCACAAAACATGAGTATTCTTTATCCAAGGTCGAATAGATATGTGCTTTACTTATATTTGCAAATCAAGTTGCAAACTAAATCATGCTAATATTGATGTTATATGCTTCACTTATAACCACAAATCATTGGCGTAATTGCGAGGAAAGGTGCTTTGCTTAAATCTTATTTCCTCATCTTTGTTTTGTAAATAACCCATCGCGAATCCAAAAGAACAATGAAATATGGGATATATACATCTCACGCGTGTACATGTTGTTCTTTTTGTTCGTTGTTTTCTTTCAAAGCATGTCCAAAACCGAGGACGGTTTTCCTTCAAGGAGGGGAGGAAGCATCGAATAGTGCTAGCGCTCATCAAGCGATTATATGTTGGAAAGAAGTGTTGAGCTATATGGATAATTATCAGGTGAATCCTCTAAATGTTTTTCATGTCTTCAAAATATATAAAGAGGCGGAGCTACTATTTTATTTAAATAAATGCAGGATATATATGAGAATGTTCTGTGCTGAAGATGTGCCAAAAGGTGAGCTTGAGTCGAGGACGACTCAAATGCAAGAAGGGGAGGATGATGAGGACATCACAACGAAGGATACAACCGCTGACCCTTCTTCCCCTACGACCACTACTTCGTCCCCGACCGTCGCTGCTTCGGCCGCTACTTCATCTACGACGCTTGGAGGGCTTAATCTGGAAGCAAGGCCTTTCCACCCACCTTCGCTGGACCAGCACGTCAATATCATCCACCAAGGACAGCCCACGCGCCAAGGAAGGCCCAAGATCAAGCCCAATTCATCGACAAGTCCGGTTCGGCCATCCAGGAGCAGCAGTACTTCAAACGGACATAACTTGGGCTCCGGACTCTGTTTTCAGCGTCGACCACCCGTTTGAAAGGTATCGAGATAACCTTTCCAATGGATCTGGTCCAATTGCCAAATTCCTTCTGGAGCGACGGGAAATCACAGAAGAATCTCACGGGACAGAAATCTCGGGTGCTGCACCACCTTTCTTTTGGGCCCAAGGCCCATGTATCTTAGGGTTTTGGTGGCCACCGCTGTTTTGGCTGCCCTACACCTCCCTGACGCCGCTATATATATGGCCGCCACCGTTCTTTTTTACGTGGGGGTTTTGTTTATTTGATAGTTTAGCCATTGCTACTATTTTGAGTCTTCAGACGTGCTCAACAAACCGCCTAAGAAGCTCCTTGTTTCAGAACCCCACCTTATCAATCTTTCATTCATATTCGTAATTTCAGATTGCTTTACCATTGTTCTTGCTTGTTCTTCGGTTGCATGCAGGAATCGAACCTCGTGTTCAGGTTGATCGTGCTAACGGCAAGATCAATAACCCTCTGGAGTTGGTTTAGCGATTGCTAAGGCGCATCGTCGTCGTACGTTGTAGTCGGATCGTCAAAGTCAATTCCTCCAAATCGAAGTTATCGCTCTCATCGAAAGATCGGGACCCAAAGTCACATCAAAATGTTGATAAGATTGCATACTCATATTGTGCATGTTAAGGTGGTAAGGGTTTGAGGCCTAATTCGCTGAATTAATTTGTTTAGCCCATCTTTGATTGAGGTTGAAGATTGAAATCTTTAATCAAACCCTAAATCTAAGAGCACCATAAACAAATTCATATCAATTTATTTATCAGACATGATTCATTGCATAAATAACATAAATTGTGTATACTTCACATAGTTAAATAAACAAATTTACATCAAATTGTTTAGAAGACATGATTCATGTACAAAACAACTCTCAACTTTACCTTCTCTTAAATTTTCTTCTCTTAACTTACCTTTTCTTAAATTTGCTTCTCTTAACTTACCTTCTCTTAACCTCGCATCATACAATTACAAACGTACTAAACAACGCTTAAATTTACTTTCTGTCCTCTTCTATGAGCCTCCATAAGTTGTTGATTTACTAACTTGCCTCTTCTATGATCTTCATTACAAGATGATGTGCCCTCATTCCTTGTCGCCGAATGGATCTGATGACATGCCCAATGTAGGAAATCAGAGGCTTTGTAAGAGGCCTTAGAACTGATATACCATCATGGCGTTCGATCTGCACGATGAGGCCCCTACCGCGCCTCCAAAGGCTGCGGCAGCTTTTCGGACATTGTGCGGGATTATGGGGCGTGAAAGGGTCCCCATCACCTATCCATCATGGCAAATACTAAAAGATGAGGAGCGTGATAACCTGGTGATAGAAATATTTGTATTGTTTGAGCTCCCACAAGACGCCATGTCCGCACATCGATGGTATGCATTGCTAGTGGCGAGAAAGGCGTGGAAGAACATCAAGAGCGTCCTCGTCACTAATTACGTGAATAAGGAAATGACTCTGTTCCAGAAGTATGGGTTCATCACTGAAGATGAGTGGGAATGATTTGTCAAGTTGAAGACAACGGAAGAGTTCGTGCGTCAAAGTGCAGCGCACAAGACCATCCAGTCAAAAAACACCCACCCACACAGACTCGACTCAACTGGGTACGCGGGAGGATGATGAGGCAATTCAGAAGGAGGTCATGCTGCCGTTTGCCTCAATTTTGGACCCACACACCCGAAACTGGGTAAGAGCAAAGTCATATCCCACGTCTTCGAGCAGTGTATAATTTGCAAACCCCGTAGATGAGGAAGTTTGAATCTTCCTAGTGCTCTTTCACTTCAAACAGAGAGAAAGATATACTCTCCACAGCCTTGGAAAGCAAGGAGCACCCGGGTCGCACCTGAGGCCTAGGTATTTTTGTCCCCTAGAAAATGGGATTTCCACATGACTCTGACACATACCGTAGTAGGAAATGAAGCAAAGCCAAGCACGAGGATGGCTAGTAGCCCTGATTAAGGAAAGGGTTGAGGAAAGGCTCAGAGTGCAGTTCGATAGTTAGCTACGAAGATTTAAGGAAAGGATAGAGTAAAGGGTGACTATGGAGAGGCAGGCACGGAAGTGCAAGCCCAAGAAAGCATAGGCATAGTTTAATCCAACCAACTGTCAGAGCAGCTATGCGTCCGCGCCTGAGACGGACATGGATGAAGCCAGATTTCCTCCTGATGACACCTAGGTAACATGTCTGCAATGCTTTATAGATAGACCTATTGAACGTGTTAGCTAATTACTTATGTACCCTTATGTAGGTGGCCACGCCGTGTAATCTACAAGTGGGGCTTACCAATGGCTCTTTCCCCTATAGGCTGCTTGGGGACACATATATGCATCCAGTGTAGGGGCGTTTGTGCATAGTCGTACTTTAGAGCCGGGCTAAGCAAAGGTCCATGTTGATGGTGTACATGAAATTTGCAAGGCCATCACGCTGGAAATGCCCCCAAACAATAAGATCATCACACTAGGGGATGTTATCGGCACATTTATTCAGTGGCCCAAAAAGGACATCTCCTTTGACGCCCACCCAAGAGCACCCAAACTACAAGTACTACCGGAGCCATGTGATGCGCCGAAGCTACCCGCTCTATCGGAGCCATGTGTTGCATTGAAGGAGCCTGCCAAATTGGCTATCGTGTCCCATCAGGCACAGGCCGAAACAACAGTTTGAGTCAAGTCATCTCTCATGAAGACGACATTTGGTAGACGACAAGGCGGCGATAAGGGCAAATCAAAAGGGATGACCATGTCAGTCCATGACTATTCGTTTGCCCCATTGGCACAGTATTTGAGCTGGGACAGCCGTTCGTACTAAAAGAGCGCTAGGAGACACTCACATTAGCTTGTGTTAAATTGCAAGATTGGTGCATGGAACAAAGCAACAAACCGGTGGCACAACGTGCATCGAGTATGTTGGTCAACTTCAAGGAAGAGCATTTCTTACATCAGTTTTTGGATGGCTATTTCATGGTCGGCTTCAACTACCTGTTTGAACTGTAAAACCTCAAGGCACTCGACGCATCACTCATGAGATGCTAGACATTGTAAGTGTCTACAATCACAATGTACATTCATGTCGTACTGATAAATGTCAAATATTTATATGATCATTGATTTTGTATATGTAGATACATGATCATGGAAGCAAAAGTAAGCAAACGACTGGTGGGTTTCCTCAACCCACACATGGTGTTCAAGCAGACCATGGACGAAAATTTAGAAGTCGTCTAAGAGTTTGTGGAAAAAGTATTGCTAGCTCAATAGGACAAAAAAATTCATACTTTTACCCCACAACACAGGGTAAGTGCTTCATCCAGTTGCTATACTTGTTAGTTTGTACTATATAACGCAGCTTGATATTAGGTTGAATGACAATGGTGATATGGCTATGTAGGGCGGCACCCACAACTCATAATTATACCAAGACAAAACTAGGTAATTTACCTTAATTCTAAAAAGGGCAGCACCCACAACTTGAAGCCTATCAGATATTTACTCGACATGTCGTTCGCTATCCACAAAGCTTGTGGAGATCCACACAAGAAGAACCCAGCGACACTAAAGCATATTTATAACTTTTCGATATCCACTAGTACGTAATAATCCCTCACACTCCATAATAATACCTTTCGAACTAATTAACCTATTATATTTTTGCAGTGCCACTAGAAACCAAAGGGCACTAATCAATGTGAATTTTACATTTACCTCAACATGGAACTCCTCATTGGTTCAAAGACGACCAATGTGATAGAGGTTTGTCGATCTTGTAACAATTATTTCCACTTATTAATTTATATACACGCAAGACTGTACTTTTCCCATTACAGGCTTGGCAATGTGCTGAATCTGCATTGGAACAAGCTGACCTGCTAGGTATTTGAGGACAACTCTGTGCCTTTTTGATGCGTGAGGTCATTGATCCAAAAGGCGAACACCACTCAAACCTCGCCTAAAGAGTTGTGAATTTGTTAGATACAATTTCCATTAATTTGTGAACCTTATGCTATGAATTTTTGAGTTGTAGTTCTCAATTCAATTGGTTTTTATATATGTGAGTTGATTAATTAAATATATGCACTCTACATTGTAATGTGCGATCAGAGTTGATTTCTAAAATCGATGCACTGTATGTTGATATGTGATCGGAGATCATTTCTGAAATGTATGTCATAATAATGTTGGTGATGCTCTATATTTTGTGTTTTGTTTCAGAGGGCCTAGCTAGTAATTCCTGAAGCTAACCAATAAATTAAAATTTAATAAAAAATAGAAAATCCACATCAAAGATAGTTTTAGGTTGGAATCGTCTATGATGAACCTACATCACTAACGGTTCCAAACTGGAACCTCATCCCAGACGGTTCCAACCTAGAACGTCTGTGATGAGTATTTTCGCTGACGGTGGCAAAACCGTCTGTGATGACCGATTGTCATCACTGACACTTGGTACAGACGGTTCACAAAATTGTCCGTAATGAGTTTTGTGAACCATCTATGATGTGGGCATGTGCAGTAGTGTTTCTTCCCAATAGGTTTTTGATAAGGCATATTCATTACACGGTCTTCGTTCATGGAGTGTTAAAGATATAACTAATTCCTAGGATTTCTAGGTGAATCTCGAATTTACCCTGACATGTTCTGGCTATAAATATAGCTCTTATTGTACAAGAGAATCAATCATTGATAAGAAAGAGTTAATATCCTCTAAATCCTGCATTCATCTATTGTGATTATTTGTCAAGATTCTCTATTGTTCTTGATTACGTTAAGCTTCCTATGAGCAATAGAGGACATGAAGGATTTCTCCTCCTGTATGTGTATAACCAGAATTGCCTTTGTCCTAGGTGAGGCAAAGTTTGACACGAGCATGTGTGCATCTAAAAGATCAAAGCGAACTTAAACATATAGAAGACTAGAAGATTGCTTTGTCATGGGCCATTACCAACATACGTGGATGCTTGAAAGTAGACCTAGGCATGGTGCTGGGTTGGACAGGCACGACACAGATATGATGGGCTATGTGATGAGGACATCCCAACCAAGGATACAACCGCTGGACCTTCTTCCCCTACGACTGCTACTTCGTCCCCGACCGTTGCTGTTTCGGCCACTATTTCGTCTACGACGCTTGGAGGGCTTAATCCGAAGCAAGTCCTTTCCATCCACCTTTTCTGGACCAACACGTCAATAACATCCACAAAGGACAGCCCATGCGTCAAGGAAGGCCCAACATCAAGCTCAATTCGTCTCCGATTCCAGTTCGGCCATCTTGGAGCAGCAGTACTTCAAACGGACATAACTTGGGCTCCCGGACTCCGTTTTCAGCGTACAACCATCCGTTTGAAAGCTTAGGAGATAAGCTTTCCAATGGATCTGGCCCCACTTCCAAATTCCTTCTGAATCGAAGGAAAATCACAGAACAATCTCACAGGAATTCGTCTCCGAGTCCGGTTCGGCAATCCAGGAGCAGCAGTACTTCAAACGGACATAACTTGGGCTCCCGGACTCCGTTTTCAGCGTACGACCACCCGTTTGAAAGATTAGGAGATAAGATTTCCAATGGATCTAGCCCCACTTCCAAATTCGTCCTGAAGCGATGGGAAATCACAGAACAATCTAACGGGAATTCGTCTCCGAGTCCGGTTCGGCCATCCAGGAGCAGCAGTACTTCAAACGGACATAACTTAGACTCCCGGACTCCGTTTTTAGCGTACGACCACCCGTTTGAAAGCTTAGAAGATAAGCTTTCCAATGGATCTAGTCCCACTTCCAAATTCATCCTGAAGCAATGGAAAATCATAGAACAATATCACGGGACAGAGTTTCCAAGTGCCGCGTCACCTTCCTTTTGGGCCTATGGCCCATGTATCTTAGGGTTTTGGTGGCCACCGCTGTTTTGGCTGCCCTACACCTCCTGGCAGCCTATATATATGTGGCCACCACCGTTCTTTTATGCTTAGGTTTTGTTGTGTTTGGTAGACCCCGTGTGCGTCCCTCCTCGTGTTTGCGTGTGTCGACTAGACTGCCCGAGCCGAGAAACAGAACCTCAACTTGTTTCGTTTGATTTCAATACTATCTATTCAGATTGCTTCATGCTTTGTTCTTGCGGGTTCTCGATTTCTTGCAGGAACAATTGATCGTTTGGATCTTGTATCTGTGTGGATTGGCATTGCGATTGTGAAGCTCCCGACCTGTTGGTAGGAAGCCCTTGATTCGGTGCCATCAACACCCCCAAATCGACGTATCATCATCTCACCGAAAGATCGGGATCACCCGTCCTCATCACTATGGGTCTAGATCATGCCGTGTCGCCACAGCCAATAGCTCGCCGTGCCATGTCATATTGGCCGATTCACCTCAAGCAAGCATGGTCTATTAGCTCATCGTGTAACCTTCATGCCATGCTGACCAAGGCTCAACATATTTGTGCTATTCCGAGGAGAGGAAAAGAAGCAGGGAAAAACGGGGCCAATGTGGTGAGGATATGTGGTAGGAACCGTCAAGATCTAGCAACACTACCTACTTCTTCCTCTTTGTCTTGCCACTATCTTCTTTCTTGTTACGGCTGGTAAATGGGTACTACGCTTTCCAACTCTTTTCTATTTCTGCTCTCCTACTATTCTCTGCACGTGATGAACATGATGGCGTCGTGCCCTACTGTACTACCGCTATGCCCTACCATGTGCTACATTTCCATTGTGCCCCTGCCATGTGCCACCATGATTGTTCCGTGCTAAAGCCATGTTGTTCCTACGTCTTTCCCGTCACACCTATAGCGTGCCGTGCTAGCCTAAAGACAATCCTTATAGGCATGTTGTGCTGTATAGCACGTCATACCTGACTGTGAGACCCAACATAGCTTTGACCGTCGTGTCCTGCCTATTGTGCCACGAATCGGCCTAAAATAACCCGGTCTAACGCCCATGTCTATACGGAAGCTTGCCATTCCAACATGCATATGCTTTGATTACTAACGTCACATGGACCCACGAAATAAGAAAGGAAGTCAGAATAATATATTATAACTAGTCTATTAAAGCGGAAGAAATCGGCGTGCAGACACCCTGGCCACGTCGTCCGGAATTCACCGGCCGCCCATCCTCGCGTCGGTGCTCATCCGTCCGTCCGCCTGGTTTTGCCCTTGCGACGGAACGGATTCGGGAGGCGCTCTTTGCTTCGGCTTCGGCTTCAACCGTTCGCCGTTCGCTCGCCTCGTGACACGAGCCTTCTTACGGTCTTGCCTTCCCGATTGTTCTTTCATCCCTGTTTCCTCGATCGCGTCCCCCCCGTTCTCCTCCCGGTTTCTTCCGCTTCTCCTCGCCGAAAGTATCGCCCCTGCTCCCTCCAGTCACTGCGCCCCATCCATCCGTCGATGCCGCCGTATTTGTGATGCCCTTTGCTCCGCTCCAGCGCTCTGCCTCCCTTCCCGCCCGATCGCCTTTCTCGGTGCCTCTCGGCTGTGTTATGCTTTTATCCACGCCTTATCCTGTAGGTTCCGTTTCATGGTATACCTTTCGCCCCTTCCCTTCGTTCTTTACCAATGTCGTTGCTTTTCCTTTGATTGATCCTCCTGGACCAGGTTATGGCCTAGGGTTTCCTGGGGTTTACGTGTTATATGTGCTTGCTAATCTTGTTCGGCCTTTTCGCTGCAAGTTCACGCTGCTTTGCTCGTTTGACGTGCGTCGCTTCGTCCGTCCCGCCTGTGCCGTGCTTCTATTTCTTTACATGGTGGGTACCGGGGAAGGCTTGATGGTTCACAGCATATGGTTTAGTCTCAAGAACTGAATTCACGATGAAGTGGTGAGTACAGTGAGCGAAAAACACTTCTTGGCTTCTTATTCGATATTACATCTAATAGTATATTACGTCGATGCTGACTCAATTTAATCCATTCTATCATGATCAGGCCGACGTAAAAACAAAAAAAGGCTTGCATGATGAAATGAGACTAAAAAAACAAAAAAAGGCTTAACTTCATGCATGATGAAATGAGACTAAAAAAAGGGTCTACAACGGACAAACCTAATACAGCTGTTTTTACCAGATCCATTCTGAATTTTTCTTTACCAGAATCGTTACTTCGTGTTCAAATACTTACTGAAAGGAGTTATTGTCTCTAACTGTTTCCTATATTCCTTTTTCAGTGATGACACAGCTAAGAGAAGGAATCAGAAAAGCAGATGTTTCAAAGAAGTTAACAAAATCGATTTCTTTGAGCTTGAGCAATTCGTTGTGTAGGCTTCTTTTAAGAAAAATCCTTTACATCTACTTGGTTAGAAGTTCTGTTGTTTTCCTCCTAGCTGCTTTGGAAACATTTTCATTTACGTGCCTTGTTGTGCTCTTTATTGTCATATTTCAAGAATACATGCAAGTGTTCTGATGTATCAAAAGATTTTGCGATGGGCTAGGCGACGCAGGCCTCTTCTCAACCTCACTGCCTGTACTTCTGCATGAAAAATGTAAGCCGCTTTCCGTCTTCCGTAGGCTCTTTAACCATACTACATTTGTCGATGTATTATTTAGTTTTTTAGAACTTCCCCTTACAAATTGTGCAACTATTCGTGCTGTTTTTTTACAATGTTTATGACCATATACTTCTCCACATGTCCAGGGTATGAACCAAAACTTATTTCTTAATAGTTTTCCCGCTGCTATCGTCTTTTCTTATGTGTTTCAGTGCTGTTTTTGCTTGTCTTTCGGACTGAATTGTTTCCTTTTGTTTAAAGTATTGCTCCAAGCCTCTGATCTGTAACGACAAACAACATTTGTGTAGAGAAACAAGCAAATATCAAGGTAAGTCTAATGTGCTATCGATATACGGCCTTTTTTGCTTTTAGGTTTATGTATAAAGATATCTATACTAATAAAGAAATGTCTTTCGAGATCCGGTTATTTTACATCGAGCTATTTTTCCAATACGTGATTGCCTTCTACTAATAAGGTGCTATCCGGGAATATTATATAGCGATTCGGTATAGCATGGCTCAAACGAGATCGAACTACAATGTGTCTATTGAATCTCTTTTTTCGCTACGCTTGTGTGTGTATGAGACTATAAGGTAACTATCGCTAAAGATGCTTCTTGCTCTTGTTGTCTTTCTTTTCTATCATTCGAAATCGGACCATAAAAAAACCTACAATAGTCATTTGCTAATGGTGCGTTTAGAAAAAAAGGTTTGGTTCATACAAACATAATGGTACGCTTTTATGCCTTCTTTTGAGTAAACATATTGCTTACGAGTTATTTTATACAACTAGAGTTTTAGCCATTTTTTATATTCAAGATTTTGGTTTTATTAGTGTGTGTGCTTTGTTCATATATATACATTATTGTATAGAGAGTGTCGAAGACAGCACCGGTGTAAAGGAGAAGATTATTGCCTTTGCACATAGTGAATTCTAACTACATACTACGCTGCGAGTTCTGTGAAAACTTAGAATAGCATTTTCTAAGAACAACTACAGCATTATGTGTTTATAAAGCTATAAAATGGCTATCGCGCGATATGCTTCTTGTCCTATTATTTTTATTACTGCTGTCAAAATCAAGTCTCAGAGGAAACCTGCAATGGCCGCTGCTATTGGTAGATTCAGAGGAAAAAAACATTTTGGTTCATGCAATGTAGTAGTGCGCTTATATTTTTGCTCGAAGTGAACATGTTGCTTCTAAGTCGTTTTATACATTCACAATTTAGGCTATTTTGTATATCCAAAGCTTTAGTTTTATTGATGTAGCGGTTTCGTAGCACACAGGATTTCAATGGTTGTAATACAATAATCTGCATTTGCATGTAATTTTCAAAGAACAGTTATTGTTTTCTGAATCACACGCTTCTCCTTTGTCAAGTTGCCATCTGTGGTGTGTGTGTTTGAAACTACTGGTGCTTATTACGATCAAGTATATATTTTAGTTGTGGATCCTCACTATAGTAATTGGGATGTCAGTTGCTATGTCCTTTTCTATTGCAGTGTGAAGTGACCTCTCATTATGGTGTAGAAGCTTTGATAAAGTTTTTTTGAGCAGTACAGGCAAAGTAGTGGGGAAGCTAGGTTGCAATAGTAACTTGAATGAACTAGAATCTGTCTCCAGAGGTTTAGAAAACATGGCAGTTTTTCATTGGATTATGTGCTTCGAGCCATCAACCAGTCACTCAACATATTCAGTGTCACCTCATTCATATTGGTGGCTGATCATCTGAATTTGTTTCAGGTCTTCCCATTGCTTACCAAGAAATTTTCATATGAAGAGCAAGCTGATTTGGTGTCGCAGTTCTTATGCAACATCCCTGTAAATATGATGGCAGAGTTCCTTTCGTGGTTTTCAGTTTCTGTTTCATCCGAGGAACATGAAGATATTCGCAACTGCTTATGTAAAATAGTACCTGAAGAGAAGCTCCTTCAGCAGGTTTGCATGATTGCACCTCTTACATTTTCTGGCAATAACTTGCTTGGTGTCCTCTTATACTTTAGTTTTGAAATTTGTGAAGGTTGGTAATCTATAGAATCTTCCTTTCCCCCTCTCCAAGCTTCGTCTCACTATATCTTTGACAATTTAGAGTGACATTCTGTCATAGTATTAGAGAGCTGTACTGATTGTTAGCAAAGTAGAATCAAGTTCTCCTTGCACATACTTTGTGTAGATTAAAATTAAAAGTGCTTTTCAACAATCTTTTTGGTGTGATTCTCCCAGACACCCAAGATACTCGATTGGCTTTTGATTCACCAGGTGGGTATTCACTTCCAAAGTTAAGAAACAGATTAGTCCAGTAAAAGAAAGGCTAAGCTACTGACTGAGTTATTTTCCAGCTTTGTTATTCTATTTTGTTGTGTGTTAGAGCTAATTGTTGATTAATGTTCGATTGGCGTGACAGAACCAGAAAAAAATGATATAGAGAGATATGTTGGCCTTAGTTTTCTTTGCGCAGAAAGAATAGTTGTCGATGGCATGTTGTGCTAACTTTGCGATTCGCACCGTGATTTACGCCTTTGATTCGCTAGATGGGTATTTGCTTGCAAGCTCAAGAGGCAAATTATACGGCGACACGGAGATTAGCTTTGTTGGTGGTGATTATCTTTTGTTTGTGCCTCTTTATCTTCTTTGTTCTTATCGATGTATACATCCGTGTTAGCTATTGATCGGTGTTCGATTAACATAGCAAAGGCATATGATTAATATAAAGAGATGTATGCTACCGTTCGTTCTCTTTGCGTAGCGAATTAGTTAGCGATCTGCCGCTATATTGATCTTCTGATTAGCAACACCATTTAAGACTTTGATTAAGCTAACCGGTTGTTCACTTCTAGAGTCAGAAACAAATTATCCCAATAAGAGAAAAGCTAAACTATTGGCAAGAGCTAAACTATTGGGGTAGAGATAATTTTGCATGACATCTAACTCGCTACATAGCTTTGTTATGTGTTATTGCAGATTCACGAAGCAATTGCTCTCGAGGGAAAAAATTAGAGCTCAAACTGTACAGCCACCACCGCAATTGTTTAGATGCCAGATAGCTTGGTATTAGTTAATCAACGCTTCTTTTTCGGTGTGACCTTGCCTATGTTTCATCCATTCACTGCTGTTTCATGCTCTGTTCCAGATCAAAGAATGCTCCCACCCAACCTTATGTGGTTTTACACAAGCATTTACTGACAGTTACTTCCACTATGATTCAATGTACTCATTAGACCACATCCTGCCATTTGACGTCTGGCCCATGCGATGGAAATTGTTTACCCTATTGCCTACGCCTTTTGCCTTTTCTAGGTAAATACAGTTTATTTTTATTAATCTTATTTAAAAACACTTCATCGTATTTTGTTTATATCTCTTTGGCAAAACCGTACAATTATTAGCAGCTTCACACATTGCCAATGAATAGCATAAATAAAGTCCCTATCTCAGTTTCTTGCATAGCTTAACAAATTTTGTTTTGCTATTGCTTCAACTCGTTCTTCGCTTCCAACTAAATTTAAGACTTTACTTGGTAATTTGAATATCTACCAGAACAAATTGAGAACATAGGGTAGCGGTACCAGTGCCAACTGAAATAGCACATCTTAGAAGTTAATATAGATCGGCTTTAGAGACTAGGGCGCAATGGTGAAAAAAGAATTGGAGTATCGCTTTTTTAAATCACCCTCATAGCTTCTTTATGAATAGGAAATTTCCCATATAACATAATAACATGTTCAGGTATTATTCTTATAGATAGCCAAAAGCGCAACAGAAAGTTATCAGCTTCCTTTTTTTTAAAAAGGAAATAACAGATTGTTCTAGGTACATCTGAAATCAGAAAAATGTTTCGGTTCAGATTTAATTCTTTTGCTTAAATTTGCTGGCTTATGATGACGATAGGCCATGAGATACCAATTGTTTACCTTTACCCTCATCTTTTTGCTTTTCCAAGTAAATACAGTTTATTTTTATTAGTCCTGTTTAAAAACGTTTCATTTTAGTTTATTTATATCTCTTTGACAAAACTGTACCGTTATTGATATCTTCACACATTACCAATGCATAGCATAAAAGTGCCTGTCTCAGTTTCTTATTTGGCTTAGGGAATTTCGTTTTACAGATACTTCAACTCATTCTTCACTTCCAAGTAAATATAAGGCTTTCGTTGCTAATTTGAATATCTAACGAAACATATTGAAAATATAGCATAAGAGTACCAATGACAGCTGTAATAGTATAGCTTGAAAGTTAATATACATCGGTTTTAGAGATTAAGACACAATCAGAAAAAAGGGTCGACTATCCTTTTCGCAATCGCTCTCATAACTTTGTTTATCAAATAGGAAATTTCCCATATAGCATGGTGCCATGTTCAGTATTATTCTTATACGTGACCAAAATACCAACAGAAAATTATCAACTCCTTTTTTTCGAATATGATTTGTCTTATTTCAACTTACTGGCTTCAATATAGGTTTCTGTAAGGAATCCTTTTTCATAACTTAGTTATTGCCCGTATTCTTGGATGGTGAGGAAACGAAGTAATGAACTTTAGCAATTAGCTTTCGACTAATAAAGGTATGTGTTCTTTTATCTTATGTGTTTTCCTTCCTTTTCACTTCGGTATTTTAAATTTTGATTCCTTATAGATTATCGCATATTGAAGGAACAAAATGTTTATGTGGAACTAAACTGATGGAATCTAATAACACGATTGCTAAGGCCTAGACTGGAGATCGGTTCTTCCTGCTGCAGTGGCAGTGAAACCCTGACTAAATTATCTCTACCCCAAAATGCTTCCTTTTCTTAGTACCTTTGTTTATCACATATTCAAATCAACATTTTGTTCCTTGGCTTTATCACCTCATTTCCAGCACTGTCTGTGAATCCTGTTGTCTGTTTTTCTTTTGTTGTGTGGATCTTTTCCTTTTAAAGCTTTGCTTGTTCTGTGCTGCAAACTAAGTGAAGGTTTAGTTAATCGCTCCCTCGCAGTCACAACGGAAATTATAAGATTTGATCTCCATGATCCACAACATTCCCCCATGTAAATGTTATTCCTACTCTATAAACCTTCCTACTATCAGTTGTACAACCGTTATTCATTTCTCTACTTTGTATTTGCGTGACATGTTATCTTTCCAATTACATCTCTTGATATTAACTATGGTCATAACATTTTTTTAAGCGAGAAAACTCTCAAAACTTTCAAAATTTTATGTTGAATCTTCTGTATTTTTTATAGCAAACAAGCCCCTAAAACTCCCAACAAAATACATCTAGATCCATTTCTAAAATGGCAAAACCCTCAAAACTTTCAAACTTTGTTTCAATCGTGCACAAATTGTTTTGTAAAATTTGGTGCTATGTTATACAATTTTTCCCCGCTACGTTTTCACTATGAAATACGTTAAAAAACATTTAGATAGAGCTTTTTCAAATAGGCCCTTCAAACTTCTTACATTTTCCTTATAGTTCTTTTCTTCTATCCTAAAATCCCGTGAAACACCTTGAAAATTACATACGCCGCGGTGTAGCGCGGGTCATCATCTAGTATATATTAAGCCAGGAGAATTTAGCCGCAACCATGCATGCCACATCATCTTTTTTCGGAAAAGCCCTCGAAAAAATAGAAATGACGGATAGGTCCTTCCACTAGTTATTTTGCAAAAAGGATCATGTAGTTCCGCAAATTCGGCATGGGCACCGATTCTTTAGACTCGAGAGATTTAAAAATTTTGAAATCGTGAATAGTTCCTTCGATAGGTTATTTTGCAAAAAGGACCCCGTAGTTCCGCAAATTCAACACGAGTGCCATTTCTTTTGACCTGGAAGTTTTAAAAATTTTGAAATTGCGAACAGGTCCTTCCACCAATTAGTTTGCAAAAAAGACCCTGTGGTTCAACAAATTCAATTTGCAAAAAACTTGAACCCATTTTTTCTCGCGGCTCGACATCGCGTGCATCTCTACCGAGTCGATTACATGCACATGAAAAAAAGGCGAATCTCGTGAACGTTAAGAGTTGGCACAATAGTAAAGTCTACTACTTATTTCATCTCTCATCCATATCATCTAGAGTACGCAATAAATCCAGCTTGTAAAATAAACTATCTGTAAAGTTTGTTTGTAGAGAAACACTTTTGGCTATAACATTAAAACTTATACAATAACTATCTCTTATCCATATTATTTATAATAAGCATACTTGCTCCAACATAGACTCTTGGCTGATGATAGCACGTTATTTTCCGTGCGATGTTGGCTACTACATGTAACACTCTCACATGACATGTGCTCTTAATGTCACCACAACAACTACAAATACTAACAAAAACTTCAATTACACACAAATTTTAGCAAGCAACCTGAATGAAATCTCACATCTATAATAAGTCATGAACTACAAACATGAGCATAATTAAATAAGCAATCACAAAACATTATTCTCATGCATAATAACAACTAAAAAGGCATTCTAGCAATTAATTTCAGCAACATCAACATCACATAACTAGTCCAACGATTATGCTCAACGAGTAACATAGTTGACCAAGATAATATCTAATCAACAAGACCAGATAGAACACACCCGAATGTTACACAATGATCCATGACTGAGCTAACTGATTTATTCTTTAAGATGAAATTGCTCAAAAACTAAATATTATGAATGGGCATGAATATGTGATGTGGTGAAGCTAAATCCCATCTTTTCATGACGTTCTCAAAGTACTTAAAATATTAAATAAACAAGCATGAGTCCAAGAACTTAGCAAAATATATCATACAAAATGAAAGACACAAAGTTACTCAATAGCAAGAAACAACATATTTCCTCATCCATACAAGTAGTGAATCTTAATAGTTAGAATCATATTTTTAATCTCACATACAATGCATCATGCTTTCATGCACAAAAATGCATCATTCATAGCCTATATCGATATAGCTTGAGTGCACACCCGTCGGTGTCGCACCCTTTCTTTCCATGTCATCCTATTGGAGGGGCCTCCAAATAGGTCTCACTTCTATCTATCCCCGTAAATAGGACTACTTAGTAGATCTACAATAGAACACTCCATATTAGTCATATGACTTTATCACCGACCTGACTCGAAATCTTTTCATGTCATGAATACAAATGATGCAACATAATATTTCAATTTTACCTTTGCCATGAAACCATGATATAAACATCTCGATCATGATATGATAGCAACAACTCATTTCATAAAATAAATTGAACAAGAAAACAACTCAATCATTAAACCCAAGTACATCTCAACCATCTTAAATCGTATGATATATTTGATTCTTTACCATGCAAAGAGGAGGGGTATAAGCTTGAGGCTACACCCAGAATCATACCACCTACAACAAATAAACCTCCTCAAAAACATGCCACAATAGTACAAACACCAACTAAAATCATAGTGCAACTATGCATCCAACCCTAACTAAAACTATCCTTCTCGACAACCAATTTACCTCTTACTATTCTATCAGTCGAAATACTATAATTTTTAGCTCAAAAATACTAACTCATATAATTTATCAAAACTATATAAAAATACCTGTAATATTCTAGTTATCCAACTTTTTAATGACTACATCTAATCCCTCGAATTTAGCCTAGAAAATTGATCTGCCATCACCCTGGAAAGCAGAATTCATAATTTTGTAACTATTTTTATACAACTCCAAATTAAGAAAACAATGATATTTTTTGAATCTAAAGGAAAAATCCTACATATCTCTAGTTATTGAAATAATTTAATTCGGCCTCTAAATAGGTCTAATTTGCATGTTTACCATGGTTGCTACCAATAAAGATAAATTCTAGACAGCAGATTTGAAATGGCCATAACTTTTAAACTGCTTAACCAAAATTTGTGTTCTAGATCTATAATTAAACTTAAGACAACGATCTACATCTTTCAAACAATCAACCACCTGAAAATGACTAGAACTACTTCGAAACTCAAATCTAAAATTGCAAACAGCGATGTATGAGCCTAGAACTATCCCGTACCTAAATTCTCCTAATCCCATTAATTCACAGCACCAAAACCAAGAACCCTAATATGGCCTCTCTAAATTCCAGCACCCAAGACTACCACCAATCTAAAACCAAAAACATAAATACCTTCTTGAAGACCCATGAGATCAATGACAAAAGCGAAACACTCCCTTCAGATCACGCCTCCATCATTCCCCAGCCACCCCTCCTGGTTCCTCCTCCCTGGGCGCCCCCTCTTCTCCCTTGGTGTGCCTCCCCCCCTCTAGGTTTCTTCTCCTGGAGATTGCCCCTTGAGCCCTGGTGACTACCCCTCCCACCAGCGTTTGCATTGGTGAAGCTTGGTTCAAAGCTCCCCAAGTATGCATACAAGCTCTACATTATCCAAATCTTCCATGTACGTCAGTACGTGCACCGGAAGCAGGCCAGGATATGATATTGATGTGAGGTGGTTTCAGTGGGTCGATAATCACCGGTAAATCCGATTTACCAGTTGTACCGGTGGGGCCCGGTAAAAGTCCAAACCGGCCAAATAATTCGGCCCATTTGAACTTTGAAACATGCATGCAACGCGTCTGGCTTTTTATATAGCTTCCTTGCAGTGGCCATTTGGTTCCAGAACCGACGCGTCCTCTGGAAGACGAAGCAACTCGAGAAAGACTACGACGCCTTCCGCCGCCAGCTCGACGCCGATCACGCCGCCCGCACCGAGAACGACGCTCTCCTCGCCCACAACAATAAGCTCCAGACCGAGGTGCCCATCCATGTCTCTCGCCTTTTGCCATGCACGCACGCACGCATCTATCATAAACCTGCAAGATCTAGGTCATCTCGATCGATCCTAGCTTCTTGGATCGTGAGTAGTACGTAGCTAGCTCAGCATTCCAAGATTGGTTCTTGGAATTAATCTTGGTTGTTCCTGGTGCCAGCTTAATGATTGAGGTGGTGGACAGGAATGACAGATAATCCAGGTGTTGTTTCTCATGTTTGTTCAGTTTTTCTAGTTAGTATCCAAATAAGCTAGATTGTAGTGGTTGTGCTCGTTTTGCCTGCATGGACACGAGCACGAGTATCAAGGCCCGATCCCAGCAAGTCTGTCTAATCTAACCAAATTGACAAGCTTGTAAGTAGTTCGTTCTTTGGCAACACTGGTCAAGCTTGTCATTGAAACTAATGTGCTAAGTGCTCATGTTGTATTGTTGTCCTGTGCAATTTGTGATGATTAATTGATTTTGGATCAGTTCTAGCAAATTCATCCAAAATTTTTCAAAAATTTTGAATTTGGTCCAATAAATCCGATATTTCCGATAAATCATGTTTACCAGTGACCTTCGGTAAATTTTTTAAACCGGTAAGGAAAACCCTGGCAGCGATCGCTTTGTTAATGGTACTCAGCAACGGATAGGTTGTTCGTCCGTTGCTGTTTTGTACCTAGAGAGGTGCATGTAGCATTGTTATGGATGTTAATTCCCATTTCTGACAGTTCCAGGCGTCTAGCTAAAGTTAATCTTTGTAAGCATTATTCTCTCTGGATGTAAGAAAATGTAAATAGATTCCGCTAGTGATTCAGGCCAGAGAGAAGGTACAGGAAACTACTTGTAAGGAAAAATCTTGGGAAGACAAGCTCATATATATGTATATATATCATACAAATGTCCTCTCCACTTCTCCAAATGCATGTAACACATGGGGGATCATCAGTTCATGAGAACAGAGGAAGAAACATAGACTAAAATTAAAAACAACAGCCCGATCGAGTTTGCATGACTAGATACATGTTGCTTCCTTTCCTCTCCATCGATCACTTCCCTCCTCTAGTTAGACTCGAGCTGCGCGTACCAGATCCCCTGGATCTTGACGTCCTTGGGAGCCTTAGCGCCGAGGTCGGTGTCCGACGGCTGCACGCTCTCGAAGACGCCGATTACCTCGCCGGTCTCCGGCTTGCTTTTGGTCACGCTCAACGTGATGTTGCCCGTTGACGACGACGCGTTCTTGATGTTCTCCTTAACAAGCTCCTCCTCGTCTCCTCTGCCTCCGGCGGGGAGCGCAACCGCGTTGTCGTACCCAGTAGAGCCACCACGGCCCTTGGGGTCGAGGAAGGACGTCCCACGGTAGCTCGGCACAAGGAAGGACCCGCCGAAGCTGTCCGGCTTGCCGGTGGCGACGAGCTGCTTGACGGTGAAGAGGAACGGCACGCGCTCGCCTCCTGGCAGCTGCACGGTGACGGCTGCGTAGTCAATACCGTCCTTCTCCACGAACTTGATGGTTCCGTCGGCTCCGACCTCGAGCGGGCCCTCGATCTCGTCGAGGGTGTAAGTGAGGCGGGTCATGAGCTTGGTCTTCTGGAACTCGGGCGGCGCGTTCTTGGCCACGCCTTCAGCCTTGACGGTGAATGACGTAGGCTCCAGGCAGAACTTCTTCATGTAGTACTTGCCGGACTTGAAGGGGAAGGACTCCACGCCACCATCGATGGTCGGGCACTGGTTCGCCGTGCCGGTCCCCTTCACTTCCATGTACGTCTTGCTCTGGATCTCGTCATACGTCAGCCTCTTCGGCACGCCCTCCGCGTTCGCGCCCTAAACCACACACACCGCACCCTCTACGTTACTCATCTCCACCTTGACTAGCTACATAACCAGCATGCACGGCAACAAATTAATTAACATAGCATGCATCCACGCTTACCGAGACTAGAAGAGCCGAGGTGGCGAGAGCGAAGCCGGCTAGCTTGGCGGCGTCGGCGCACTTGTTGGCGACCTCTCTGATGTCAGACTGCAGAGAGCACGTTATCCTGGCAGCTCCAGTGTCGACGCCGAACGCCCTGGCGACGTGTGACGGCCGCACGGCGGAGGCGCGGCCGCCGATCTTGGCCGGCTGCATCAGGGTGGCCGCGGCTTGCAGTGATGCTGCCATGTCGCTCGCCTACGCTTGGTGGTTGTGGTTCTGTCGTGAAGGCCGTTTTCTGAGGCCAGGACAGTGCTATCTATGCCAGTGGAGGATAAGAGGAGTGGATAAGGGATGGCCTCCCATTGGTGCCTTGGCGGTATGGTGATGCTGATGAGGACGCTCACGTGGCACGCCCGGGTGCCACTCCTTCGTGGGCGTGTGGTGGTGGCTGGTTTTGACTTGTGAGGACTGGCAGTGTGAAGATCTCAGTTCCAACCAATGAGCGGCTGCCACGTCATGAATGGAAAAAAGAATGCCTGTGTTTTGTTCAGCACTTCAGCAAATTAACTAGTGCTCCCTGAGAAGTATAATTCTTAATTCTATAGTGCTGTTCTAAATTTCTCAGAATAACTAAAGTTTTGTGATCTATAACAAAAATGTGATAAATTATACAATTTGAAATGTTTCATTAAATTATCAAATAAAGTATACTGGAGATTCTCCACCCATATAGAGTAGTTCTTAATAGTGTAGTGAAAGTCGGCTGCCAAGTCCGTTTAGTCGGCCGTCTAATCGGAATCGCTGGCAAAACCGCAGAGTATTGAAGCTGGAGTGAAGTTAAAAGGCATGGAACTATTAGCCAGCCGCGTAACGCAATTAGTCATATTTTTGCCGTCTAAAGACAGACTAAACTCAACCTATATAATAAGTTGGCTATATGGTTGTTCATAATGGTTTTACACAATTACTCCCTCTAGTCAGAAATAGTTGTCGTTTTGGATATGTATGCAGTCAAACTTTTAAAAATTTTACTGTCAATATCTTTTTAAATATTTAAATTGGGTACATAAAAATCATATGTGCGGATTTCTCTCAAAAATACTTGTAACAATATTATAATTTTATTGGTTTTATTAATATATTATAATAGAAATTAGTTGTCAAAACTATCACTAAGGAAAACGATATTTTTTCGTCGATCCACGATATTTTCGTCAGCTTAATATAGACCGACGACAATAATATTGTATTTTCGTCGGCCCAAGCGAAGAACCGACGAAAATAAATATATTTTAATAAACTGTTTATTGGCCAAGCGAAAAAAGTTGTAACTGTATGGCGGTTGAATTTCAAAAAAATTTAAATCGACTTTTATGACCAACGAAAACATATTGGACCATTCGTCTTATGCCACATGGCATGAGGAACTATTTTCGTCGGTCTAGCCGACGAAAATATCTAACCCTACCATGTAGGAGCTATTTTCGTCAGCCAGGCTAGCTGACAAAAATAAGGCATATTATACCTTGTGGCCATCCCTCGCGTACCCATTTGCTCGCCTCGCGCCGCCTCTCGGCCTTCTTTCAGACGCCGCCGCTTCGCTTGTGCACCACCGCTCACAGCGTGCCCCCCAGCTGCCGTCGCTCGCCCTGGCCGCTCAGCCCCACGCCACGCCGCTGCCTCCCCACGCCCCCGTGCCACATCGCTGCGTCTCCTCGCCCCTGCGCACCGTCGGCCTCCGCCCTCCCCGCGCGTCGCCTGCCAAGCAAGGTGAGTTTTTCGTTGTTGTTTTTCTGTTGCTTACTATTTTTTAGTTTAGTTTAGTGTTGATTAATGATTAGGGTTTAGTTTAGTAGAAATTTTGCCATGTTCCAAACGGGCCTAAGTCTATGAATGATCAGTAGGAACCATAGGTTACTATCTACCCTAGTTTGTTTGTGACTCAAAAAAGTATGAATGATTCGTCACTATGAAATTTTGTTAGTATTAAACCACTCCGTTTGTAAATAATAAGAACGCATGTGTCCTTCCTCTGTCCTTAACATCATGAGTCTCACTACCCAAAGGAAAAAAGAAAAAGAAAAAGAAAAAAAAAGAAAACTCTCTGTGTCAAAAAGAAGAAGAAAAGAAAGAAAGGGAGATAAGATGGTTGGTCTCTCCCAGGTGTATTCATTAATAGAACTGCCAGGAAAATGTCGTTGTTGTTGTTTTTGTTGTTGTATTCATAAGTTTCTTACAAATGTGATGCCATATTGTTTACTTCGTAAGTTTGGAGCATGCCATGTGATGCCGTATTGTTTACTTTATATCATCGAATAGAACTGCCAGTGATTAGATGATTAGTTGTTTATGAGTTAAGGTTTTCGTCGGCTGAGTAGTTAATTAGATAATTAGTTGTTTATGAGTTATATAATATTGCTTGATTAGCTCTTAAGTAGGGCTATTTTCGTCAGCCAAGTAGCGAGCTGATGAAAATTCATAATTTATTGTATTTGGGCCATGATTTGTTTGGGGTTAAAGTCAGTAAAACATGATTCAATTAAGTAGAATTGATTTGGTCATCCAAGCCTAGGCGTCACCAGTTCGGGAATGGCGCATCTCACATTTACTTGTGAGGTGTGCCGTTCCGGAATTGTCTAGTTTAATTTGGATAGCCTAGAAATGGACGCTAGAGCATATGTAGGATTTATGACGAGCCCAACGGTCCGAACGAAATCTCGGCAGTATGATCCAGTTGTTCTCCGATACACCAAGACTGGGCGTGCATTCGGAGAACAGCGGGGTTATGCTGCCGAAATTCCGTTCGGATCGTAAGGCTCGTCATAAATCCGTGCTCTAGCGTCCATTCTTGGGTTGGTTTAGGACCTATCTTTCCCAGTAGAGCCCTTGTTCGCAACTAAGCCGCTGTGGTTGACATCGTTGCCTGTATTTAGCTTGGAGATGTAGGGGAACGCGGTATGCTACGCTAGCACAAATTAAAATTTCTACCGCATAACCAGAAAAGCTACTCGCAAGAAAGGGATCACAGATTGGATTACCACTAGACGCGCAGTTGCGGAATCCTTCGCGCGTTGGTGTAGTGGATCGTTCTCGCCGTGGATCGTCCTCGCCGTGGATCGTCCTCACGCGGATCGTCCTCTCCGTGGATCGTCCTCACGCGGATCATCCTCACGCGGATCGTCCTCGCTGCGGTTCGTCCTCACTTCGGATCGTCCTCGCTGCGGTTCGTCCTCTCTATGCCGCAGTAGCAGCAGCGTCACCACAGCAGTTCACACGTCCCGGGATGGAACGGCGTGCGTCGGCGTGCAAGCACCGTGTCGCTCGGCAGGGGCAATGAGAGGTGGAGGCTAGGGTTTTGGACGTGAACAGCAACACCCACGCCCACCCTTCTCCTCTCCTTATATAGCCACGCGACGAAACCCTAAGCCAAGGCCCATCAGCGCGTTAAGCCCACGAGGTCCATTAGTTACGGATCCAATCCGAATTAATGGGTCCCAGCCCGTTAAGTGTGTGACCCTGTAGGTTCATGTACATTTGGACATAGATTCGGAAAACCCTTTTCCAATCCAATAGCTGGCAGCGGTTCCTTGCAGAGCATGCCAACTCCCAAACGCATATGATCAAATCGGATAGAACCTTTCAAAAGTACTCATGTAATAATCCCTTTGCCAAACTATATGAAGATCGAACTCAAGGCGAGAAGTATGTCATCCTTTGATAGTTCAATCCATCTCTCGTATCCGTGATATATTAATAAGTTGTGATTGACTTCTCAATCATGGCATGGCCATGCACTTCCTTAATCATATCACACGAGTGGCCCAGACAATATCTCCGTTACACTGGAGTGGCAAATTCCATCTTGATTGCCCACTTCCCTCTGCACATTTCATAGCAAACATGAAAGCTACCTTTATAACTATCCGGTTAGGGAATAGCATTTGGTGGCCCGAAGGTAAACTATTACACATGTAGGGAATGTGACAATCTCAGGTCTAAGGATCATACATCCACTATGTATGAGATACACTAATGACACATAAGAATGTAACATTCTCGCAGTGTCCCATTGCGGGTCTATCTAACCCATGTTCTTCATCATGAGTTCACATGTATTGATGATATCTCCATATCCTATGATCTATGAAACATAATCATTAATCAATACATGTGCTGATCTATTCATCATTGTCCTATATGATGATACCCGATCAGAGATACTTACAGAATTATATCAATAAGTAGAGAGTTTCATAAGCAAGTTACATACTTGCTGATCAATATAATGATATAC
The DNA here is from genome assembly GCA_036346375.1 of Guadua angustifolia. Taxonomy (NCBI): domain Eukaryota; kingdom Viridiplantae; phylum Streptophyta; class Magnoliopsida; order Poales; family Poaceae; genus Guadua; species Guadua angustifolia. The sequence goes on from CM070500.1 coordinate 56,584,679, forward strand.
ATTCATTGGACCAATAATCATATTATTATTCATAAGCATAGTCATGTTACAATCATCTATATGACTGCCTCAAGGGCATACACCAACAGGAGAATGGGTGATGATCGAAGGTGGATGTATGATGATTGGAGTAAGACCGGGGCGCACTTAAGAGAATGGGTGGTTATTACACAGGCGTTCATAGACCATGCATTTGCAGGGGCTGCTGGTGATGTCGCAAAGTGACCGTGTAGCAAGTACCACAACTATTCTTACCACATTAAGTCGGATGTAGAGCGGCACCTGTGCAAGTTTGGTTTCATGCCCGACTATCTGAGATGGTACGAGCATGGTGAGGCAGAGACCATTGTTGAGTCGGACCATGAGGATGAAGACAGGATGGATGAGATGCTGAATGAAATTGGTAGGGAGTTTGAGGTTAATTTAGAAGAGGAGCCTGGGCCGGAGGTGCAAAGATTTTATAGGCTCCTTTCGGCCTTGGAAGAGAAATTGTATGAGTTCACCAACGTGACCATCCTACAGACGGTGACGCGGCTCATGTCAATGAAGTCGAAGTACAACTTTTCGAACAAGTGCTACAACGATATGGTCCAACTGATCAGTGATATCCTTCTTAGAACCATAAGATCTTAGAAGGACATGTACCGATCCAAGAAGATGTTGTCCGCCTTGGGATGAAGTATGAGAAGATCGATGTTTGTGAGGATAATTGCATGTTGTTCTGGAAGGAACATGCCAACGACACTGTTGTAGGTATTGCAACAAGTCTAGATATGTCGAGTAGATAAATGATGAGGGGATAACGGTGACGACAAAAGTCGTGATGAAGCAGCTCCGATACATGCCAATCACGCCTAGAATTAAATGTATGTACTTATCTAAAAAACAGCCAGGCATATGAGGTGGCACAAAGAAGGTGTCCGTGAGACCGAGGATGTGATGGTGCATCCGGCAGATGGCGAGGCATGGAAGGCATTGGACCGCTTCGACCCCAAATTTGCAAGTGACCCTAGGAGTGTTCGCGTTGGGTTGGCGACAGATGGGTTCACACCTTTCAGTACAAGTGCCACCCCGTACTCTTGTTGGCCGGTTTTCATCGTGCCGTACAACCTACCACCTGCATTGAGCTTGAAGGAGGAGTACATATTTCTAGCACTAGTCATTCCGGGTCCTAATCATCCAGGGAAGCACCTCAATATGTTCATGCGGCCATTAATGGAAGAGTTAAAAGAGTTATGGAGAGGGGTAGAGGCATATGACAACTATGGTAAAGTAAACTTTACCTTTCGTGTCGCATACCTATGGTCGATCCATGATTTGTTACATACAACATATGGGCTAGTTGGAGTGTTCATGGTCAGCTTTATTGTCCTATTTGTATGTTTGACTCAGATGCATTCCTCTGCCGCATGGTGGAAAGTTCTGTTTCTTTGATTGCCATCGATGATTCCTACTGTCGAATCACCCTTTCAGGCGGATGTTGAATGCATTCTGAAAGAACACCACTGTTACAAAGGGCCCGCCGAAGCGTTTGACCGGTGGAGAGATAGCTGCCTGGCATAGGCAGCTCGAAGTAAAAGACGATAGAGGGTTCGAAGGTTTCAAAGTGGAGCACAACTTGACTCATATCTGTGCAATTTGGGAGCTCCCTTATGCGAAAGCATTGATTCTACCGCACAATATAGATGTGATGCACCAAGAGCGTAATGTCGTGGAAAGCATCGTAAGTATGTGCTTTGATTTCAAAGACAAAACAAAAGACAATGTCAAGGCACAAAGAGACTTAGCTGAGATTTGTGATCGGCCAATGCTCGAGATTGTACAAGATCCCGAAGGACGAATTGCCAGGCCACGAGCTCCGTATTGTGTGAAACCTCAAGACAAGAAACATATATTTTGGTAGTTGAAAACCCTTAAATTCCCAGATCGCTATGCAGCTAACATAAAGCATGCAGTGAATGTCAGCACCGGGAAGCTAAATGGGCTTAAGAGCCATGATTACCACATCATAATGAAAAGACTTCTCCCCGTAATGTTTTGTGGCTACTTCAAGGATGAGTTGTGGAGAATGTTAGCGGAGCTTAGTTACTTCTATAGGCAGTTATGTGCTAAGGAAATCTCGAAGAAGATGATGCGAAAGTTGCAGAGAGAAATACCGGTGCTTGTATGCAAAATAGAACAGATATTCCCACCTGGTTTTATTAATGTGATGCAACATTTGTTGCTGTATTTGCCCTGGGAAGCGGAGGTTGGAGGACCTGTGCAATTTAGGTGGATGTATTGCGAGGAAAGAGAACTGAAAAAGCTCAAATCAACCGTACGCAACAAGGCTAGGGTTGAAGGGTGCATCGCTAAGGCGTATGCTCTAAAAGAGATATCGTACTTCTCAATTACGTATTTTGCAGATGAGCACAATGTGAATGCCCCTACAACGCAATATGATATTGCAAAAGAAGCAGCCCTGAGTAACCTTCAGATTTTTTTAGTGGAAGGGTAAAGCTGTTGGCGCTTCTATTCCACATGAGGTGTCTCCAACAGAGTGGAACTTGGCTCTGCTTTATATGTACTCCAACATGGATGAAATGGAAAAATATTTCGAGTAAGTAATGATTCGTATTTTGTAGTGAATTGTCTAATCTTGAACCTATTCTTATTTGGTAAGTCCACACGTAGATTGTTTGACCAACAACATTGGAAATCTGCTCGCCAACCTACTAGTAAGCAGCTGGATAAGCTACGCCGTGAGGGGTTAAACACCGGCCCTAGTTTCGTTGGCTGGTTCTGAAAGCATGTAATTTTCTCCTCCTCCCAGTTTTTTAACTGTAAACTTCAAATTATTTTTGTTGCACCTAGTAATGATGTTTTAACCTATGCAGTGCATGCTCGATGTCGACGTCCATGATGACCTGCTCCAGCTACCACACGATACTGTTACAGCAAGGAACTTCAGTCGTTACCATGTCAATGGGTTTCGCTTCCGAACTACAAAATTGGAAGCGAAACACCCACTTGCGGCTACTATGAACAGCGGAGTGGTAACTAAGGCGTGCGATGCAAGTGGGCACGTAATGAACTACTATGGTGTTCTTCAAGACATAATTGAGTACAAATTTGGGGGGTCCAAAGAACTGAGAGTAGTTTTCTTTGAATGTGATTGGTTTATCCTAACAATGGCACACGTGTCAACGAATTTGGCATGGCAGAGGTCAAGCACCAGTCAAGGCTTGAAGGCCACAACAATTTCGTGCTTGCTCACCAGGTTGAGCAAGTGTACTACCTGAACTATCCTCATCCCAGCTTGCATGCTTGGTGGGTAGCATATAAAGTTAACGTGTGAACGGTTATATCCTCCTGGGGATGCTGACTACGTCGACAGTACAATGGATGACGAGGAAACGGATGTCTACCAGGAAGAAGGTCTGCTAAGATCTTTCCGAGTTTCTCATGGGGATGGCCTTCATCAGGTAGCCATCGATGCCACAGACCAAATAGTTGAGCCTCGTCCATCAAAGAAATGACACCGAGATTCTGTAAGAATTCGACAGCCCATGAAAGCACGTCTTTCTAGACAATGAGTCACCAATGAACCTCCAGACGCTGATGAGTTCTGATAAGTACATATCCTCTTATTGCTATAATACTACTTTGATTATAATTCTTACTATTTCCATATTGTTGCTATAATTTGTTTTAAATGTGCAATCTAACTCTATTGAAATTTTTGCAGTTGTTCAAGCACGCGAAGGAGAAGATTGTTGGTAAGTTCAGTGGGTCTAGCTCTAGGAGTGGGATAAAGGGAAGAGTCAGGGGTCCAGTGGTCGGGCTTTCGAGTCATGGCGATCTCTTCAAGGGACTGTCGAGAGCAGCGAGGCAGATAGCTCTGGGGTGCATGGAGAGGGCACGGGAGGACAATGAGGAGTACCTACCTTCTGCCTCTGACTCCTCGGACCAGTCAGAGGACTTAGTAGCGGCGGCGGAGGAGGTAGCAGCAGAGTTGGCGGAGGACGCCTCTGGGGGGTAACGATGGTGATGAAGAGAGCCCAAAGGACGCTAGGGCGCCTTCTTCACAACATTTCAGATATTCGTGTCATCAATGTTAATTTTCATATGCATAGACTTGTGATTCTTATTTTTGGTATTTTTCAGGTTCCGGGGATCCAACAACGTCCCCCTAGAGCTGAAGCTAACCAGCGGAGGGTGATTAGGCCGCATGGGGATTGGTAAGTTAGTTTTCTCATTTTTAAAAAGTAACTTGTCGAGAATCTAACTGGTTTGATTTCATGAATTGTAGGCAATGGGATGACATGGCGTGGGAGGGTAGGCACCAGCGTTCGCAGGTTAACGCAGTCTTGGGAGCTCTCTGCCGCCACCACTACCCGGGTATGGTGACCATCAACGGGGTGCCGTAGGTGGCACTAAAGTGGGAGCACTACAGGTTGGCTCCCGAGGTGCGTCGCAGCACCTGCGCTGACGCGGTCTAGCACAATTTTGGGTGAGTTCATTACCTCTTTACAGTTCATTCATTTATAGTGATATGTCGCTAGCTCAAGAATTGCTTTTGCAGGAGAGGTACCGCCTGGAGGACGAGGATGTCCCCGCAAATCGTGAGAAGGCCAATAAAGTCTTCAACATGGCGGCCCATAAGGTCATGAAGGACATGATGTCCAATGCACGCATCCAGGCGGTGTGCTCGTACTACAAGGGGGTGAAGAAGGAGAAGATGACCAAGAAGCTTGGGGCCTCCAAGATCTACCTGCGTGAGGATGAGTACCTCCAGGCGTCCATCCCCTGGCTGATGAAGTGCTAGGAAGCTTTCAGGTACTTGTGTAAGTACTGGGCATCGGCTGACTTTGTTGCTAGGTCCAACAAGAAGCGAGGCAACAGAGAGGCAGGTGACCCAGTGTTATGCCAGTATGGCGCGGATGGACACCTCCTCTTAGCGAGGTGCATGGTAGGTATCTAGCCTTAGTTCAATACACTTTTGAATGCATGTCGCTAACTTTGGATTACAGGAGGCTGAAACTGGCGTTGCCCCGAGCTACTTCAATGTTTATGTTCGAGGACACCGAAGCGCCGATCCAGAGTCGCTGACAGCTATGCAGCCAGTCAGCGACTTAGAGGATTGTGAGTTGTTTGACCTACTTTGATGAAATTTATGTCTTCAAACTGTTGTTTCAGTAATGTGGCATGCAGGAGCAATATAGGGAAGAAATGGCTCGACGTCACGGCTTGGAGTACGACTGGAGGAACGAGGAGCTCGATGTCTTAGCACTATACTAGAGTGGTGGGGGCAAGAGGTATGGAAGGTGAGATCATCCCCCTTATTTGTGTTTTGTCGGAATACCTGATATCATCAATAGTTGCGCTTTTTATGAATGCCTTCGGTTTCGTATATGTCTGCTGCAAGTTCGCCATGTTCAATGGGGTTGTGGACTCCGACGTCGCTCTGTCCTAAGGAAAAGCGTTAAGGTCCTCACAGAGCAGCACTTGCTCTTCCAGGGATAATGCAAGGTTCGCGGAGTACGAGGAGTAGGCTTGCCAACAGCGTGAGGAGTCTCGCCAACAGCGTGAGTTGATAGCGAAGTACGAAGTGGAGATAGCGCACTTCAGGCAAACACAGGCGTACCTCCAGGGAGCTCTTCAGGTAAAAGCTTGAAATCTCAGCTGACCGATTAAGTTTTCATATTGCAGATCTAACACTTTGACTATATGCAGCAACTCTACGCAACTGTGGGTCCTCAACATGGCTTGCCTACGCTTTAGCCTCCTCCGCTGTTCTATGGGTATCCACCTCTAGTGCAAGTACCGCAGGTACATATGCTTTAGGTTAATTCAGTTTTGAAAATTATTTACAATTCTAGACTAACATGAAATTTCATAACTCCTCTACAGTGTTCTCAGCCTCCTCTGCCGTTTTACGGGTATCCGCCACCAGGGCAAGCACCGCAGGTACATATGTTTTAGGTTAATTCGGTTTTGAAAGTTATTTGCATTTTTGTACTAATGTGAAATTTCATAACTCCTTCTCTACAGGGTTCTCAGCCTCCTTCGCCGTGGCAACCGTTTCTGCCTCCAGCACCAGGGCCAGCTCAGGGTTCGAGCTCGCATAGTCCCAATGAAGAAGTCGATGGCTTCTTCGCCTCTGGAGGTAGCGGCCAGAATTCAAACACCCCGGAGAGTTAGGATTGTAGATAGGACAATGTGATAGTTGGGGTAGTGTAGTTGGATGAAACTAATTGTGATATGATTTGGATGTTTATATATGTTAGTGCATTTGCGATATTAATGTGATCCATTTGCGAATTTAATCGTAATGTCATTTTCAAATTGTGCGATGCCATTTGTGATTGTTCTGAGAAATATATGCTAGTATATGTGAATTTCTGCGAAAATTGTATGTTTGTGCAGCAAAACAAGCAAAACCAGCCCTTTTTTCTGCTGGAAAGTCCCCAGTATTTTTGTCGGCCACGTGGCCAACGAAAATACTGGGAGGTATCAGCAAGTAGAAATGCCATGGGGAAGCAATTCTGCATCTGGTATCGGTACTTAAATGGCCACATGGTAATACTAGACGCCTCGAGGCGGTGAATCCCAATCTTTTTTGCCACGTGGCGATGAAAAATGCACCAGTATTTGGCCACGTGGCGAAAAATGTCGATATTTTAAATCGCCACGTGTCGATATTTAAATTAGTCTGACGTGGCAAGGCCGGCCAGCCATCGACCACTTTTTTCCTCGGCTAGACTGGGCCGACGAAAAAAGGATAATAGTGCCTATTTTCGTCTAAATATTTTCGTCGGTCTATTTTCGTCGGCAGACCGACGAAAATGTTTATTGTCGTCGGGAATCCCCCTTTTTTCGTCAGTATTTGGCCGACGAAAAAAATATCGTTTCCTGTAGTGTATGTTTTAGAGGCTATATCGATGTCCAAAATAACAACTATTTGTGTCAGAAAGGAGCTGTCTATAATACTACCGTATATAAAGACCGAAGGATTCTGGGACTCTCGGCGTGCCACGTCACGGTTTTGGAGAAGTGTCCGCGCACTGAACGGCCGCATCTGGCGCGCGCACAGCGTTGAGGTCGCTCGTGCGTACGGCTGGCTCCTCGTTTGCCCACGTCGCCTGCGTTGCTCACCGGCTTGCCTTGCTCAAATAATTTGGAGTCATTCCTGTCCGCATCCAGCCGCGCGGCGCAGCGGTGAGGGCTTTCGCGCGCAGTTTGCTGGCCCGCTCGATCCTTGTCTCCGGGCGTGCGCTCGTTTTTTCTCCGCTTAGCGCGTGGCGCTCGGCTGTGTCGCCCGCGTTTCGCTCGCACAATGCTTTTTTTGCTGCCGCGTTTGAGCCCCGGTACTTCTACTGTGTGGCTCAACGTTCATTCTTTCACCGGTTCCTCTCGTCATTCACATCCTACTACGTACTATAGCGAAAGCACGCATCAGCTGCCTAGCTGATTGACTAATTAAACCACATTTTCGTGGTCTACAATCAAAATTCGATAGCTGAATCATACTAATACTAACGTACATAAAGTTGCGCACGTGAACAATGAAACACTCGCTCGTGCGTATGGCCGGCTCAACATTGAGCCACGTCGCCCGCGTGGTTCAGTCGCTTGCTCAGCTTATGTAATTTATCGTCATTTGATTTCATGGCTGGACGTGTGGCACAGCGGTTCGTTCTCTCGCGCTTAGCCTCACAGCCCGCGTTTGAGCCCCGGCCACGCGCGCTCGAGTGCGATTTTTTCCTGCCGACGTGTGGCCTGGACACGCGTTGCTCGTGCGCGCCTGGCGTTGCTTTTTTGCAAAACACCCGTGAGATTTAGAAAATGTTTTTTCTTCACTGTTTTATGCGAAAAGGCCCCGATGAAAAAAATGCGTAGAGACCCCTGGAAATCCCTTTTTCCTGCAAGGACGACTTCCATAAAACTTGGTAAAAAAACTAGGATTTCAAGAAGGCTTAAAAAAAACTTAGAAAAACTAGCATTTTATAAAGGCTCATGGAAATTAACTAGGATTTCGGAAAGGCTCCTGGAAATTCCCTTTTTTTCCAAAAAAAAAACACCTCCGAAAAATCTATGAGTTATTTATTTTGCTGTTTTATGTGAAAAGGTTCTGAAAAATAGGTTTCTTCTAGAATTTATTTATTCCGCTGTTTTATGTGAAAAGACCGTGTCCTTCCAAAATTCTTTTTTTACAAAAGAAATAACAAGAATTATAGAAACTACGCCAAGGTCCACAAAATTATTTTGTTAGTGCGTGGGTGCGTTGCGGCGGTGCGGCAGCGCGGCGTGCGCCGCGCCTACGCATCTAGTAGTATACACAGTAGAAAGCGCGTCCATAAGATTATCTCTTAAATAGTAGACATTATCTTTGTCTCTCTTTCTTGTCTTTTCTCTATATCACCTGAAATCTTGTGTGACATAAGCTTATAGATAGCAGACATATAACATTATAGACGCCCAATTGGGTGCTAAATCCGTTTGTTTAACTGCTACAACTTACAGTCCAACTGCATGTTGTCACGAGCAAGCCTAGTCGTGGTGGAAGAGATGTAGTGAGTAGTAAATTATCTCAAGACCAACCGAGGAAATCACTTTTCGTAGACATGCACTGATTTCTTTTTATGACCAATTCTTCTGCAAGGTAAATGTGTAAAGAGGAGACTATGGATGACCACCATCTTACATGCTGATTACTGATTAGCTTAGTACCTTTGAATTAATAACTGACTGAATCTATGGAATCATGCAGCTGGACTATACAATACAATACATCTCTTTATATTTGCCTATAATTGAAAATAGTGTTGCATTTATTATAAAACTGTAACATATATAACATCTATACATAATTATTCCTTAACATTATTATAATCTAAGCTTACTAAAATAAGTGATAAAAATCTTACACTTTTTTCTCTTAGGATAAAGTAGGAATTCCTAGTCTGGCTCTGTTAAATTTATTTTTATAATATAATAAATAGGTGGACAAATATATTAATAAAAAATGTATTGATTTGTTATCCTAATGATGTGTGAGTTTAATTACTTTACAAACTATTGATATAATTATATTTATGCATTTATAAGTCTGAACATGTAATCTTGTATATTTCCTCTTAATCGTCCGTTGCGGGGGAGTACCCTATTTGTCTGACAACCATATTCCTTTTTCACACCACTGGTTATTGTCATATGACTGATATGTGGGAGGACCTACAGGTGTGTTTGATTTTGGGATATTTGCAAGAACCCATCTACAAGTAGGGGAGTTTGTCAAGAACCCACCCTCAAATTCCATGTAGTTTTAAATTCCCTCTCCCAAGCATGGATTCCCCCCTCCCAAGGGCAACCACATAGAACTTGCAAGTGGATTTTTGACAAACTGCACCACTTGCAAGTGGGTTTTTGCAAAAAAAAAAATCCCCCTTAATCTTTGTAAACTTTTAGTTAACATTAATCTTTTTGAAAATAATACATAGGATTTTATGTTCAACTGTTAATTTCAAACTTTTCATGAATTTTTATTTTTTAAAAGTGTATATTTATCATTTAATTTCTTTCACAATTTTTATAATTTACTGATTTATAGGTTGGTAAATATGAATAGGTATTTTAATGGATAGTTAATGAATATGTACCATTATGTGATACAAATTTTATAAAGAAAAGAGGCCAATAGGGAAAACATGGTGAAACAGAGGATATGAATTAATAAATAAACGACGGGATAGAAATAGAAAGAGCCAATGTTATGACTTGCAGTCTAGTGGCACCATCCCATAGCATCTGCCATTGTAGTCTAGTGGCACCGTAAAATTCAAAATTTAACAATGACGCAGAGCACCAACACATCATGATATTATTATTCCAAGGACGCAAGGAGCCATATCATCTGCCATTGTAATCTAGTGGCACCATCCCATCAATCCAAGACGTTGGATGAAACAAGGACAAGTGAGATATTATGATGCGACTTAATAATTCTTTCCAGTTAACTAAGATATTGAACCAGAGATAATACCGACAGCCCAATCTTTACGACGTAGCAATAAGGATAACTTGGATCCGTGAACCCTTAACGAACATGATGCCACCAACCAGTGTTTCAATAGAGCAATTTGCGACTAATGAATTCGCCTAAGAACACGCTCGTAACCCATATCTACTTGACCACGCAAAAAGTAGATGAACGGTTCCTGCAATCACATAAACAAATCACAAAAACAACAAAGGTATTTCCAAGAAATTTGTCCAATTTCTAAAAGACAGAATGTAGCATAAACCTGATAATAAACAATACTAGCCATGTGCCCATGCATTGCAACAGAAACTCAATTTGCGATAAAAAGTTTATTTGCAAAGAGCACTAACAGTGGAAAAGGTGGGTAATTAAAGAGCAGTGGCAAAGATGGGTAATTTTGATGAAGTGATGCGGGAAGAAATACAAGCTTTATATAGAGATTAGCTATCTTAAAAATAATGTGATCTCTTTTTAGAACAGAGAACAACACAAATATATACAAGGGACTAACAGGGCATGCAACCTAGCCAAGTGCCGACCAAGGTGGGTCCCACCATTTTGCACTATATGTCTAACTCAAATTCATAATCTAATTTGGGAAATTTGAAAGCCGATAATTGTTCGCCAATTTAAAGATAGAAGAAGGTTGATTCTGGTTATCTCGTAATGGAGTGAAATAGAGATGATGTTACAAGCTTTCAAACAAGTATAAAAATACCGCAACATGATTCCGTATGTGAGAATTATGGCCTTTTTAATTCTGACTGTTCTCGCATTCCAAATTGGGCTATTTTGCTCTCAAAATCCAGTTTAGGGTTACCTCTTTCTTTCCTTTCTTCTTTTAACTTACTTGGGCTTGGGCCTTGCCTCCTTGCACCTTAGTAACGTAGCTTTGTGTAACACCCAAAATTTTGAGTTTTTGGAAAGTTTCAAAATTGAAATGAACCATTTGTATATTCCCAAATTGAATAAAACTAAATTTGAATTTTTCTCTAAGGTAAATATTTAATTTGACTAATCTATGCAACAAACATAATAAAGTAGGTCTCCACAGCCCGTTTCGCTCGGCCTAGCAACCAGTCTGGTCTATTCCGTGTGTCGCCATCGCAAGCCCTAACCCTAGCCACTTAGAGTCCCTACTGTGCACACCATCACCATCTCAAAGTCTGGGTTATTCACCCCTTTTGAGGCTATTTAAGCCTCAAAGGTGCCTTGATTTGGGTTGCCCACCTCACGCCGACCTTGTTGCTCTCCTCGCCGTTGCCTATGGTGCCACCGTCATCGTTTGCAAGCTTGCCAAAGTACCGCTGCCACCATTGGAGCTTCTCCGCACTAGATCTCCACCATCGGTTCTTCTCCGCCATCCCTAGTTGCATGTCTAATTTGATCGCATCGCCCGCAATCGAAGCCCCCAAATCCCATTCCTGATCCAGTCCAGATTCACCATCTATTGTGCAGGTGAGCTCAAGTCATTGGAGTCAAGAGGCCAGCCGAGCCATCATGTGCACCACCTCAGTGCCTCGTTAGCAGGTAAGCATCATATGCCACCCACTCAGCCGTTGTGTCACCCGTGCCATGTCAGCATCATTAGGACCAACTTGTTATCCTAATAACCATTTTCCAAATTTATTTTTTATTTTCAAAAATCAGCCTTGCCTTCAGCAAGATGTAATGCTAGCCATGTGCCTGTGCGTTACAACGAAAACTCAATTTGAGATAAAAATTTTATTTGCAAAGAGCACTAACAGGGCAAAGGTGGGTAATTAAAGAGCAGTGGTAAAGATGGGTAATTTTGATGAAGTGACGTGGGAAGAAATTCTTGCTTTATATAGTAGAGATAAATTGATTTTTCTTTAGAAAAATAATTCTAAAAATTTTGGGAAAACCTTTCTCTCTCAATTTCTTGAATTTAATCTTTTTGGAGGTTCATTCTCTTTCATATGAGTTCCAATTGAGGCGATTCAAGTTTCTAAATTTTTCTAAAATTAAGCTATATTTACAATTTAGAATTTGTTTGAGTCTTTATTTATTGTTTATTTGTATTTGTTGCATTCTTTTCTAGTATACTCTAATTCTAGGGGAGCGAACAAAGGATTTGAAAATTAAGACTCAACAATAGCAGCAGATCGACAAGGCTAGTCATAACCCTTGGACAAGTGATTATGTTGTAAAAGGGGTGCTGATAGCATATTTGGAATGTGGATGTCTTGCCTGAGACAAATTAAGAACTTAATTTTGTGCGTCATTGAACTGGGCTTAAGTGTATAACCACATGTCTTGTATGAGATAGACTTAGCTGATTAATTTTCAATGTCTAGATTTGAGTACTGCTAGTTGGTTTTGTGGGTTCTGGGATAGACATATAGATTCACATGATGTAAGAGGGGGCCTTGAGTAACGTGCAATGAACCCTTCAGTGGTGAAACTTTAGCAGGCAGTACTGGGTTTAGACAGGGCATTATAAAAGCTTTGTCATTATTTCTCTGCTGCACACCAAAGGAAATATGTTAATAGCTTGGTAATAAGAGATAATCATGTCTTGTGAGTAAAGCAATACAACCTTTGTAGAGTATAAAACTATTTGAATAATCATGTTTACGGTCATGTACATGCTTAAGAATTTCACATGAGATATAGAGTTTTCATAAAAATGTTGGAAGATGTAATTGATGGGATGTGAATGGAGAGTTCACTTTTGTTTTTGTTATCTAAAGTTAACACTTCAATGAGTTCAGTTATTTGATGATGGTTTTAGATTGTGCTAGGTGCATGAAGCCTAACAAATCTGTTCATGTTGTCTACTATTGATTTAATAGTTATTTATTCTCTTGTCATAAATATTCTTTGAATATATTGATTGTATTTAAATTCAAGTTATTGCTTTCTACAAAAGAACCATATGGTTATCCTTTGTCAAACCTTGCATGAATATAGTTGCATCTTTCCCTACGATTTGCTGAGTACTTTTTGTACTCATAGCTATATGCCTTTGTTGATCAGTTGATGAGGAAAGACCAGAGAATACAAAGTTTTATGAGCAGTACTATGAAGACAAACTAAACTGGGAAGGTGATTTCCTATGGCATGTCGAATTACCCAAATTACTCTATTTCCACTATAATAGCTTATTTCTTTCTCAAGCCCTTAATGCATGGTTATACAATCTTAGACCATAAGGTTTGTTGTTCTATTTAACAATAATTTGCTACTTAGTTATTCTTTGTGTAGAATGGTATTTCATCTATATTGCCATTATGTGTATTAGTGTGATCCTGAATTAACGTAGTATACACAGAGAGTTTCAGATTCATAAATATGGATCCTGACACTTTGCTTCCCACTTGGGGCCATACATCTCCCCTCTTAGGCAATTTGCATGATGTAGGTCTCATGGCCACATAGGATACTCTCCCTTTGTTTGGCTAGATGGGCTCGACGCCCTGGCTGTATGGGGTGGCCTATATGGTCATGGTTGCCTTCATGATCCCCTACGTAGCCCCCATCCGCCCTCACGTCCTGTTGGGTTCCTCGACGTAATTTAGCCCTATTTTGATATTTGGCCATTCTTTGTACCTAGCAACAATCAATGACCCGCTATTAAATAGTACACTATTCTCATACAATAAAGAAAATTGCCTAAGTAACAAACTCATCTATTCACATGTGATGTGGCTTAGTAATTCTTTCCAGTTAATTAATATACTAAGCCAGAAAGTTTTGGATGTATGCTTGTCTATGTCATCTTATCTACTTTAATGCTAGGAATCAGAGAATCCTTTACTTTCACTAATTATCCTAACAGAACTGCAAATAAATGTTAGTGTTTCTAATTGCTATTATGTGAAAAATGATTCTGTTAGAAAGATTTTGATTTTGCTGACAATCCTGAGCAAACCATGAAGAAAATACATTTTTCCTAATGGCTTTGTTGTACCCTTCAGAAAAAATGGAATTTTCCTTATGGCGGGAAAAATTTTGCTCACATGAGAAAAATTGTTGTCGCCCAATATAGTCGCACTTCCGCACCAACGATTTGTCTACCATGACAAAACGTAGGTTGAAGTGTGTAGGAAGGTAATTTACTTGACGTATAAACCAACACCAACAAAGCTACTAGGTTTAATAAAGGCCAGACTTTAAGCACTCGCTCATCTCCCCCCAATTAGATCATCATCCTCCCTAAATCCCTAGCTTATGCCATATTCGGACACACCCCACCACCTACATCCTGTTAAAAATTAGCCCATGGGAGGCTAATTTCCTATAATTCCAAAGTGTGTGTAGTTATAGTACTATATTGCGTAGCTAAGTAGAGGAAAGTTAATATATAATGTGGAGTCAATGCCACTTCTTTAATAATAGACACATGGCATGAGGATAGCATGGGGTGGACTTTGGCTAAACACACACATTCCCACACGCATGCAAGAAATCACATATTTTGGCATGACAAATCGTGTGACTTGTAGGTGTGTCCTGGAATATTGAATCCACCTTTTTGTTTTGCTGAATCATGCAATTATCACTCTATTCATTTTTTTTGCATGGTCAATTCATTCTGTTTAAATGCGATTTAAATGTCTCTTTAAATCCTATTTAGTTGATAAAATTCAATTAGTTACTAGTGAGTAATTGCCACATTTGAAAGAATCAAGGGTTAGAGAAAGATCAATCGAAGTATTCATTAATTATTATTGGACGCTCTCCTAGAAGCCTCTATGTTAATCCTGGGAGGGTCAAAAGGATAGAAATTACAACATTAATAGTAGAAAAAGAAAGATGCTAGAAATTTCCACATTAATCGGGAAAACAAAACATCTTAACCATGTAAATTGTAGATTGATTTAACCTACGGCTTAGGTTTATCTTGTGTCTTATTATAGAAAGAAAATCTGCTCTACCATTCAATATCTCTAACTGATTTGATGTCATATGATGGAAAGAAAAATTTGAAATTAAATTACAACACAAATCGAGATAAGCCAATGGTTTCACTGTCCAGATCGAAGACAAAATAAACAAAGGCAACATGCTAACAGTCGGACTACGCTGGCAAGCATGCATCCTAGGTATAGGAGAAGGGGGGCACCGGGATAGTAGGCATGTGGGCCCAGGCAAGGGCATGGGGCCATTGCCGGTGACAGCCATGCGGTGCTCTATTGAGAACTTCGCCCGATTACTGTAGCTTCACGATAAATGTGATAGAGATGGGTAAATGATTTGGTTAGCTCCAAAAGTGGTGTTAAGAGGTTTGAAAAGTTTTATTCTGGTAGACCAGAGATCCTATTTTCCATTTCCTTGGTTTCACTTGATTCTCTGTTATGGTTTTCAAATGAAAATTCTTGCAACATTACTATTTTTAGTCTATTTTTTAATTTTTAGGGCTCCTTAGTGTTGTGAAAAAATTCTAGAAAATGTATATTTATTCATCTAAACTATTTTATTATTTTATAAAATTAGTAGACAAGTTAGTTTATTTGAAGTTTTTGTGAGTTTCTTTGAATGTGTTAAATTAGGTATGAAAGGGCACCAATTTAAAAATTAAACCTGAAAATAAATGAATAATTCCAAAAATAAATTCAAATGAAGATCCAAATATGCAGTAAGGATCATGCCATGCCACTTTATTTCTTTTTCATAAATTTTGGGATGTTACAAACTGGTACCCTTACATTAATCTCATCCTAGAGATTAGCTAAGCTCATCAAAGAAGGTTGGGAATTCATCTCTAAGGCGGTCTTCGCGTTCCCAAGTGGCCTCTTCCTTGGTGTAGTTACTCCACTGGATTTTGAGCATTTTGATGGCATTGTTTCGAGTATGACACTCAGCTTTGTCAAGGATGCGAATTGGATGTTCGCGATATGAGAGATCGGGCTATAGATCGATGGTATCCGAAGGAGTGAGTTCGGTGGAAGTTCAAAGGCACTTATTTAGTTGAGAGATGTGGAATACATCGTTCACATCGGAGAGTTGTGGTGGAAGTTTAAGTTGATAAGCCACTTCACCTATTTTTGCAAGGATCCGATATGGACTGATGAATCGAGGTGCTAGTTTTCCATGGACTCGGAATTGTCAAGTACCACAAAGTGGTGAGACCTTGAGATAAACAAGATCGTCCACCTCAAAGCTCACTTCATGATGATGATTGTCAACATAGCTCTTTTGCTACGATTGCGCTTCTTTTTGACGACTTCTGATCAATTGAACGTGATCTTCAGCCTCTTTGATTATAGCTAGTTCGAAGAATTGCCTTTTGCCTACATCAAATCAGAATAGAGGAGTTTGGCACTTTCTTCCATATAGTGCCTCAAATGGCAACATTCGAAGGCTGGTTTGGAAGCTATTGTTGTAGGAGTACTTGGCAAATGCCAAACACTTCTCCCAATTAGTGCTATCTGATAGCACACAAGCCCTCAATATGTATTTCAGAATATGATTTGTCCTTTTAGTTTGGCCTCCTATTTGAGGATGAAAGGTTGTGCTAAAGAATAACTTGGTTCCGAGAAGTTCATGTAGACTTTCTCAGAACCAAGATGTGAATTATGAGCTACAGTCAGAAATGTTGACTTTAGGAACATCGTGAAGTCAAAAAATATTGTTCATATAGAGTTAAGTGAGTTTAGCTTTGTTATAAGAGACACGCATAGGGATAAAATGGGCTATCTTAGTCAAACGGTCAACAATAACCCATATGGAGTCATGTTCGTTTGACATCTTTGGTAAGCCAGTGATGAAATCCATAACAACTTCATCCCATTTCAATTCGGGAACCGCATTGGTTGAAGCATTTCCGCTGGTCACTGGTGCTATGCTTTAATGTGTTGGCACACATCGCAAATAGCGACATGCACGGTAACGTCTCGTTTCATACTGGGCCACCAGAATTTCTCTTGGAGGTCTTGGTACATCTTGGTGCTCCTAGGATGGATTGAAAGAGGGGATTCATGTGCTTCTTTTAGGATCAACTCATTGATTTTAGGGTCATCCGAAACACATATTTGTTGACCACACATGACCAACCAATTGGCATTCTTAGAGAATCCCAACTATACTTTTTCATTCATCTTGCCTTTGATTTCAACCACTCCTTTGTCATTGAATTGAGCAGCCTTAATTTATTATTCAAGGGTTGATTGAAGGGTCAGGGCTATGATATACCCTTTTTCAACCACTTCCAATTTGAGTTTACGGAATTCTTCGATCAACTCTGGTTGATTGACAAGAATAGATGTATTGACAATGTGTAGTTTCCGATTTGCCTTGCCCGGGTGATGATAATTGCCCAGATCGTAATCCTTAATCAACTCAAGCCATCTTCAATGCCTAAGGTTCAGATCTAGTTGGGTAAAAATATTTCAAACTTTTGTGATCTGTGTATATTTCACTACGATTACAGATAAAGTAATGCCACCATATCTAGAGAGCATGAACGATAGCTGCCAATTCTAGGTCTTGAGTGATGTAATTGGCTTCATGAGGCTTCAATTGATGGGAAGCATAAGCCACAACCTTGCCCTATTTCATCAATACACAACCGAGATCTTGACGAGATGCATCGCAATACACGTTGAAACTCTTCTATAAGGCTTTAGCTCTTGGAAACATACTTCACAAGCTAGTGACCATTGGCTTGGCAATTGTGGAGAAGTTCTCGATGAACCAGTGATAATATCCAGCTATACCAAAGAAATTTTAGACCTTAGATACAGTTTGGGGCTATTCCCAAGAGTGCACATCTTGCACCTTACTCAGATCAATAGTGTCACCTCCTTTGGATAGGACATGACCTAGGAAGCCAACTTTCTTTAGCTATAATTCACACTTACTAAACTTCGCATAAAGTTGATGCTCTCAAAGCTTGTCGAGCACCATGCGCAAGTGAAGCTCATGTTTTTCTTCATTCTTGAAGTAGATAAGGATATCATCAATGAACACCACCACAAACTTATCCATGTATGCCATGAACACCTTATTCATAAGATTTATGAAAGTGGCAAGTGCATTAGTAAGTCCAAAGGAAACTACAATGTATTCATACAAACCACAGCGAGTGGTGAAGGCAGTCTTTGGAATGTCCTCTAGTCAGATTTTGAGTTGGAAGTAGCCAAGTCTCAAGTCAATGTTCAAGAAGACCTGAGTCCCACTCATTTGATCAAACAAGTCATCAATTCACTGAAGTGGATACTTGTTCTGGATGGTGACTTCATTCAATGATCGATAGTCAATGCACATTCGGAGACTATTGTCTTTCTTCTTGACAAATAGTACCGGACTTCCCCATGGAGAAGAACTAGGGTAGTAGATGATACCTTTCTCTAACTACTCCTTGATTTGTGTCGGGACCCGAATCTGCAAATCAGGACCCTCTGTGTATTCTGTACTAGTCCAGGATCACGCTAGTACACACAGGATAAACAGGTTGAGATACCACAATCATACACAGCGGAAATAATAATTAAGTACCTCAAACATAATTATAAACGAGTTACACGACCTTATGGTCACCTTACAATAATTCGCCACGCAGGGCGATAAATAACCAAAGTAACACAAGTTCAACAGCGGAAGCAAAAGTACGATAATGAACCCCTCGTTCTGCCACAGGCAACTGACGAGGCTCACCCCTAATTCTCCAGACCTTCGTTAAACTCCTCCTCCCAAACTAGAGTTGCTTCTTCTTCTGAGGTTTTTATTGAAGCAAGGGAGAGTATACAACATACTCAACAAGTCATGCACAATGCAGTTTTATTACTGCATGGAGGGCTTATTCCAAAGGAAAGGCTTAAATGGTTATTTTGCATGAAGCAGCATTTCTTTGAATAGATAATCTTAATTAGATTAAAAGCGTAAAAACCATTACCATAGTAATTAATTTCTCAGTTCTTTTCCAAGAGTTTAGCACACAGCCCTAAGTTCAATTCACCTGCCTTTGGCACACAGCCGCACATTCCACATTTTATTTCGAAAATCTACCCCTTGACTGTAATCCCCGAGCATTGTCCAACACCGCGGACGTGGCTATTCGAATAGATTTAACACACACTCTGCAGAGGCTGTACACTTTACCCACAGGATACAGTCTCTCACCACACAGGTAATTGATTGCAACAAAGTCTTTCAGAGACTAACACCCAACCTATGAACCTCCCCAGTAATGCCTTTCTAACACTTTCCTCACTCAGAGCCAAAGTTTAGAACAAGCGAACACTGTTGGATGGGTACCAAGCCATAGCACAGGTACGCTCCCCCACACAGTTACACTCGTGTGTAACTATCGCCCCGAGGTGTAAAAGGAAAGATACTAGAACCCTACTAAACTAGGTCTGTCCCATTCCAGATAAGTGGTTGTACGAGTAACTCAGTTCAAGGGCTCGCAAGGTGAAGTCCTTAGTTGTCCCGGGCAAGACATCCATTTTATAATTCTCGGCACACAGCCCTTACAATCTTTAGTACATCCCGTTGCCACGCAGGCCCACCTGGCACGGAGCCAACTCGCCACTTGCCCCGGTCCAAATCATTTCCCACCCCAGTTTGCATTTATGCAACACATGCCAATGCCAGCTTCATTGTGTAAGTAGAACCACACAGGTTAATATCCTCCAAATCCATCTCATGACATGATCACATTATTCCAAAATATATTCCATAATTGCTTAGTCAATATTCTTTTGCACTTTAAAGGTCATTCAGCGCACACAAGCAACTAAGCAGCTACTCACGGTCTAGCCTCCCGTGTTGGCATCATAATAGCAACCAACTCAACTTAATATCTTATGGTGACAGAGATTTCAGGGCATACAAGTAATATAAACAAGGTAGCATAAACAAAATAGGCATATTAACTACCACACCCAATTTAATCAATAGTATTTTAATTAACATAGCATGCAATATTTGAATCAAAGTATATTTTGAAATCTAGGAGCAAAAATGATCAAAGCATGACTTGCCTTCAAACAGTAGTTGGTCCTGATCTGGAACTTGCGATGGTTCTCCGAAATCCTCCCCGACAGCTTCCGGCAGTTCGGACTCTAATCGCATCAATCAATCATTCAATAAGTATTCTAACAGATAGCAAGATCAACTCTAAAAATAAAATAAAATTCACCAATAAATAGTTCACATTTTTACAAATTTTTAGGGATCGGAATCACCCAATTCGGAGTTAAAACGCAGAAGTTATAGCATTTATAAGTTTTGGAAATTCTAATAAAAGAGAAACCGAATTAATTGATTAGTTTTCTCTACCGAAATCGATTAATTTCTTCGGTGACACGGTTCGCACGAGTGAGCCACGTCGACACTGTTCCATGGACTAGGCGCATGGTTCGGCTTGGTCTACCGTGGACCCGGTGCACCAAACAGTACCACTAACCCGCCCCCATGGTGACGTCATGATGACGTCAGCCCTCATGGCTTCCCACTGACAGGTGGGCCCGACGGAACAGTGCTCGGTCCGCTTTGCAGCTGACACGTGGCGCGCATCCGTTGGTCCTTGCGGTCACACGCGTTCCCGCCCGTTGGATTCGAATCCAACAGTCGGTCCTCACGCGGTCAAACCCACCACGTGGCACTATCCGCACCGCTCGTTGGATCCAATGGCGCAGGCTTGGCACCGTTTCAGCACCCCAGACCACGTGGCGCGCTCCTACTGGCTAGCGGTACGGCAACATCCCGCCCGCTCGTTCAAAATCCTACGGCTTAGATCTGATCCAATGACCAGCCTTGACCTAGCGACGTGGACAGCCCGGTGAGTGACATGTGCATGCATCACGGCCGGTCATTCAAGAATTGACGGGTACGGATCAACGTGACTAGACTACCGGAGAGCTACGTGGCGAAATCTCAACCACAGATCTAAAGTTTCAACGGACATTATCAAGCGTAACAAGGGTAGCTTCGTGGTGAGATTTCAGCCACCGTTCTGAGATCCGACGGACATTATCAAATGCGTCGAAGAGGCTACGTGGACTCACTGGCACGGCTGGATGAAGATCCGATGGTGGCAGTTACCCGAGCGATGCACTGTCAACCAAACCTACGTGGTTTAATCCGAGCCGAATATCAAAGATCGAACGGCCATTATCAAGTGCATCTTCTTTGGTTACGTGGCCTCATCGGGACGGCACGATGACGATCTAGCGGCCATTTTCTACCGAAGCTATTCCAGTCTAGTTCTACAGGAAGGGAAACGTGACGTTACCTCGGACGTTAGATGGGGATCCGATGGTTGGGGTTGATTGCAGATGTTGACGAAGGTGCGGCGGCGCTTGGTCACCGGACTCGGAGAAGAAGAAGTAGTCGACGGCGTTTTCGGGCCCTTCCGGTGAGACGAAGTGGTCCACTTGATGCGTCTTCGCACGGCAGACTTGGGACAAGTCTTGGTTGCAGCGGAGAGCGACGGACGACGGTGGAAAACAAGGAAAACCAAGAAGAGGAGAGGTTCTACTCCGATGAGCACGGGCGCAAGTTATGGAGCACGGCAGCGTACGGGAGGGTGTGCAAAGTGAGCGAAACGAAGTGCTGCGTTCAAAGGGCTATATCTCTTCCTCAGACATGCCTCGGTATGCGCGCAAATCCACCACCAAATCTCGGCAGCCAACCGCCGACGGTGGCGCAACTATTCGCCCTCTCCCGATGTGGCGCAATTCGGTCCGTCCATTCGGTTGCGATTCAACGGTTTCAGGACTCGGGTGATGCGGCAATGGCACAGCCGTTCGATCGAAATCTAACGGCTCCAGCGGGCGACGGTCCACCTACCTGTGCGACGTGGTGCCATCCGGTCCACCCAAGCCAGCGCGATCCAACGGCTCTTATGCGCAGGCGACGCGGCCCAACTTCTACCATCCGATGGGGATGACACGGCCCGGTGCGAGCGGCGCTAGGGTTCCAGCCGAACGGCGCGCATAGTGTTGGGCTCGGCTCAGCACTGTAGCAAGGCATTATCTGATTTTTATTATTTAAATAATTCTAGAAAATCAAAGTAATTATTTGGAGCACTAAAAATACCCGAAAAATTCTAGAAAATGTTTCCTAGCATTTAGAACTCAGATAAAATATTTTTATTTATTTTTGATAATTACTTTTCTGATATTTTATTATTCAAGAGGAAGATAAATTCAAATTAAACTCAAATAAATCCGAATAAATCCCAAAAATTCACAAAAATTCAAATAACTCCAGAAATTAAAATTAGGCCAAATTTTGGGATGTTACAAACCTACCCCCCTTAACAGAATCTCGACCCCGAGATTCGAAGCTTAACTAGAGAATAGGTTCGGGAATTCCTTTTTCAAATCTTCTTCGCGTTCCCAGGTGGCCTCACTTTCTGTGTGATTGCTCCACTGAACTCTGCAAAAGCGGGTTGTCTTGTTCCTTGTTTTCCGATCCATTGTGTCCAGAATCTTTACTGGGTGCTCTTTATAGGTCAAGTCTTCCTGTAGTTCAATTGCTTCCAGGGGTGTTTGCTCGTCAGGAACTCGGAGACACTTCTTGAGTTGAGATACATGAAAGACATTGTGTACTCCTGCTAAGGTTTGCGGCAACTCCAGTTGGTATGCGACTTCTCCCCTGCGGCTTAGGATCTTAAACGGCCCCACATATCTTGGCGCAAGTTTCCCCTTTTTATGAAACCTCTGGACTCCCTTAAGAGGCGTAACCCTGAGATACACATAATCTTCAAGCTCAAAGCTTAAATCCCTGCGGCGATTGTCCGCATAGCTCTTTTGCCTAGACTACGCGACTTTCAACCGCTCTCTGATCAATGCTATTTGCTCTTCGGCTTCTTGGAGTATGTCCGGTTCGAAGTCACAACGCTCACCGGTCTCATTCCAATTCAACGGCGTTCTACAAGGTCGACCATACAACGCTTCGAAAGGTGACATCTGAAGACTGGCCTGGTAGATGTTGTTGTAACTAAACTCTGCATATGGTAAACATTTATCCCAAGATGTTGTATAAGCTAACGCACAAGCCCTCAACATATCTTCTAATATCTGATTGACTCTTTCTGTTTGCCCATCTGTCTGCGGATGATAAGCTGTACTGAAGTTCAAACGGGTGCCCATTGCTGTATGCAATTTATCCCAAAATCTTGAGGTAAATTGGGTACCTCTGTCCATACTATCTTCTTTGGCACTCCATGCAAGCAAACGATCCTTGCCATGTATAGTTCCGCTAACTTATCTCCTGAGTAAGTTGTCTTTACCAGTATGAAATGCGCAACCTTTGTTAAGTGATCTACTATGACCCATATGGAGTCGTATCCACCTTGCGTCCTTGGCAAACTGGTGATAAAATCCATTCCGATTTCCTCCCACTTCCATTCTGGTATTTTCAATGGTTGCAGTAGTCCCGCTGGTCTTTGATGCATAACTTTGACTCGCTGGCATACATCACATAGTGCCACATGCTCAGCTACCTCTCTCTTCATATTCGGCCATCAAAACCTTTCTTTTAAATCTTGGTACATCTTCACACTTCCTGGGTGAATCGAATACTTGGAGTCGTGAGCTTCCTCCAATATTCACTACTTTAGTTCCTGTTTATTAGGTACACAGACACGCTCTCTCATCCACAAAGTACCTTGATTGTCCAGCTTAAACTCCTTTGCTTGACCTTCCTCCATCTTGGATTTGATTCGCTCGATCTTCTGATCATTCTTCTGACTTTACCTAATTTGATCCTCCAAGGTAGGCTTTACTTCCAAAGCAGCTACGAATCCTTCGGGAACAACTTCCAAGTTCAACCTCTGAAAGTCCTTGCACAATTCTGCCCGACTCTCTTTACTAACATGTTTAGTCTATGACTCTTCCGACTCAGGGCATCAGCCACCACATTGGCTTTACCAGGGTGATAATGAATTCCCATATTATAATCTTTAATCAGCTCTAACCACCTTCTTTGCCTCATGTTCAGGTCGGATTGGGTGAAAATGTATTTAAGGCTTTTATAATCTGTATACACCTCACATCTATTACCAATAAGATAGTGACACCATATCTTTAGGGCATGTACTACGGCTACTAATTCTAGCTCATGCATCGGGTAATTCCCTTCATGTGGCCTTAATTGCCTCGATGCATAGGCTACTACCTTTCCGTTTTGCATCAATACGCATCCAAGCCCTTGGCATGATGCATCGCAGTAAATGTCAAAACTTTGGTGCACATTTGGTAGAACTAACACTGGTGCTCATGTCAGTCGTTTCTTCAATTCTTGAAAACTTTTCTCACAATCTGGTGTCCAAACGAATTTCTTCTCTTTCTTTAGCAATTGCGTAATTGGCCTAGCGATTGTTGAAAACCCTTCTATAAATCGGCGGTAATAACCAGCCATCCCAAGAAAACTTCTAATCTGCGTAACCGTCTTTGGTGTATCCCATTGCAGCACTGCCTCGACCTTACTTGGGTCCACTGCAATTCCTTCGGCAGTAATTACATGCTCTAGGAATTCTACCTTACTTTTCCAGAAATCGCATTTACTGAACTTTGCAAACAACTGCTGCCCTCTTAACTTTTCCAACACCAACCTCAAATGTTGAGCATGCTCGTCATTCGACTTGGAGTAAATCAAGATATCATCGATGAACACAACTACAAATTTATCTAAATATTCCATAAATACTTTATCCATCAAGTTCATAAAGTATGCTGGTGCATTTGTCAATCCAAAAGACATAACAGTAAACTTGTAGTGTCCATATCTTGAAGAGAATGTAGTCTTTGGTATGTCATCTGTCTTAATCTTCAGCTGGTGATATCCTGATCTAAGGTCGATCTTGGAGAATACTCCTGCATCTATCCGGGGTAACGGGTATTTATTCTTTATCATCACTTCATTAAGTACACGATAATCTACACACATCCAAAAACTCCCGTCTTTCTTCTTAACAAACAGGACTGGTGCTCCCCATGGTGACGAGCTCGGCCTTATGAATCCTTTTTCCAATAACTCCTCGATTTGCTTCTTCATTTCAACCAATTCTTCAGTAGGCATCCGATATGGTCTCTTTGCTATTGGTGCTGTTCCAAGCACTAATTCAATTACGAACTCTATATCCCTATCTGGTGGCATCCCAGGTAACTCTTCGGGAAAAACATCCGGGTACTTACTGACCACTGGTACATCCTTCAAACCGATGGTTTCTAGACTGTTCACCAACAACTGCCCTTCTCGAACTGCCGTTGCTTGAAATTCGACTTTCCTGCCGTCAGGGCTCTCAATAGACACAACTCTTCATCCAAAGTCTAATACAACCTTATGCTTGGACAACCAATCCATTCCTAGTATAACATCTAGGGTCTGGGTATTTAATATAAGGTTCGCTAGGAACTCTACGCCCCTTATTAATAGCTTAACCCCAGAACAACCGATCTTAGATCGAAGTTTGGATCCAGGGGATTGGACTAGAAGTGTATTCTTAAGGTTGACAATACCCAATTCATTTTGCACAGAAAAAACTCGAGAAACAAAGGAATGTGATGCTCCGGAATCGAACAAAATTGTAGCTGGTACTGAGTTGACTGGAAACTTACCCAGAACTACGTTTGTGGCGTTTTGAACTTCATCTGCAGTGACGTGGTTGACTCTGCCTCGTGCAACTGATTAGGGTGCGGATCCAGCTTGAGCAGGTCCTCTGCTTCCTCCTTGAACAGGAGTTCTAGCAGGCGTGTTTCCCAGATTGAAGCGTACTGGGGTCACACCTCCCTTTTTAGGGCACACATTGGCGAAGTGCCCTGTCTCATTACAATTGCAGTAGCGCCTTCCTGACATCTGCTGGTTTTCTCCATTCGATCGAGACGTTATTTGGAGTCGTGGGGTTTGTCTGTTGGTCTTGGCATCGGCGCGGTGTCCTGACATTGTTCCTTTGCTGGAATCTAGAGAACTGCTGAGGTATCATCCTTGGTTTTTGCTGACCCTGGCGTCCTCCTTGTTGTGCCATGTGACATTTGTGGTTATCATCTAGCTCCTTGCGCTTGTCCTCCAGTATAAGCGCCTTATTTACCAGTTCTTGAAAATCAGGGAAGGTGTGGGTAATCAACCCCACCTGCAATCCCGTGTTAAGGCCTTTCATGAAGCGAGACCGCTGGCCTTCTGTTGCCCGTCCTCGGGCGAAGCGTGTAATTGAGTGAACTTATTTAAATAATCACCACCGGTGACCTCCTTGCTTTAGCGCTCTAAACTCTTCCTTTTTCAACTCCATGATACCTTCTGGCACATGGTACTGACGAAAAGCTATGGTAAATTCCTCCCAAGTGATTTCCTGTGGGTTTTCCTGCGATGCGCAGTAGTTTTCCCACCACTCAGCTGCTGTTCCTTCTAGCTAATGAGAAGCATAAAGCACCCTCTCATTTCCATCACACCGCGTTATTTGCAGCTTTCTCTCGATGGTCCTCAACCAGTCATCTGCCTCTAATGGGCTAGTGTTGCCTGAGAAAGTGGGCGGTCGTGTCCTCATGAACTCAGACAGTCTTGAGTAGGGATGGGGACTATTGTTAACAGCTTGGTTGTTGGCGGTCATTGGTTGTTGATTTCTTTGTCGGTTGCAATAATTATGCGCATTAAGCGAGTTTTTGCTGCAAGAAAAGCTCCAAGATTCGCATGTCAACTTTGTGGTGCTTTGCTTGAGGAAGTGATGCATTGCCCCTTGCCTCCACGGCGTGAACCACTGCCTCCGGCTCCGGTGTTGCGAGTGTTCACCATCTGCTGATTGCTTCGACGGTTTAGAGATGAGAGGGAAGAGAGAGTAGACAAGTAGAAGAACTTATATGGGAAACAGGTGTAACTAAAACCCTTAAACATCAATTCATAGATAATAGATAAGCAGGGTTGCTTACAAGGGAGATTGGCACCACTGACACCCTTTAAAATTCGTGATTCACTTTATGACACCTTGGCCCACTGTCATAGACTCAGATGGACCCACATGTCATAGATACATCACTAAATACTACCAAATTGAGTGTCACTGGACTAATTTTTCCTGCTTACGAGGGCCTAGGGGCCATGCAACCATACCAATAGTCACAACATCAAACAACATAGTTCATTACAATACGTATCTCTAAGGGAAATTCTGGAAGTTAAAGACGCGACTCTAACAAGTGAGTCTCAACGCAAAATTTGACCACCATTAATCTAAAAGAAC
Source organism: Guadua angustifolia (assembly GCA_036346375.1). Classification (NCBI taxonomy): domain Eukaryota; kingdom Viridiplantae; phylum Streptophyta; class Magnoliopsida; order Poales; family Poaceae; genus Guadua; species Guadua angustifolia. The sequence goes on from CM070500.1 coordinate 56,611,852, forward strand.
TCAATCCTCGATCCATCCTGGCTGCGGCTCGCCTATCACGTACACTGGCGGGTGAGCGGGCATCGGGCAACCGATCTCGATGCCCTCTGCTGGTCTTGGAGGCACCACCCTTTCTTGACCCTCTAGTCTGAGGCTCCTACTCCTGCTCCTCTGGCTCCAGCTCTTCTGGTTCCTCCTCCTCATCCTCAAGCTCCCTCTCCATCGCAGGCTCCCCTTGGCCATAAAGGGCCTCCTCAAGCTCTCCAATCCTCTGAACAACATGCATCCTAGTCTCCCGCAGGGCTGCCTCTGTCTCCTCCAGGGTGCGGTACACTGACATCAGCTCTAGCGTAGCAATGTCCATGGCCTCGTCCTGAGCCACAACGCATCGACCAGTGGGCGAGCAGAACATCGTCCTCCGGCTCAAGCGCGTCTGCTCGATGGGTCCACCGCGTGGGGGTGCACACGAAAGCGTGTCCCGACTCATAGCCGTGGTCACGGTGATCTTCAATGCGCTAGCGGCTCGCACACTCGAATGCCGCCTCGTAGCTGGCTCGCTTCATACAAAGTAAAGGTCGACTCCCAGCCACGGTTGATGTCGTTGACCACCCAGGTGCGAAACCGGTAAAGAGGGCGGTCAAAACCTCCAAGCACCTGGAGCATCCTCCAAAGCTCCGCAACGTAACCTCCGTGACGCTCGCCGAAGGAGTGAACCATCCTCATCTGCCAAATCAACTCGTCAGTACTAAAATTTTAAAAGAATACAAAAGTAATAGCAAAATGCAGCATAGGTGTGAAGTAAGGAAGAAGGGATAAGTCAAGATCTCATTGATTATTCTTGCCAATTTTTAATCTTTAGAAATTAATTCTTTTATATCCTTTCTAGAACGACCAGTCTAACTAGGGTTAAGTCCTACAGTCAGTATGGCAGTGATACCAACTCTGTCGGGACCCGAATCTGCAAATCTGGAGGTGTTACTAGTCGGGATCACGTTAGTACACACAGGATAAGCAGTTGAGATACCACAATCATCAATGAAATAATAATTAAGTACCTCAAACATAATTATAAGCAGTTCGACCTTATGGACCAGAGCGATAAATAACCAAAGTAACACAAGTTCAACGGAAGCAAAAATCGACAATGAACCCTCATTCTACCACGTAACCCAGCGAGGCTCACCCTAATTCTCCGGACCTTCGTTAAACTCCTCCTCCCAAGCTGGAGTTGCATCTTCTTCTGAGGTTTTTGTTGAAGCAAGGGAGAGTATACAACATACTCAACAAGTCATGCACAATGTAGTTCTATTACTACATGCAGGGCTTATTCCAAAGGAAAGGCTTAAATGGTTATTTTGCATGAAGTAGCATTTCTTTGAACATATAATCTTAATTAGATTAAAAGCGTAAAAACCATTACCATAGTAATTAATTTCTCTGTTCTTTTCCAAGAGTTTAGCACACAACCCTAAGTTCAATTCACCTGCCTTTGGCACACAGCCGCACATTCCATATTTTATTTTGAAAATCTACCCCTTGACTGTAATCCCCGAGCATTGTCCAATACCGCGGACGCGGCTATTTGAATAGATTTAACACACACTCTGCAGAGGCTGTACACTTTACCCACAGGATACAGTCGCTCACCACACAGGTGATTGATTGCAACAAAGTCTTTCAGAGACTAACACCCAACCTATGAACCTCCCCAGTATTGCCTTTCTAACACTTTTCTCACTCAGAGCCAAAGTTTAGCACAAGCGAACACTGTTGGATGGGTACCAAGCCGTAACACAGGTACGCTCCCCCACACAGTTACACTCGTGTGTAACTATCGCCCCGAGGTGTCAAAGGAAAGATACTAGAACCCTACTAAACTTGATCTGTCCCATTCTAGACAAGTGGTTGTACGAGTAACTCAGTTCAAAGGCTCGCAAGGTGAAGTCCTTAGTTGTCCCGGGCAAGACATCCATTTTATAATTCTCGGCACATAGCACTTACAATCTTTAGTACATCCCGTTGCCACGCAGGCCCACCTGGCACGGAGCCAACTCACCACTTGCCCCGGTCCAAATCATTTCCCACCCCAGTTTGCATTTATGCAACACATGCCAATGCCAGCTTCATTGTGTAAATAGAACCACACAGGTTACTATGCTCCAAATCCATCTCATGACTTGATCACATTATTCCAAAATATATTCCATAATTGCTTAGTCAATATTCTTTTGCACTTTAAAGGTCATTCAGTGCACACAAGCAACTAAGCAGCTACTCACGGTCTAGCCTCCCGTGTTGGCATCATAATAGAAACCAACTCAACTTAATATCTTATGGTGACAGAGATTTCAGGTCATACAAGTAATATAAACAAGGTGGTATAAACAAAATAGGCATATTAACTACCACACCCAATTTAATCAATAGTATTTTAATTAACATAGCATGCAATATTTGAATCAAAGTATATTTTGAAATCTAGGAGCAAAAATGATCAAAGCATGACTTGCCTTCAAACAGTAGTTGGTCCTGATTTGGAACTTGCGATGGTTCTCCGAAATCCTCCCCTACAACTTCCGGCAGTTTGGACTCTAATCGCATCAATCAATCATTCAATAAATACTCTAACAGATAGCAAGATCAACTCTAAAAATAAAATAAAATTCACCAATAAATATTTCACTTTTTTACAAATTTTTAGGGACCAGAATCACCCAATTCAGAGTTAAAACGCAGAAGTTATAGCATTTATAAGTTTTGGAAATTCTAATAAAAGAGAAACCGAATTAATTGATTTGTTTTTCTACTGGAAATCCCGATTAATTCCTTCGGGTGACACGTGTCTGCACCAAAGTGAGCCACATCGACACTGTTCCATGGACCAGGCGCATGGTTCGGCTTGGTCTACCGTGGACCCGGTGCACCAAACAGTACCACTGACCCGCCCCCATGGTGACGTCATGATGACGTCAGCCCTCCTGACTTCCCAGCGGCGGTGGGCCCGACATCTTGGTTGCTCGGTCCGCTCTGCAGCTGACACTTGGCGCGCATCCGTTGGTCCCAGCGGTCACACGCGTTCCCGCCTGTTGGAGTCAAATCCAACGACCAGTCCTCACGCGGTCAAACCCACCACGTGGCACCATCCACACCGCTCGCTGGATCCAACGGCGCAGGCTCGGCACCGTTTCGGCACCGCAGACCACGTGGCGTGCTCCTACTAGCTAGCGGTACGGCAACATCCTGCCCGCTCGTTCAAAATCCTATGGCTTAGATATGATCCAACGACCAGCCTTGACCTAGCGACGTGGACAGCCTGATTAGTGACATGTGCATGCATCACGGCCGGTCATCCAAGAATTGACGGGTATAGATCAACGTGACTAGACTACCGGAGAGCTATGTGGCGAAATCTCAACCACAGATCTAGAGTTTCATCGGACATTATCAAGCGTAACAAAGGTAGCTTCGTGGCGAAATTTCAGCCACCGATTTGAGATCTGATGGACATTATCAAATGCATCGAAGAGGCTACGTGGACTCACTGGCACGGTTGGATGAAGATCCGACGGTGGCAGTTACTCGAGCGATGCACTATCGACCAAACCCACGTTGTTTAATCCGAGCCGAATATCAAAGATCGAATGACAATTATCAAGCGCATCTTCTTTGGTTACGTGGCCTCATCGGGATGGCACGATGACGATCTAACGGCCATTTTCTACCGAAGCTATTCCAGTCTAGTTCTACAAGAAGGGAAACATGGCGTTACCTCGGACGTTAGATGGGGATCCAACGGTTGGGGTTGATTGCAGATGTTGACGAAGGTGCGGCGGCGCTCGGTCATCGGACTTGGAGAAGAAGAAGTAGTCGACGGCGTTTCCGGGCCCTTCCGGTGAGACGAAGTAGTCCACTTGATGCGTCTCGGCACGGTGGACTCGGGACAAGTCTTGGTTGCGGTGGAGAGTGACGGACGACGGTGGAAAACAAGGGAAACCGAGAAGAGGAGAGGTTCTACTCCGGTGAGCACGGGCGCAAGTTATGGAGCACGGCAGCGTACGAGAGGGTGTGCAAAGTGAGTGGAACGAAGTGCTGCGTTCAATGGGCTATATCTCTCGCTCAGACATGCCTCGGTATGTGCGCAAATCCATCGTCAAATCTCGGCAGCCAACTGCCGACGGTGGCGCAACTGTTCGCCCACTCCCGATACGGCGCTATCCGGTCCGTCCATTCGGCTGCGATCCGACGGTTTCAGGACTCGGGCGATGCGGCAATGGCACAACCGTTCGATCGAAATCCATCGGCTCTGGACGGGCGATGATCTGCCTACCTGCGCGACGTGGCGGCATCTGGTCCACTCGAGCCAGCGCGATCCAACGGCTCTTATGCGCTGGCGACGTGGCCCAACTTCTACCGTCCGATGGGGATCACACGGCCCGGAGCGAGCAGCGCAAGGGTTCCAGCCGAACGGCGCGCACAGTGTTGGGCTCGACCCAGCACTGTAGCAAGGCATTATCTGATTTTTATTATTTAAATAATTCTAGAAAATCAAAGTAATTATTTGGAGCACTAAAAATACCCGAAAAATTATAGAAAATGTTTCCTGGCATTTAGAACTCAGATAAAATATTTTTATTTATTTATGATAATTACTTTTTGATATTTAATTATTCAAGAGGAAGATAAATTCAAATTAAACTCAAATAAATCCGAATAAATCCCAAAAATTCACAAAAATTCAAATAACTCCAGAAATTAAAATTAGGCCAAATTTTGGGATGTTACAATTTGTTCTTTAATTCAACCAACTCATCTAGGAGCATTCGATAAGGATGCTTTGAGATAGGTGTTGTCCAAAAGATGACAACAAAAGATCGGTGACGACAACAAACTCCATGCCTCGATCCTTGGTTCAAACTTCAATCGGCGGTGATAAGATTGCACAATGGAGGTAATATCATTGCGGTGACATACTTGCTAAATCTTTAGGGAAGACGTTGGGATAATCACATACCACGGGCACCTGATGTATCTCTAAAATCAAAAGAGAGTGGTGGGATAGCTACTACAATGTAAAAGCTTGATCGGAAGAGTATATGATATGAATACCATCATAGAATTGATCAACGGAGATAGCTCGGTTTTGCACAATCAATTTGCCCTTTATCTTTTGGATAGCAAATTCATGTTCATATTTTTCATCGAATCACAGAACAAATATAACATCAAGTCTTGACTAGTAATATATTGTAAAAGGACAATTATGCATAATTGTAATTAATTTAATTAATGAAAATTTGTTATATGGATTTTTAATAGTAAAGGATTGCTAGATGATCAATTATAAATAGTGAGAATTGCTAGTTGAATATTTAAATAATGGGAAATGGTAGATGGATTTTGCAATAATGAAAGTTGGAACATAAATAATTATTTAGAAATATATCCTTATATTCAATTATATGCTTGTTAATTTGTTGTAGATTAATTTAATTTAATAGCTAGCGCTACATAACAAAATGAAATGAAGAAATCTTCTAAATAAGTAAAAAATGCTAGATGGATATTTAAATAGTGAAAAAGGTTTGATGTATTATATAGGCAAAATTGCTAGATGTATTTGTAAAACTAATCATTTACAATTATATATTGTTATTTGCGATAGAATTCATATCCATTTTAGTGATGTAGTGGATGTTTAAGTAATAAAATTGCTAGATGGACAATTATGCATAATTGTAATTAATTTAATTAATGAAAATTTGTTATATCCATTTTAGTGATGTAGTGGATGTTTAAGTAATGTAGTTTGATATAATTAGCGTAGATGGACGAAGGTGGATGTATGACACGGACCGTCGTGGTGCGAGTTCTTTAATGGTGTGACTTGTTTTACGAATGCAATTTGCGGCACACAAGTCAAGAAACTGGCGGACTATATGTGTTGTCCATCGTTGATTGCAAAAATGAGAAGATGTTTTGTAACATAGAGTCGATCGTGCACACTTGCTTGAAGGGGTTTCAAAGTGGCTATACTGTTGGGTGAGCACGGTGAAGATGATATTATACATGAAGGGCAAAACATTGATGAAGATGATATTGTTCATGAAGGGCAACACATTGATGGAGATGGCGGAGACAACGATATGACGGCGGTGGAAGATGCGTTCGTTGATACCCACGAAGATGATCTAGATCAAATCTTTGCGTGATGGGGAGGGGACTTCACTAGTGAAAGGGAGTTTCAAAAGTTCCAACGTATGGTAGAAGACTCTACAACGCCATTGTACCCGGCGCGCAGGAGGAGCCTGAAGTGCATACCGTGCTTTCCTCTCAGATTGAAGGCAAGCAATGGTTGGTCCGATAAGAGCTTTCTTGGTTGTTATGTCTCTTGGGGACTTGCTTCCGGAGGGTAACGTGTTGCCTTCAACTCGTGCCGAGCCAAGCGGGTTGTATGCCCGTTGGGAATGGAAGTACAAAGAATATACGCATGTCCAAGCGATTGCATATTGTATCGCAATGAGTTTGCGAACATGGATGCTGTGTTGTTTGCAAAGCAAAAGCGGTATAAGAACAGCGGCAGCGATATCGAGAGCGAAGATGTCGGGTGGCGAAGAAGAAGAGGTGTCCCGTAAGGTGGTGTGGTATTTCCTATAATCCCGTCTGGCGATTGTTTGCGAACAAAAGGCATGCCCAATTGCTACGATGCACGCCGAAGAGCGTAAGAAGGATGGAATGCTCGAGACACCTGGCGATTACGTGCAATGGAGGAACATCGGCAGAAAATATAAGCGCTTTGCATATGATGTGAGAATATAAGGTTGGGTTGATGCGGATGGGATGAATCCTTTTGGCAACATGAGTAGTCGTCACAAACACTTGGCGGTGACTTTATGCATCTACAACCTACCTCCTTGGCTTTGCATGAAGCGAAAGTACATTATGATGCCACTATTGATCCAAGGGCCCGAACAACACGGCAATGATATCGATGTGTACCTCAAACCATTGGTTGAAGATCTTCTAATATTGTGGACCGATGGTGTATGGGTATGGGATGAGTATAAAAAGAAAACTTTATCCTCGGGCATTATTGTTTGTAACCATTAATGATTATCTGCTCTTGGCAACTGTCGGGCGAGGCGACAAAAGGCTTCAACGGATCGTCCGATTACTGGATGATCTGACTAGCCGTTGGTGAAGAACACCGAAAAATGGCTTACATGCGGCATCGTAGGTTCCTCGTAAGGATCACCCATACCGCAATAATAAGAGAGCTTTTGTGGGACAAAGGAATGCATTAGCTCAAAAAGAATCGATCGGGAAGCAGATATTTGCAGCTGTAAGGACCTTACAATTATTCACGGAAAGGGCGGCGGACATCTATTCCGACTTCGGGATAAGGCTCCTTTGTGGAAAAAGAAATCAATATTTTGGATCCTACCTTATTGGCGAGCACACGGAAGTTCGACACATAATCGGCGTCATGCACATAGAAAGAGCGTGTGTGATAGCTTGCTTGGTATCTTCTTGGACATACACGGCAAAGCGAAAGATACACTTCAAGCAAGGATGGACCTCGAAGATATGGCGAGGAAGGAGCGCATCATGAAGAAATGGATCTGAGCAAAAAGTACCTTCCCATGACTGCTACACTTTGAGCAAGAAAAGAAAATTAGCGTTTGCGAATGCTTGCACGGAATCAAAGTTCCGTCTGGTTACTCTGCTAACATAAAGAGACTAGTCTCAATGAAAGACTTAAAGTTAATTGGTATGAAGTCTCACGATTGCCACGTGATGATGACACAGATGCTTCCAATTGCAATTAGGGGTTACGCGGAGAAAGTCCGAGACCCAATTATCAAGTTGTGTTCATTCTTCAGCGATTTCACGAAGGCCATCGATCCATTAATACTAGACAAAGCTGCGGAAGGCGTGGTTCACACTGCATGCGGGCTTGAGATGTGTTCCCTCCATCTTTTTTGATATTATGGTCCATCTCATTGTTCACATTGTGAAAGAATCTGAATTCTTGGTCCGTATTTCTACATCGATGTACCCTTCGAGAGATTCATGGGGTTATAAAGAAATATGTTAGTAGAATAGAAATCGAGGAAGGTCTGCATTGCCGATGGTTTGGAACCGAGGAGGTCATTGAGTTCTGCGTCGATTATATGGATCTCAAACCGATTGGTGTGCTGTATCTCGGCATGAGGAAGGCTATAGGAAAAGGACACTAGGCGAGAAATCGTCGAACTAGCAATCTATTGCATTTACACAAGCACATTTAGCAGCTTTTGGGACAATCGGTTGTGGTGGCCCCATATGTCGACATGCACAAACGTGCTATCAAAACAAACCCGGGGAGGTCGAGAGGGTTGGCTCATGAGAAAGCGAGAGATAATTTCGGCGATTGGTTGTGTAGACACATGATGCGTCTGAGAGCAGGTCGCACTCGGTTGAAATTGTTGGCTCGTGGACCGTCAACTACAATTCGGACATTCAAGGATCGACATAAATGGTTTTACATTTTATACAAGAGCGCAAGATAAAAGAGCACCAATCAAAATAGCGGTATCCGTATAGATGCCTATGACAGCAATGGAAATAGGCAAACCTACTCTGATTCATAGAAAGATTTGGGAGCTTGACTATGGTCCTTTGAAGGTCCCTCTTTTTGGTGCCAATGGGTCGAGACTTCCGCGGCGTGAATATCGACAAACGCAGCATCACTACCGTGGACCTCAAACTCGTCGGATCTGAGAGAAGAACCATTCGTACTTGCTAATTACGTGACACAAATCTTCTTTATAACTCGACCGGCTAACAAGGGCGCACGTGGTTATTCAAGGAAAAAGAAGGATTGTCGGAGTTGAGAATGTTGTCGACGAGGAAGAGTACAACCAATTCGATGAGCTTCCCCCTTTTGGAGAGGACGTTGACCTAAGTACCATGGAAGACAGTGACGAAGCTACATACATACGCCGTGATCATAACGAAGGTCGAGTCGTAGCTTAGTTGTAGTAATGAAATGTATGCTTTCTTTTGTATGAACGACATGTTTATTTTCTCATATGTAACAATTAATGTAATATATGCAATAATGGAAATTGAGGTTATGCTTTCTTTTGATCAAATTGAAAGTTTTCTTGCATTTGGATTTTTGTGATTTTGATCGCACTTGAATTTGTTCGAATTTGTGACATTTGGTGCAATCACCGTGCAATCCAACTAAGAAAAGTTTCCAAAATTCTGAAACAAAATCATGGATGTACATCTCATCTTACCCCATGTACATATAAAATTTCATGATCAAATTCATCCTATATTAAGAGCAATAAAAGACAAATTTTAACGAGAATATGGGCAAGAAGGATCATCCTTTAGGTTGTACAATGGACCGGAAGAGAGTATTCCACTATCACTTGCGGTTGTACAATGGACCGGCAAGATATATATATCCTTTGCCGGTTGGTATGACCAACCGGCAAGTGATATTCCACCACTATAAATAGAACGCGCGCCTTCCTCTCATTTACCTTAGCCCTAGCCCCGCCCTCCTCTCGGTTTCTTGTAGTCGCCTCCGAAGCTCCCAGACGCCCGGCGCCTCGAGACCACCCCGTCGGTTCGCTGCCGAGAGCTCCCGCCGCCGCCCGACTCAGGGCCGCCCGCGTCTCCTCCCACCGTGCGCCCCACCTCCCACCGTCTCCCCGCCGTCGCCTCGACCTCCCCATCGTCTCCCGCCGTCGCTTTGGTATGCTGCTCTTGCGATGCGAATGTGGTTGTGCGAGATGTGAATGTGCAGATGTGAATGTGAATGTGAATGTGCATGTGATTGTGAATGTGATTGTGAATGTTTGAGATGTGCATGTGCAGATGCTAAGGGCGATCAATTCATTTGGCTTGGGGACCTAGCATGTGGGTATAGTGTTGATGAGGATTTGGGATGCAATAGACAATTTGTGACAACTAATCTCAGATTTTCAGGCACGTTTGTTGCTCTTGTGATGAACTAGGGTAAAAGTTTGACCGAACATTTATCTCTCTGTTTTAGGCCTTGAACCAGTAGACTGTTATTTTACGAATCATATTTTTCACATCGGACTTGTTATGCTAGCTCTGTGTTACGATGCTATTAGAGTCTGTCACCAGTGAACTGTATATTTTCAATCATATTTTCTCGCTTAATTCTTGTCTTGGTTTGTTTAAAGCTGGTATTAGAGATCTTGGAATTGGTAATCTGAAAGCATTTAAGGTGGTAAGAGTTCAAGGCCTAATGCATAGAATAAATTGTTAGCCGATTCATGATTGTAGTAAAGATTCTAATCTTTACTCTAACCCTAAATCTGAGAGCACCATATTCATTTTATTGTCTTTGAGGCAGTAGGGTATAATTCATATTATGTATGACTTAACCATGCTTCTTGTTGTCTTGTTTATGTCATACATCTTGTTTGTGAATTATATATTCTCATATATATGCTTAAGAGGAATAATGAACAAAGTCTTGCATGCACCATTGTATTGTCAGTATGTCACATATTCCATTGGTACACACATAGTCAAGTAATGGTAATTGAATGATTCAATATGTTCTACCATGCACATATCTTTTTATGCACTCGGTGTTGTATTGTAGGTGCTCTAGGCTCATTGTTTGTGCAATTACAGCAATCCATGCTCTGTTGATATTGTTTCAAGAAAGTTAATTAATGCATAATCCAATACTTTTTTTGGGGGGAAACAATATGCGAGGCTAAGATCGGAGATGTGAGTCAAAACTTTTACGGTACTTGAGCCTTTGATGTGTTCTCCTATCGCTAAATAGATAATGCGGTCGAGATCGTTTGGTGTGAGTTGAAAATTTTGTGGTACTTGGACCCTTTCATGTGTTTTGGTATCACTAAATTTTGTGGTACGTCTAGATTTGTAATGTCTCTTTCCTCGTTTCTTTGGTTGGCGGCGAGATTCTCTTTGCATGTATTTAAGCATTAAGCAATGGAGACCAATTGTGTTTTCGGGTCCTCAAGAGTGTAGCCTCATGAACACTACTACTCGCCTTTACCTTTACCCTGTTTAATAATATTACTAATAGGACAAGCGACTACTTTTAGGCATGCAAGATGATACATTATGGCTAAGATTATTCTCATGTTCTACTAGTGGGATGTAAACATATAGGCATTTCTTTTCTTTTCCTTTTTTGACAAGGAACATATTGGCATACCTTTATAATGCAATCTGGGTTGCCTCCAAATTGTGGATGATGCACAGGAACTTGTAGAGTTCGATGCTGACTTTGAGTTTGAAACTTAGACTTGGTTCCGATTCATTATTAAACTCATATTCATGACTTATTGAAATTGTGATGTCCAAGCATTGGGGTGGTCTTGTCATCGGTGATCTTTACATATATGTGTTCATGGATAGCTACATGCTATGGAAGACTAACTAATTATTACTAAGGTAAGGTTGTCACAAATTAGTCTATTACTCGTCCCTTGTGGCGAGGAGGGCCTTTGGGCAACCCGACATCCGAGAACACTCAAAATAAACAAGTTGAGCTTTATGCTAGTTGCCTTGTGAATTCACATCTCGCACATGTCTTTGTTTTGATCATTTTGCTCTGTGGTTATTTATATTGCAGCCAAAAGTAAACTTCAATTTGGTGCTTTGTATATCTTCTTGAAAGATGTATACATGTGTTGTAAATATTTGTTTCGTAAAGATGTATACATGTGTTGTAAATATTTGTTTTGTGCCACTAATTGTAATAGTAAGTAGTTGTAGTTCATTTAGTTAATAGTTGTGCCACTAATTGTAATAGTAAGCAGTTGTATGAAATTTCAAGATTCATTATATCTAGATAGTTACAAAAAGAAAAGTCGACAAGTTTATAGAGTTTAAACTTGCTAGAATTTTCTCTTGTTTGTAACTCTCGATATATAATGAATTTGATTCTACAATTTTATGTGTATGTATATTTTGTTGACCAAAAATGTATGTGTTTAAAAAAAATAAGCCCCTGCAAGTTCAAGAATCATGGGTGTCACGAGGCGTCCAAATTTGCAGAGAAGGGAAGCCATGAGGAGACATGCTTGCTTGAAATGAACTTAGGACTTGTTCTATGTCTTTTTAGCGTACATGAAATTTTTCTATAGGTTTCCGCAGGACTTCTCTTCTTCATTGATCATGGAGTCTATAGCGTGTCCAAAGAAGACAATGAAAAATTTCATGTTCTATATCTTCATAGAACATGAAATTTTCCCTTCATTAAATTTGACGCCTCGTGACATCCATGCTTCTTGAACTTGCAGGGCTTATTTTTTTAAAATCATTTTAGTGTGGAATATATTCTTAAGAATATATGAATTTTTTCATATTATTTTTTCATTTCGAGATGTATATGTATCATGTGATTTTTTCTCATGTATAAGTATCATTTTAAAGTTACATGTGCATATTTTGGATTGTTAGGAATGGCCTCGAATGGGGACAAGTGCGGAGGGAGTTCGGCCCTCGAATGTAGAGCAGTAGGAGTGGGTAGCCCAAGTGGCTACTTGGACCTCAGAGGATATTGATATGGAGCAACTGGCGACGCCGACCATGGATCAAACCGACGCCTGCTATGGGCCAAGGCGACGCTAATTGCCATGGACCAGGCGACGCGACTAACATGGGCGAGGTAAAGTATTAGTACGTTGTGAATCCCAAAATATTGTAGGGTCATACGACTAATAACAAGATCAATTGTAGGCTCAAGCGTCGGGTGAACAAAGCCGGTGCAGTCGTGGGTTGAACAAGATGCGAAGGCGTTCTCACAATATACTCCGGCTCTCTAAGTCGGGAACTGCTATACCCGAGTCGGCGTTGCGCCCGTCAGACAGCTGCGGAGTACTTGCTAGGGATAACGTGCCCATCATCTATAGATCATGGACCGGCCGCGAAGGTGATTAGTGGGTTGTTCCCGATGACCTGAAGGAATCGCTATGGGGCAAGCTAAAACAAGTATTCCATTTCCCCCAAGGGTCGAGTTGGTTGCAAAAGCGTGCACTAGGTATCATGTGCACATCTTTGGAAGAATTGGAAGACTTAAGCTGAATAAGACCTATGTGAAGAAGAATGTCACGCCAAATTTTAACATGTTTCCAAAGATAAGAGAATTTTGGAAGGACTTTGTGGATCTGAGAATTGAAGAAGCCTGAACGGTGAGTCGGAAGAACAAGGCAAACGCGATAAGAATATCCACCCTCACACACTAGGCACTGGTGGCTACGTGAAGAAAATACCTGCGTGGGATAGGCGCGAACAAGAGCTAACCCTCAAGGGCGTTACTCCTGCGACGGCCGAGTTCACTGCACGATCAAAGCACTGGTTGCTTGGGAGGGGGACTTCTATCTCAGAAGATGGCAGCTTGAGCTTCAGGAGCGATAGAGCCCGGGAGGTGTCCCAGAAAATATCAGATGCTCACGTGGAGTCTTAGAAGGGCTTTTCATCCCACGAAGGAGAATGATGAGCCGATTTGTTGCCTGGGTAACAGAGAGCATCTGGCGCCCGAGGAGTTGGTTTGGTGCCGTGGAAAGAAGGCTTCCCGGATGGCGACTTATGTACAAGCGGCGAAAAGAATAGGAGAATATGAGCGCAAAGTCAAATACAAGATGATGTGTCAAGAGCGTTAGAGGAAGAGAAGCGAAATTTGGATCAAGTTGTGGAGCAAGCAAGAAAAAAGCTCTCGACTCACGACCGCCACTCGATGTGACCCTCGAACCTCGACCACGGTGTTCTTAAGAGCACAAGGCGCGTCAAGCGATTCGGAGAGCATCGACTCCATTTTCCAATGGATGACATCACGAACCGACACCGTGCAAAGCTGCATTTGTCGCACATGGCATTACCATCAAGGTGGCTGATGGCGGGGCTTGGCCATGTGCCTCCTCGCAGTTCTCGTGCTGCCGCCCAATACCACTGGATTCTCCAGGTCGAAGTAAACGATGTAGTCCGACAATATCGCAAAATGGAGGTAGAGATTCTGGCGAGGCGGAAAAAACAAACTTGGAGAAAACGTGCATGGCTTCCTCGCGTGGCGCAAGAGCTTGATTATGTTCGGCTCGGACGATGAGGCCGATAACGGCAGCGATGATGATGAGCCGACTCTCCACACGCAGACACTGCCGCCTCTGAAAAGTGCAACTCCTCCATGGCACCGTTAGGACAAGTCCAACTCCTCGCGGCACCATCCACAAAGGATCAACTCCTCCGCCCGGCACCACCGAGAAAAGTCCAAGTCCTCCGCCGGCACCATCGAGAAAAAGTCCAACTCCTCCTCGGCACCACCAGAAAAGTCCAACTCCTCGGTAGGCACATAAGAAGAGTCGAACATCGGCACCATCTCGAAGTCCGCATCGTCTTGTACCAAATCTCGGTCATCTGTGAAGGCAACCTGACCGTAAGAAAAATTACCGGCGATATGGTGAAGAAGAGCGCAAAGAAACAAGCGAAGGTCGAGGTAACATCTCACTTCAAAAGGTGCCATCACGAGAAGACTAAAGTCGATGCTAATGCGCAGGAGTTTTTCTTGAGTATGGCAAAAGCCAAAGAGACAGGCGGGCTTTTGAACCTTCGAAATGTCGGACTACGAGCATCTCGTAAAGCAAAACTTGAAGATGGCTAGTCCGAGGCGTCGATGTCGCAAGCTCAAAAGATGTTTCTGAACAACGTCGTAATTCGAGCTAGGTCTAAGCTGGAAGTACATTAAGGGGCAACCGATGGCTCCCCCAAAAGATTTAGAGAACCTAACAACAAAATTGCGGCGCGTCCATCAGTGTTACATGCAGAAGTGCCAAGAGGGTATGTGGGCGATCCCAGTGAAATACAAAGATTCGGATTTTCACAATGGGGATGGCATGTTCTGGTTAGAGTTCTGCGAATTGTATATGTTGTGCGGCGGATGCTCGACGCGTCCTCGGGTCGGCTGTGGACTTTGTAAGTCTCTATTTATATTATTGTATATTCTTCTACCGCTCAATCAGTATGTCTAACTTCTTTTTTACATATGTAGAATGGAGATCTGATTATGTGCAAAAAAAAGAATGAAGATATAGGATTTCTCGATCAGGGGCTTGTCAACGAGACACTCGTCGTGATAACCCAAAGTTTGTTGAAGACTATTTATTTAGGACTTTCTTCAAGCTGAGAAAGAAAACCTCCGTACTTGTACCCTATAACTTTCGATACGTATTACCCTACTTCTAATATTGTTTTACTATTTTTGCGTGACACGGTGTGGGACTAATAGGGCGTGTGAACATATATGTCTAGTTATCCTTTGGGTCCTCCTCGTCATCGAGTTAGAAGCTAGCAGGGTTTATGTCTTGGACTCGTTGAGAAAAGATCTTCGTGAGTATGAACATAATTTTTGGAAGATGATGAACAGGTAAACTCGATCGTTGCGTTATTGCTCTAGTAATATTTTATTCTATTGTATTTAAGGTTAATTACTATTTAAAATCATTCACAGCGCATTCACACGGTATTGCAAGAAAGGTGGTCCGCATCTTCCCTACAGGACAACTTTCAATGTAATAACAGACTTTCCATGCATGAGACAGGACCAGGGAAATAGTTTATGCGCATACTACGTATGTACAAATTTACATGCAATTGTCACGAAGAGTGTCGGCTATAACGAAGACATGGTATATAATTACACATTCACGCCTACTTTTCTTTCATTTAACATCTATCATCATTAATTAAATTTCTCTTTTCTTCAATAACTTGGCGCTCCAAGCCGAGAACCAATCGATTCATTGTCGAAAGAAATTTTAGCAATTCAAGAGCATATCATTTGGATTCATTGTGAACATGTCATCGATCCAAAGGGCGAGTTCCACGACGAAAGCTTCGATCTAAAGTGAACGAGATGTACTCACACTACATTTGTGAGCAGACTATTAATTGTAAAAACTAAATATTGTGATGCTTTAATATATTTTAATTATGATCTACGACGCTTCATATACTATATATTTGAAGGCAACATATCATGTGCACACAGCCTTCCGTGTACACATCGTGCACACCAACTAATAAAAGTCACGAAAACTACGAAAAAATTTGTAGATGTACTTCATAGATTACTCTACCTATGTATTGTAAGGTTCAAATTCAATACATATGAGGACTTACAAAAACTCTTTTTGTAGAGTAATCTATGAAGTACATCTACAAATTTTATTCATCTGTTAAATCATCATTATGGTTTGTTTAGGAACCGCAAGTGATATACACAGATCCTTGTCGGTTCGTCGTATAAGCCGGCAGAGATATATATATATCACCGCCGGATTCTAGGTTGAACCGCAGAGATAGTTGAGTATCTTCGCGGATGCTAGTGTAAACCGCAGAGATAGTCTAATATCACGCCGGTTGTATAATGAACCGGCGGTGATATCTATTATCTTGCCGGTTCCTCGGTGGCGGTGATAACCCCGAATATCCTCGCCGACCAATGATCGCGGCGCCCATAACCGCGATAATGGCGTGGACGAACCAGCAAGTGATGACCTATTCGTAGTAGTGTGAATACCATCGGAATTGATCAAGGAGATAGCTCGGTTTGCACAATCAATTTGCCCTTTATTTTTGGATAGCAAATTCATGCCAAGTATAACATCAAGTCCTAGAAAATTGATGTTGTCGGCGTGTTTGTGCCAGACAGTATTGGTTCGAGTGTACAACCGAGTTTAAGTAGGGGGTCTTCACAGCTGCATCACTCTCGGCTCTCTTCTCTACTCTCTTCACGTGATGAGTAGGACAGAAAACACAAGAACACACAGGGAACACACAAGGATTTACCTAGGTTCAAGCCCCCAATGTGGGTAATAGTTCTACTCCTACTCAAGCTCATGTTACTCTAGTATTCTGCTTGCTCTCCATTGTGAACTGATCGACTGACCGGCCTCAGTGATCTAATTTTCCGTCCCCCCTGCCTCATGCACACTAGCTCCCTTATATACTCTCGGGAGTAGCTAGGGCGAGTAGAGGGAGTGGTTTTACATTAATTACATTGACTCTGTCTAGTCCTGCTGCCATCGTCCTTAGAGCCTCTTTTTGTCTACACGCTGCTTGACGCCTTGTCTTGGACGCCTCGAGAGGAAGGGTTCTGACTGCGCGATTTAACGCCTGTACACACCGCCACCCTGTCTTGCCCATGGTGGTGTAGATGGAATGGGTGTTGGTGAAGCTGGCTCAGTCGGAGGGACAGGTCATCATGGCGTCAGGGAGCCACGCCTATTTAATGGCTCAGTCGGAGGGACAGGTCATCATGGCGTCCGTGGTCGTGATTTGGTCGCCGGGGCTGGGACCTGGTCATCCAGCTGCCCGTTGGGTGGCCATGTGTCCTGGTCGACTAGAGCTGGGACCTGGTCATCCGCCAAGCCTTTCTTCAGCAGGTTGAGTCCCTTGCACAGGGCCATCTTTTTGTATCTTGCGCTTGCGGTCCCACCTGACAGCGGTGGAGAGAGTACCCCGGTGTAGAATACACTGACAGTAGCCCCCGGATCCACCCTAGAGCGCACCCTAGAAGATTTCGGTGATATTCTTTGACCTGGGCGCAGTCCTAGACGGGTCCTACTCCTATACATGCAACCGTACAGATTCTCTCTGCAACCGCCGCAACACTTCAGGTCTTGTCGCCCTGTGCCATTATGATCTTTTTGCGAACCGTCGGTTCGTGGGGGCATGACTCCTCGCGTCCTAAAGCTGCACACGGCTTATAAATAGGCATGTCCACCCCTCCACTATCCGCACTCCTGTCGCTTTCGTCATCTTAGATTCCTTGCTTCCTTCATCTTCTTTGTAGTCCCGGCACCAAAACAGCACTCTAGCCGCATGGCTTAGCCGCTTCCCCCTCAGCGATGGATGAGTCAAGGCTGGAGAATGTTCTTCGCTTGGCCCTTGAAGGGGCCCTCCGCCTCAAGGCGGGCATTGTCACGCCCAAATGTAACCCCGGGGAGGTAATTACCTTTGTCTGTGCATTGGCGGCGGTTCTGATGCCACCCTACTCCGAGTTCTTCCTCACCGTTCTCCACTTCTATGAGATCCACCATCTTCATCTCACCCTCAACTCCATCCTCGCCCTTTCCATCTTCGCACACCTCTGCGAAATGTTTGTGGGAGTGATGCTGAATCTTCCTCTCTTCCGATACTTCTATACTCTCCACGGCCTCACCGACCGGGGGGGGGCGGGGGGTCGTGGGGAGTTGCCATTTTCGCCTCCGCGACGGCTTAGCCTCCCACTACATCCCCTTCCAGATGAAGAGCACCTGGAATATGTGGCGGAACGAGTGGCTGTACATTGCTGACAACAGCGGGCTCGACGTCCTAGAGCGGCCGTCTGCGCCGGCAGCCATCATCGACAACTGGGGTTCCCTCGTCGAGGGGACGACAGAACTCCGGTCCATGGTGGCCCGCATCGACCAGTTGTGGGCTTCCAAACTGATCGGGGTGCTGGTTGTCGGGGACTTCATGACCTGACGGATCAGCCCCCTGCGGTGATACGTCAGGCTGGCTTGGCAGTATAGCGGCGATGACGACGTGACCCGCACGTACCCAGGCCGTAAGTCTTCGCCCATTTTTTTGCTTGCCTTGCCTTCGCGGTCGCCAACAGTTGATGGATGTCTTTTGTCTTTTGCTAGGAGCCGGGAACTTGAGCGCCGCCGGGGTCGAGGCTTGGATGATCGGGTTATACGCAGAATGCCGAAAGCAACTGGTCTTCGGTGAAGCCACTGCTTTGGTTAATCGCCGTCGGTGGAGCGGGTCGCTGTCATCACGAGCTTCCCTTCGATGGACTCCACCGGGAAGGATGTGATACCACCTCGAGCCCCCTAGAAGATTTCGAAGATATTCTTTGACCTGGGTGTGGTCCTAGACGGGTACTACTCCTATACATGCAACCGTACAGATTCTCTCTACAACCGCCGCAACTCTTCAGGTCTTGTCGCCCCACGCCATTATGATCCTTTTGTGAACCATCAGTTCGTGGGGGCGCGACTCCTCGCATCCTGAAGCCACGCACGGCTTATAAATAGGCATGTCCACCTCTCTACAATCCGCACTCCTGTCGCTTTCGTCGTCTTGGCTTCCTTGCTTCCTTCGTCTTCTTTGCAGTCACAGCACCAAAGCAACACTCTAGCCGCATAGCTCAGCTGCTTCCCCCCTCGGCGATGGATGAGTCAAGGCTGGGGAATGTTCTTCGCCTGGCCCTTAAAGGGGCTCTTTGCCTCAGGGCGGGCATCGTCACGCCCAAATGCAACCTCGGGGCACACTATGCCCACTGCGTCACCCTTGTCGTTGCGGGAGGAGCTGTCGTTGGCGAAGGCGGAGAAGATGTCACTGGTGGCCCGAGCTGAAGCTGCTGAGGCGTGGGCGAAGGGTGCCGAGGAGAAATGCGACACGTTGAGCGCGGAGACGGGCCGCAATCTGCGCAACCTTGTCACCATGCTCCACCAAGCGTTTAGGCTCATGGTTAGCAGCTTGCAGCCGCTGGGGGTGACGGTGAACAGTCCGCTGGAGGAGTCAGTGGCACACTATGCCCACTGCGCCACCCTTGTCATGAATCCTCGCCGGCCTTCCTGCTGCCTTGGCAGACCGCTCCACCTTGGAGGGGCAGGAAGTCGCGATCACCACAACGACCTTCGTCTTAATGTGCTACGCTCGCCACGACGACTCCTTCGACCCCCTGGCGACCGTCACCGGGGTGGAGTGCGACCCCGCGTAGGCGCCGACACGGGTATGCGAGGCGGCAGAGTACGTAGCCGGGCTGATGGAGATGGTGCCTTCGCCCGTCGACGCCTTTGCCGAGGAGGAGGAAGAAGCCAGGGAGGACATCGGCAATATTGAGATTGCCGACAATTAGCCCGGGCGACCACCATTGCCATCTTCTTTCTTTTTTTCTTCTCCTGTGTAAGTATGTACATAGGCCTTTCGGCCATAATGAATGAAAATACTTTGATTTTACCTGTTGTCGGATTTTACCTGTTGCCTACCCTTGCGCGTGTTTGCTCATGATCAGTTTGATCGAGTGCCAGGCGACCAGCCCTTGAGCATTTTGCACGGACCCTTTTGGATGACTGGATGGATCAACATTTAGGAGTCTTTTCTCAATCACACAGAACCACTCCAAACACGAGTCAAGGTTAAACCACGCTTGTTTGGGAACAAACAGGCAAACCGGCATGCAAAGTCTAAGTCCTTGCCATCAAGTGAGCAGGAAGTGCATACTAGGTTGTCATTTTCCTATCACCATTCAGAGCTTAATCCCTTGCACTTTACGAGGACTAGACCAGGGAACTGTGAGGCTAGGGAGCAGGTCGCATAGAGGTGGTGCAAATGGTGAGCGAAACTCGGCCGCGTGCACCATGGTGGGCGGAGCATGGCCGCAGCGCACCAGGCCACACGCACCTGCTAGGCACCCGTCTGAGCTCAGCACAGAAGCTGGGAGTCCATGGTATTGCCAAGGGACCCTTGTCATCCTTTTGGACTAGACCAGAGAACTGCGGGGCTAGGGAGCAGGTCGCGTAGAGATGGGGCAAATGGTGAGAGGAACTTGGCCGCGAAGCACCATGGTGGGCGAAGCATGGCCGCAGCGCTCCAGGCCACACACACCTGCTAAGCGCTTGTCCGGGCTCGGCGCAGAAGCTGGGGGTTTAAAGGGATTGCCAAGGGGCTATCAAGTTACTGGTACTTATGACAACCAAGTATGGTACAAACCCTATAGGCCTAAACAAGTTGAATGGATCAAAATGATAATCAACTGCATACTGGACATGTGGAACGCTAGAGGTTAGCCAGGGAAGAGTGCAACAACCTGCTGGCTAACCCGGGGTGAGGCCACAGAAAACTTACAACATGTCGGACATTGCTCGCTGGGTTGTCATTTCCCATTGCCATCCGAGACTTACGTCCTTGCCATCTTTATGAGACCAAGCCGAGAATCATGGGCAAGGGAGCAGTCGCTAGAGGCAGGCAAATGGTGGCGAGAACTTGGCATGGCTTACCATGGTGGGCGGATCATGGCATGATGCACCAGTCAAGACGCGACTGCTAAGCACTGTCCTGCTAGGTGCAGGAGCTGGGGGTCCATGTTATGGCCAAGGAGCTGCCGGGAAACTGGCAGGCATGACATCCGTATGAGGCGAGTTCAGGGGTAGAACTTCCGTAGCAGCTCTATATTCTGGGAGTTCGCTAGCTCCCGACCGTCTTTCGCAGCTAATCAAACCGCCCCAGGTCGTGAGATAGAGATCACCTCGAAGGGGCCCTCCCAACAGGGAGACAGATTGTCGCGGCCCACCTGCGGCGGAATTCGGCGCAAGACGAGGTCGCCTACTGCCAGTGTTCTCTCACGAACCTGGGTGGCGTGGTAGCGCCGAAGACTTTGTTGGTACCGGGCAGCACGGTGTGCCGCCCAGTCTCATAGTTCCTCCAGGAAGTTGACGTTGTCGCGGACAGTCAAGGACAGTGAGAGAGTGCCGCACTTCCTCGTTGAGGTGCTCCCGAAAGATAGCAACCTTCCTTGCCTCGCTCGGTATTTTGTAACATCCTAATTTTTACTTTATATTAATTTATTATGTCATTTGTGCATTTTTTATGGATTTTCTAAATTTATTTGATTTTCTAAGATTTATTTCAATTTAGATTGAATTAAGTATATTGGTCTCTTGTGGAAACTAATTAAATATAGATATAATTTAAAATAAAGTTTGGCTAAAAATATTTTACTTGAATTTAAAATGTCTCACAGTATTTTTGAGATTTTTCTTGGATTTTTCCTGATAATTTTAATACCTGAAATTAATTAATTAAATTTTGGGAAATATTTTAATTAGAAAATCTCGTGAAAATCATTGAGCAGTATTGGGCTCGACCTAGGACTGTGATCGTTGAGATGTGAAGGATCAAGATGGCGATCAAAGGGGGTGAATGATCTCAAAATAAAATTTTCCCTTAGACAAAGTCATTTGAACAAGCCTACACTAAATAAAATCAAAATAGAGCAAGAAAACCAACTAAAACAATCTTTGCTACTCTGGCTGGTAGCATCGGGCTCAAGAACAACAGCAAGAACAGAGAAAAACAACACGAACTCAAAAGCCAAATTGAAGCAACTTTTGATTGGCTGGACACAAACTCATGAAACTTGGTAGATGTTATCTTAAGAATGTCAAGAACTTATTCCAACCTTCAAATGCAAGGATTGACATCAAAGTTTCGGTCTTTTTGACTGGGAAGAGAAAACACACCAAGTTCAAGCAAAACAGAGAACTTGATCTTGGACTTGCTCATTGGGAGCAAAACACAAGAACCTGAGCTTTGACTTTCTCATGGGGTTTTGATGATCAAAATGATCTTGGATTACCTGCCACTTATCACAGTAAGAAAGAACTCAATTCAAAATCTCCACAAACATGATCTACAAGAATGAATTACTCAAGAACACAAGATTGGTCACTTGCAACAAAAAATGCAATGATTCTTCAACATAAGAAGCAATAGAACGTAGAAGGAGGCGAGGCAAATCCAGATTGCGTATAAGTAAATTGCAAGAATATAAGTGCAGAATTTAAATGCTTGAAAGTAAATTGCTGAATTTAACATGTAATGGAATGACAGAAAGTAAATTCAAGCATGAGGGAAATGTGTTTTGGATTTCTTGGAAGGGAGGTTTACAAAGTCTCACTAAAATGTGGGCAAAGCTTAAAGAAACACCAAAAACCTCAAAGCTTTCAGGAGGGGGAAGGCTACCCCTACCCCCCATTTATACTACTCTCGAGCCATGCTCTATGAGTTCCTTCTACTCTAAGGACCACCATTAAGGGTTAGGATTGACTTATTCACTCATATATGGGCTAACCCTGAAACCCACACACATATTGGGTTTTTGCATGCTTTTCTAAGCATACTAACGAGACCCGCTACTCTATCATCTAGACCGTGATCCGAGCAGCTTCTAGCTATGATCTCATCCATTCCTTGTCTTCTAGGTTTTCACTGACTCTATCTCCGATCATCTTCGGTAATCCTCGACCGTTTGGACATCCATCACACCTTGCCTAGCCCTGATCATCCTTCGCCTCACCATGACCTAGCACCGTTGTCTTGCAACCATCAAAAACAAGGAAAACACATCACATAACATTGCCCAAAATGATATTGTTTGCACCAGTTTTTGGAAACTACGAGAAGAATCGGTAGAAAAGCACAAATTTGGATAAAGCACGAAGCACAATTGGAAGGTTTGGATAGCATACGGATAAAATCTGGAAACGGAGTCCAATAAAGAAATGCACAGCTGGGATGTACGGATAATATCTGTAAGCAGAGTCCAATAAGGAAACTATAGCCGATTCGGACTAAGTTGACGTACTGGATCCGGACTCGGATCGGTTAATAGATATATAAGGCACGCCAATGCTGTTTGAAGGGAACAACGCAATCACATATGCTAGTTTTCTTTCATAGTTTTTTAGCCTCTTAGCTTTGTAATCCTTCTTTTTTAAGTCGACGTTGATCGAATAAAGTTGCGAATCGCCGATTGTTTGATCATCCTCGATTTCTCCAGGTTCGATTTGTTCTGTCTTGTTGCGCATCGCCTTTTCATAATCAATCTGCCTTTTACCTTCGGATTAGTCTTAATCGACTAGTCTAGTTACCCTTCTAATCAGCTTTTGGCCGATTTCTGTTTTAGCCGATTCGCTTCTAGGATCGGCTTGATTGAACTTCACATTATCCTCCTTATCGATTGCAGGGTCAAATCGATTGGCACGCTCACGCAAACTGAACCCAGTGTTCGTTCGGTGTGTTGAGATCAGAAATCCTACATCACGTTTTTGGCGTCAACAGATATGCAATAATTCTCACACAAATTCAAAATGCATATCCCAAGAACATCAAGTAACTCTGCTCAGAGTCGAGTCGATGAGTTGATAAGTCGAGTTGATGAGTCGAGTTGATGAGATGGGCTGATGGTAGGGCGCTCGACCCAGTAACGTCCCTACTCAATACTTATCAATTCCCAATCTACTCGAATCATTCGACCAAAAGCTAGCGGGGCATTACTCGACCAAGCCAAAACTTGGCAGTATTCGACCAAGCATCCACTCGACCTGGCAACATCACTACTCGATACTTAGAGATTTCCAATCTTACTCGATACTTAGGGATCCACACAGACAAGAATCCAAGAACACACCGATATTACCCAGGTTCGGGCCCTCGGTGTGGGTAACAGCCCTACGTACTACTTCTGCTCTTGTTAATGTGTTTTGAGTGGATTACAAACACTCGATCTCCACTCTATCTCCCTTTTTCTCTCTCTCTCTGTTTCTCTCTGGGTTCTTCTTGAGCTCTCTCAGTGATTGCACTTCATTTATTACACCAGTCGCTGTAGTCGCATCCCCTGGCCTCATTCTTTGCACCACCGTCCAACTCCGCCCGGTCCGCCCGAGAAGCGACTTGTATGGGACGGGTTAGGTGCAGGACAACAGAGGGATAAGCTATCTTGCCGTCAACAGAGCCACGCACATTCAATGGTTCTGACACGGTGTGTCGGGGGATAAGCCTTCGAGGCAAAGCTCCCCCATTCCTTCGATGTATGCCTCCACGCGTGACTGACAGCGGACCAACAAGCACCTCCCGACTCCGTCGGTCGACCACGTGGCTCGGCCACCCGGTGTTGGGGCCTGGAAGCCCGCTTGCTCGTCGGGCTGCCACGCGGCGCGATCGCCTGGTGTCGGGGCCTGATCGCCCGCCTACTAGCCGGGCTGCCACGCGGCGCAATCGCTTGGCGTCGGGGCATGATCGCCCGCCTGCTCGCCAAGCTGCCATGCTTCGGCACTCGTGGCCCCTCCTGATTGTGGCTGAGAGAGTACCCCGACACATAGTACGCCGACAAGAGCATTACTCGACCAAGCCAGAACTTAGCTGTAATCGATCAAGTTAGAACTTGGCAGTTTCAACTCAAATTGCTTCAAATTGAAAATCCAATTTAAATCAAATTCAAACCAGAGCATAACAAGCTTAAATTTAGTCAAATACTCATCACCAACATGGGTAGACCTCGACATGGTCTTTCAATCTCTCTCTTGATGAGTATATTGACAAATAACAAAAGGCGCAAATTTGAGTTTGAAAGAGAGAGAGTAAGAAAGCAATTTGAATGTAAAACTTGGTCAATCAAGACCAATTTGGTTTGAAGGATTTTTAGAGCAAAACAAAAGAAAGAGTAAGTTTTCCATAAAGGCTCTAAAATCCAATCAAGACTCACAAAAAACATAAGTATGCTTACGATCTTAAGAATTTTTTAATTTTCACAAGATCATAAGAGCAAAAATGCAATTCTATTTTGATCTTTTAATTATGCCTTTTCTGCAATTTGTCCCGCAATATAGGCATCAAGATGGCATTTTCTCCCCCATTGTATGATATGCATCTAAAGAGCTTTGAAAATTATCCAAGTGAATAAAATGACAAGCTATGAAACCAAGCTAGTCAATTGTAGATTATGCTAAACTAAGACATGTCCATGTGCGAATAATAAGTTTTGCTAGCAAGCTTAGTTTTGAATATGTCATTTCTAGCAAGATTTAATAAGTGCAACACTTAGCATTTATTTCAAAACTAGAAGTAAAACCACTGAAAGGATCAAATCAAAAACCTAGAGTTCAACCTACTCAACACTTTAGAAAATTTAGAAGTGCATACAAGGTCCTTCGAGCTCATTTTTCATTTAATGCAAATTTTTCTTCAATATATTAAAAGATATAATGGGGTGAAAATGTTTGACATTATTTGCATTTTTTACCCACTTATGTTTTTTTATTTGCCTTTTTTAAATGTAATTGACTCAAGCCATATTCGACCATCTCAAGGACTCTTAATAGGATGGTCTCAGTCATACATGATACATTCCAAGTGCAACTGCGAAGCTGTCTTGCGAATGTAAGATGTTGAGTCTAACGTGCACAAAAAGAGTCAAATTTTCTTACTTTCATTTTAGCATATATGAGCAAATGAAGGACTCAAGTATGAGTCAAACTAGTTTCACTTAAGTTGCTATAGGGACTCTAGAATACTCCAAAATTTCACAAATCATGACAAATACCCCTAGAAAAGACACTTAGCATGTAAAAGCAATATGTTTCATCAAGTTTTTCTTTTAAAAACTAATTTTTTTAAATTTTTAGTAAGCTTAGCAAGATAAATGAACTTGGACATATCTAAGTTAGTGATTTTCATCATATGATGTAGCATGATGTATGGCATGATGAGATAAATCATTTGCATAATAGACAAAGCTCATAAAATAGAAAATAATGTCTATATGCAATGCATGAAACAGATTCTCAAAACTCTCCCTCAACAAGCTTGAAATCGAGTGCACAGACACAAGCAAAATGCATGTCTGGGCTCGAGGCAGGGAGATACAAGAGGGAGCCGATCATGCTCTAGAACTCCTTTTGATTAGTAGGCTCACCATCCTCATTAGGCTCAAGGACAATAGTGGTGGCCATCAGAGTCATCACTAGCTTCCCATCAGACATATCGAAGCATCTCAGGAGGTCTTGATTTGGAAGCTGAGAAAGTAGCTCAACTCACCCATCATACTCATCTCAAACCTTGTGCTCATCACCTATGAAAATTGAGACACAAGAGAATGCCAAGAGCTAGAAAAGATAATATTGTCCACATAAATCTGGACAAGGAGAAAATAAGAATCTTGGTGTCTGATGAACAAAATCTTGTCTACTATACTTATTTTGAAACCATGGGTAAGAAGATAGGACTTAAGCCTCTCATACCATGGTCTAGGGGCTTATTTAAGTCCATACAGAGCTTTGGAAAGCTTGAAGACATGGCTCGGGTACTTGGGGTTCTCAAATCATGGAAGTTGCTTGACATAAACCACTTCCTCGATATAGCCATTGAGGTATGCACTCTTGATATCCATTTGATAGAGTTTAAAGCCCTAGGATGCAGAAAATGCAAGCATGATCCTAATAGCCTCTAGTCTAGCTATAGGGGCAAAGGTCTCCTCAAAGTCAAGACCCTCAACCTGAGAAAAGCCCTGTGCAACTAGCCTAGCCTTGTTACGAATGACAACTCCATCCTCACTCTGCTTGTTTTTGAACACCCACTTGATCTCAATGACATTATGACCAGATGGGGGCTCTACAAGCTATTAGACTTTGTTCCTCTTAAAGTTTTCAAGTTCTCCATGCAAAGCACTAAACCAAGACTTGTCGAATAATGCATGTGTAACATCCCTTGGCTAAAAAGAGGCAACAAAGATAGAGTGAAGGCAGAAAAAAGATAATCCTGATTTTGAGCGTGTGACATGCTTAAATAGATCATCAATAATCTAATCAGGTGGATGAGAGTGCTGAATATGGTGGGGAGGTCCAAAAGCGGAAGTAGCCTCTACCTCATGCATAGAAGAGGTAGGAGTAGAGCCACTCATTGAAGGAAAGTCAGAAGGTAAGGGCTAGTCTCCCTCAGGTGCAGAAATGGAAACAGGAGGCACCACAGGTGTAGAGGGGACTGGAATAGGTGGAACACCATCATCCTCATCCTCAACAAAAATGGCCTTGTAGGAGAAAGAGGTGCCTAAAATATCATGTCTAGCTCCTGGGCTAGCCTCATCAAAGATCACATCATAGGTCTCTATGATCCTATTCGCATCGCAAGTCCAAACCCTATAGCTACATGAGGAAGTCGAGTAACCCAGAAAAATACCATCAGAAGAATGAGACTCAAACTTCTCCAGATTACCAGATATCAAAACGAAACATTTGCAACCAAACACATGAAAATGAGAAACACTGGGCTTTTGCCCATACCTCAACTCGTAAGAAGTACGGTGGAAATCTGCTCTCAAGAATACACGATTAGAAACATGGCAAGCAGTAGCTATAGCCTCAGTCCAAAACTTCTTAGGAGTACTGTACTCATCTAGCGTCATCCTAGCCATCTCTACCATGGTCTTGTTCTTCCTTTCCACTATGCCATTTTGCTGAGGGACGTAAGAATAGTTGAACTGATGCTCTAAAATATACTCCACACAGAAACTCTCAAAATAGAAGTTCTTAAATTCTATGCCATTATCACTGCGTATAGCTCATAAGGCACCTAGGAGTTCAAAAGACAACCTACTAACCAAATTCCTAAAATGAGAAAAAGTCTCATCCTTCGAGTCCATAAAAAATACCCAAGAATACCTCAAAAAATCATCGACAATGACAAGAACATACCACTACCCACTTGTTGACTGCACTCTAGCTCGACCAACAGTGTCCATATGTAAAAGTTGTCTTGGTGCATCAGTTATCATAATAGTGACTAGGGGATGAGAAGTGTCAAATATCCAAATATGGGATATGGACGTGCACCATAAACTCAAGGATCATACCATATATGATACGGTAAGCATTTGGAAACTCAGATATCTCGGGCCCAGTCTAATGGGATAAGATATATGTGGAGGGGGATATCTCCATGCAGGGAAGGATTCGATCGTGTTCCCGTTACGAGGAAACCCACTCGAATACGCTTGACCTCTAAGGAAGTTTTGATATGCTATGAAGATCCTAGAACAGAACGATGGACAATGGAGATAATACCCTAGTCCTGCTCTCTCATTGACTATGATCTATATATCTCGGGAGGGCAAGGCACGCGAGGATTTCCAATGGCAGGGAGGAGGCGTCCCGACTATGACCCTAGAACTCCCTCCCTTTTGTCCGGTGGGCTTGGTCCACCTAAGGCTATGCCACTTTCGGCTGCGAAGGCCATTTTTCGCCGTTGAGTGCGTTGACGGGAGGTCTCGATGGACCGACTATATAAGGGTGAGGGTATATGACATCATGGGCGAAGGAAGCAATTTACCTTGGATTTAGGTTTGGTGGCGACTCACAAGCCATCGCCACCAGCTAGACACATGTCGGCGAGAAGATTTAGGTTTGGTGGCGCCTACACGGTCATCTTGGGGGAGAGAGCGCCACCATTGACTCTTGGCGATTGGTATCTTTAGCTATAGCTATAGGTTTGGTGGCGCCACCCTAAGTTCATCTTTCTTGTAATTAAAGCTAGGCATCTCATTTTGTACTCTATTCATCAACCTCATGCATCATCCATACATTGCCGTCGTAGCCGCCACCTCGCGGTAGGGCTTTACTCTCCGGCCCATGCAGAGGTCTCGGCTTGGAGGACTCGGCGTGGTCCTTCTTGTCCTTCTGCGGACGGTCTTCTTGGCGCCCGAGCGTCCAGCGTCTATATTATGCGACATCCTCGATTGTGTGTTCAACTCGCGAGACTCGTTCTTCTTCTGGTGAAGGTGGTATAGGTCCCACGCCGTCCCAGTCTCTCGAAAGTACCTCGAAGTTTGAGATAAAGCTGCTCACAAAGATCACCCCAGAATCTTGCTAATCTCAAAGATCAGACCCACGCCACTCGGCGGCCGGGCGAACAATAACTTTATTGTCAATCACTAACCTTCTGGTGCGGTGTCGGCCGGTCGTCTTCAATCGCGAAAACTCAGCGGAAGGCTCCTTGGGGACAAACCGCCATGGTGCCACTTGATCCGACTGAAAGCTCTGGCGAGAGGGCGGCTTGCGAGCCATCGGCGATGAAGTCGAGCTTGCGGCTAGGAAGCGAAGAGATGGTGATTTCGTTGAGAGGTGCCATCGGACTCAAGAAGGTGATCTTCACTAGGTAGGGTCCTTCTACATGGGCTGGTCGGCAGCCGCCAATTGGACTATTTTTGTAGATCATTTTGTACTCTATTCATCAACCTCATGCATCATCCATACGAGGGTAGGGTATTACTCTGTCGGGAGGTCCGAACCTGTCATGTCTTTGACATGTCTTTGGTGTGCGTTCACGTTAGAATTTTCTGCATCCACCAAGCTCCGCCAGCCAGATCTGAGATCGCCTTTGGAACTATGTTGTACCGACGGGGTCGATGGGAGATCTTGAGCACATTGGCTTCATTGAGTCTCATTCTGAGGACCCCTATCGAGAAGTGTGCTTCATAGAATTTGACCCGATGTAGCCCAGTGTCCTCAAGTGCATCGATATGGAAAGTGACAGCGACATCGACGACTTCAGCAGTCAGGGCAGCAGTCGAACGGATCAACATGTGTTCATAGCCAGTGCCAATAATGGTACTACTGCTGGAAGTTCCCAAGAGAGGGATCCAGGGGTGGAAACCATAGATGGTTAGGAGAACCACATCCCTCCATGCACACCCCAAGATCTTGTAACAGTAGTAACCACAGCGTGAGCAGCCGTGAATGCTATTGCTCCCAGCACGGTAGATCATCGCCGAGATCCAACTTGTCGAAGGTTGGTGATCAACAACACACTTATATTCGGGTACCTTCAGGGGATGCAAAATTAAACACACAATTGGGGGCACACGATGTAGATAGGTTCGGGCCTCTGGATCGAGTAATACCCTACTCCTGTGTCGGCGATGGATGAGTTCCATGAACAAATTACAAGCAGGAGAACTAGTCCTGGTTACAGGAGAAAATATGAGTACGGGGGGTGGCTAGACTATGAATAATGGATGTCTGTGTGGAGATCTTCCTGTGCATTAGGCTCTGGATGGTGACGGCTTGAAGCTTGCGCTCTAAGTTGGCTTGCAGTTGGCTCCCTCTGGCTTCCAAGTGGCTTGTTCTAGACGACGTCCTCCCTGGTCCTTATATAGCGGGATGGAGTACCGAATCGTAGTTGATGAGGAATCCTGTTGCCGTTATGATCTCCGTATCACACCTGAATTCCCATAATCGTTGGACTATTCAAGTTGGTTTCCTTATATTGGGAATATGATTGAGTCCTGCCTGACATGGGGATATCTCTTCTCCATATATCCTATCCTGTTGAACTGGGCTCGAAATATCTGGAGTTTCCAAATGTTGGTAGTGACATACATGGTACGACCTTTGTCTTTATGGTGTATGCCCATATCTCATATCTGGATATTCGACAGTAGCCCCAGACTCTGATTAGTGGAGGGTCCATTTGAGAGCTTGGTCAATTGCTACCAAACCCGATTTGGTTGAGCAATGCCTCGCCTGCGAGTGGTCGAATGAGTCGAGCAAGTTGGGAATCGCTAAGTATCGAGTAGGTTGTTTGGGGTTGAGTGCCCTGTTGCAAGTCTAGCTCGAATGCTTAGGGTGGCCTCGTGTTGCTTGATTTTGACCAATCAACCTAGCTCTAAGCAGAGTTGGAACTGTTGTCAGAAATTCTAAACTTTGAGTAGTTTCTGCATTTATTGCTCATGTCGGAGGTGCTACGGTGAATGTGGTGCCATCATTCCACTTTTCTTGGTGATCGATGTGACGTACGTTGGGAAATGAACCATTGTGCTTGGACACTTTTTGGCTTATAAATCTCAAGATTTGTAACAGTAGTCGTTTCATTCCTTCTTCCACAGCCTTCCTCTTGATGCCTCCATCTTGTTTCTTTGAACCCTTGCGTTTCCGCACCTCAAAAAATTTCCAATTCCTAATTTTGCTTCAATGGCTTCAGGTTCCTCCGCCAACCTTAAGGCTACCGCACAGCTGAAGAAGGAGGCTGCGGCAATGCTTGCCTTGGGGCCGATCTTCAGTGATGAGACTTACCAGCAAGTATGGTAGACATCTATCACAACAGAGAAGCATCTCGCGGAATTGGAGAAAAGCGGCTTCATTCCTTCTCGGGCATTCTTTCATTGGAGACCTCCTGTTAGCGAGGATTATCCGACTCCTGAAAATAAGGATGAGACTGCAGTTTTTGAGTCTTTCTTCCGCTGCGGTCTCAGCTTTCGCCCTTCTAAGTTTCTTTGGCCATTTTGGATTTCTACGGAGTCTAGCTTTTTCACCTGAGCCCCAATTCTATCACAATGCTCAGCGTTTTTGCTCATCTTTGTGAGGCCTTACTGGGCACCACACCCAGCCTCAACTTGTTTTGCCATTTTTACTGCTTGAAGCAATCGACCAAAAATGATGTCATCGGGGGTGCTGGATTTCACCTCCGCAATGGTGCTGCTAGCGCGTATATTCATATGCCGGTGACTTCTTCTTGGCAATCGGACTGGAAGAAGCAGTGGTTTTATATCACCTCGCCGGACACAATTAATTTTCCTTTGTCTTATCAACCTTCTTTCCCGGTTCCGTCCGAGCTCTGGACGAAAATCCCTCCATCGACAGCACGGAACGCGTGCTACATCAAGAAAATCGAGGAGTTGTGAAAGAGGGGTCTCTCCGGGTAGACTTTCTGACACGGCAATTGAGTCTGCTGAAGTGCCGAGATCAGATGGCTTGGGAGTACTCTGGGGTCGATGACACGACCAGAGACAACTCTGAGGGTAAGTAACAACGACTTTTTCTATCGCTCTTTCCCTTGGCCATGGTTGGTGGCTGACAAACTGCCTTACTGACTAATAGTCCTGTCAGATGCAAACATCTCCGCTCAATTGAGCAAGATCTTCCATGGCTCAGATCCTGGCCCCTGCGGCATAGAAGCTTACTCTCTGGCCAACCCTCGACCAGAGGTATGTATCAAGTAATTGCCGATGTTGCCTTGCTGGGCACACATTGTAGTTTTAACCGGTTTCTTCTTTTCAGGAGGCCGAGCGTGTGGCGCAATGGACCGCTCGAGGGAGCTACTGACCTGGATGATGAGCCAACTCGAGATAGTGGGCAAGCATCGGGCTCAGCTCCTGTCGGTGCAACGCTGTTCGCGGAGGATGCGGCACTTGCCATAGCCCCCAGCGAGGTTGAAGCATCCCAAGAGTAGGAGGCAGCAGGCTCTCCTCGATCGGGGAGATCGGCATCACCATCACCCCAGCCATTAACGAAACGCCGCCGGGTGTTAAGGGCTTCTGACCAGGTGACATTCAATCACTCGCTCGGATGCTATGAGATTGCTACTGACGTGATTCGACGGCTCTTGGAGGACCAACAGGCCACCTGGAGCGCTGAGGTGCAATGTCTGGCTGTTAACCCGTAGGCGTCTCCCCGAGGAAATCCTCCATCGACCGATAGAGCCAAACAGGTAGCGTAACTACTAGGTAATTACCTAACATTTTCGTAGCCTACATCAGTGCTCATAATCGTCTTGTGTGGGCAGGCTGACCCTTCGGTCGTTGGCCCGCCGGCGCCACCACTCTGGCCAATCGGGCTGGTCAAGAAGGCGACCACTGGGGCCAAACCAGTTCCGAAGAAAGCCTCTGGTTTGCAAGGAGGTGTAAGGGTGACATGGAAAAGGGGAAGGTAAAGTTACCTCTGCGTTTGTTCTTCCGCATCCCTATCTCCTCTTGAAGAGAGGACATATGAAGTCCTTGCAGGAAGGGCATGTCTAGCAGCACGGTCGGGGATGCCACTATTGGTTCCTCACCACTACTAGACACAATCAAACCAACCTCGGCTAGCCTCTCGCCTCCACCAGACAAGGTTGTAGCTGCACCGAATAGCGCTTTGCCACCATCGGATAGGGCTGCACCTACATTAGCTGGTGACTTGCCTCTGTCGGATGAGGTCATGATTTCCCTAGCCTTCGAGGGGCCAGCTGTGACCACTGCAGCCACAACCTCGTCCCTTCTGCCCTCTCCTGTGCCCTTTGAATATTGGTCGGTCTTGAAACCGGAGCTACGGGTATGTAAATATGGCATGTTGCTTTTTTTTATCTTAGACCTACTCTTCGCCTCCTTCCTTCAACTTTTTCTATCTATTTTTTGACTGCGCGTTTCAGAGACCTTGCGACACATCGAAACGTTCTGCAAGCAGGCTCAGCAATGGAACGAGCGGCTCTCATCCTCCCTCTAGTAGGGGACTCCAGGCAAAGCTGAAGGAAGTCTAGGCCGAAGCTGATGCAGAGGAGAAGATGTTGAGGGTGGCCAAAGTTGAGGCTCACACGGAGGTGAAAGAGCTAAAGGTAGCCAAAGCTGCAGCCGATGCAGAGGTGCACAAGTTGAAGGTGGAGGTTGAGGCGCTAAGGGCCAAGAATGCTTCTTTGGACACCACGTGTGCCAAGACCAAAGCCAACCTGGACAAGACAGAGGTGGACTTGAAGGTGGTTGAGGGGGAGAAGTCTACAATAGGCACGGCATTAGCCGCTCTACAATCTAGGACCCTTTATCACATGACCTCCTCGGCTCATCTCGTGTTGTCGTCTCTGCTCAGCATAGTGCAGACCCATAATCTGGAACTGGACCTCTCATGCTTAGATGACAATTTTGCTTGCATGGAGGGTGATATCGCTGACCTTGTCGAGTCATTTAAAGGTCAGGCCAAGAGTTTCATGGACAGATTGGAGCTGTCTCTTGATAGCGACCTCGAGTAAAGCCCTTAAGCTTCTTGTACCGATGCTACAGTATTTTTGATAAAAATGCTAACTATTTTGCTTGTTCATCCATGTCTTGCCATTTGGTTCCTTTTCGATGAAACAAAGGAGACACAAGTAGATGCAACCTTAATTAGCACTTATAGGCTTACACTCATGCTTTGACTGTTCCTGCGCACAAGACTTAAGAGAAAATTTTTGTCAAATTCTTGAGCCCCGAGCTTACGCCTGGAGAGGCCGTGGATAGTATACATGTTGTGTGGTCAACGCTAAGAGTTTTGTAATTCTTTGCCAGCCTTTATTGACCGTGTGTCTTAAACTGCGTAGCAAACATGAGCTTTATCGGGCAGTACATGTAGAACTAACTAGAGGCCTCGTTTCCCATTTTTTAGATCAAAAAGGACATCAAGAGATGTCCCAGTTCCATTTAAGAAACTGGAAAGCCTCGTTTCCCATCGATCGCTGAGCGTTAGATGTCTAACAATCTGTTGCTCACTTGCACGCAGGGTAGAATTGCTCGTTGTCGGGTTCAGGCATGGCCGCGCCTTGGCTTCGTTCACTCATCGGTTAAGCACAAAGTCGAGTAAATACATGCAGAGGGATTCACGTTCATTTAAACTAATAGACATTTGTGCCTATGGTGTGCTCCGCTCGATAGCCATATCGATCAAAAGAGAACTGACAAAGGGCAAAAATTAAATCGGGTATCGAATTACCTACGTATCAAGTTATCTGTAGCCCCTGACTCCCTACTCGATGAGACTATCGGGTGGGGAGTAGAGTGTAGATGAACATCATGCTGCAATTTGGCTCTCGACCACTACTCGATGGCTGGATCGAGGTGCCAGCGGAGTGCTAGCCTCGCGCATTTGTCATGACTCCTGGTCCCTTACTCGATGAGCGTCTCAACCCGAGGATGGGGCTAAGTGGAAGCAAGGACTTGAGCAACACAACTCCTTGACCTCTTACACGATAGTCGGTTACAGCGAATAGGCATAGATGTCTTCAAAAACCTACGCTTTAGTGAATGAGCCCCCGAGCGTACTTGGTGGAATTCTACACCTGGCGAAAGCATGACGTGGCCCCTGACTTTCTTCTCGACCACGCCACTAAGGGAACAGTTGGGCATAAGCGTCACGCCTGGTGTCCTTCGGCCGTACACCCGGATGGACAAGCCCCCGTGCTCATTGATAAGGCTTGGCGCTATTTTTACTAAGCTTTTATTACTAAGGGCTGTTGCAGCTGTCACGTCGTTTGGTCTTTGCATGGCCCATCATCACTCGGCGCCTCTTCAACTTCCGTATTTATGCAGGAGTACAGAGGAACACCTCGTAAACCGAAACCTACGTTGACTTTCATTGAATCGCGACTCCTGGCCTGACCCACCCCGGGGCTATAAATAGACAAGAGTTCGTGGTCACTTGGCATCACCCTTTTCCCGACATTGGCATTGTAACACCTTTAGCTTCTTCAAAACATCTTCATGGCCTCCTCTTCACCTCTATCCCCCTCCTTGGAGATTCTCGAGGGAGCTCCTCCACAAGGGGTTTCCCCTATGATTCCTCCTTTGCCTCCAGCCACGGGACCCTCATAGCGTGTTGTCATTGTGCTTTTCAAGGACGAAGATGATGAGATCAACTGGGATGCAGTCAAAAGGGAGGTCTGGCCCGAGGAGGAGGAGGAGATCGACTGGAGGGTGGTGGAGAGGGAGATGTAGCCCGCAGAAGAGGAGGTGACGAGAAAGCTGCTCATCGCCCCCGCACAAGACCATGCGACCTCCGCTCCCTTTACGAAGTTGGCTGCCTCCTCCAGCACTAGAGGAGAAAAAGGCAAGGCCGTCGGCGCCAGCGGTGGAGGTGAAACTCAAAATAGCTTCATCGATCCAGCGCTTGCTCACCCTCCAAACCATCACGATGGTGGTCGAGGGCATTTTGTGGCATGGGAGGTGGGTCCCTTCCCATCAACTGGTCGGTGCCCACTCATCGCCTCTTCCATCCCACTCCAACGAGGGCGCAGGCCCATTCCAGGGACCATCAGCTGCCTACCCATGAGCGAGGAAAAGAGGAGGCGAGACACCTTCGAGGGAAAGTAGCTGTAGGGTGCCTAGGATAGTTTATGTACAAAATGTAATACGAACTTTTGTTAGCACTGTAAATAAACTAAACTTAATTACCTAGAATTTTTGCTTTGTTTGATCTTGTGACATTTTTCTCTTATGCGTGTAATTTTCTTAGATGTTCGATGTTCCATGAGTTTTCTAGTATCACGCCGTCTGTTGTATATAGATGCACCGATTCTGGCCAAGTAGTCTCGACTACCATGTAGGGGCCTTTCCACTTAGATGATAATTTTTTGTGATTGTCTTGCTTCTGTACCTTTCGCAGTACTAAGTTCCCAACATCGAGCTCTCTTTCTTGGACTTTTGTGCTATGGTATCTTCGTAGGGCCTGTTGATACTTAGCCACTCGAATGGATGCTCGATCTCAGTACTCTTTTAGTAGATTTATATTATTTGCTTGCTCTTTCTCTTGTTCCTTTTCAAAGTAGTTCTTCACTCGGGGTGATTTAAATGTTAACTTGGTCAGAAGCATTGCTTCTGCTCTGTAGACCAAGAAAAATGGAGTTTCACTAGTGTCTTGACTAGCCGATGTTCGAACGGCCCATAGCACTGAGGGGAGTTCTTTCACCCAATTGTTCGAGTAAGCCTTTAGCCTATCGAATATGCGGGTCTTAATCTCCCGCAAGATCATACCATTAGCGCGTTTGACCTGGTCATTACTCTGTGGATGAGCAACAGAGGCAAAACAAAGTTTAATTCCCAGTTCTTCGTAGAAGACTGTAAAAGCACTGCTCTTGAACTGGCTACCGTTATCGGTAATTACTCAATTCGAGATGCTAAATCGGGTAATGATGCTCCTCATGAACCTCTTCGCAGCTTCTGAGGTGATGTTCCTGATGGGCTCAGCCTCGTTCCACTTGGTGAACGTGTCGATTGCCACCAATAGGAAATTATAATCTCCTTGGGCTCTAGGGAACGGTCCCAAGATATCCAAACCCCAGACGGAGAAGGGCCAAGACAGAGGAATAGTTTGCAAGGCTTGGGCTAGTCAGGTGATTTGCTTGCCATAGAATTGATAGCTTTCGCACTTTTTCACCAGCTCACAAGCGTCCTGGAGGGCAGTTGGCCAATAGAAACTTGCCGAAAAACTTTCTCGACTAGAGTGTGATAGGACGCATGGTTGCCACAGATGCCACCATGGACATCGAGCAATATTTTATTGCCCTCTTCCTGAGTGATGCACTTCATCAAGATTCCATTACTCCCTTTTCGATAGAGCTTGCCGTCTACCAATGCGTATAGCTTGGACTTACATGCAATTTTCTCGATTGAGGCATCACCGTTAGGGACTCTCAACCTTCAAGATAGGCTCCTATGGGTGCATACGGCCAGGACAAAGCGAGCCTAGCAAGTTCATCGGTGATGGCGTTATCGCTCCGCTGGATGTACCTTACCTAAAGGCCTTTGAACTTGTGCTCCAGTTTGCGGACCAACCATGTTGTCATCCAAACACTGGTACTCCTTTTTCACTTGGTTCACGACTAGCTATGAGTCCTCTTTCATGAGTAATTGCTTGATTCCTAGTGTTGTGGCTATCCGAAACCCATTGACCAGTCCTTCATATTCTGCAACATTATTCAAAGCATGAAAATCGAGTTCGATTACATATGTAAGTTCCTCACCTATCAGAGATTTAAGTAGGATGCTAGCCCCCGAGCCTTCAAGTGTAAGCGAGCCATCGAAGAACATAGTCTAGTGGTCATCGACCGTCTTAGCTTTCTTTTCCTCAACGTGAGTCCATTCTGCAATGAAATTCGCCAGAACTCCTGACCTGACGCTAGTCCGTGGCGCAAAATCGACCTTGAACTCATTGAGCTCGACCGTCCATTGCGCAATTCATCCTGCTACTTCTCGATTGTGTAGCACCTCCTTGAGCAGGTACATTGTCATGACCATGACCTTGTGTGACTGAAAGTAGTGCCGTAACTTTCGAGAAGTCATCAGGATGGCGTATAGCATCTTTTGAATATGAGGATATCGCGCCTTGGCACCGTGCAAAACCTTGCTCACGTAATACACTAGTTTTTGGATTTTAGCCTTCTTCTCAGGGCAATCCCGCTCAACCACCAGGACTGTGTTTACTACTTGGGGGGTAGCTGCAATGTACAAAAAACGCTCCTCTTTTTCATTAGGTAAAACTAAAATTGATGGAGACGATAAGTACATTTTCATATCTTGAAAGGCTTCTTGGCCTCCTTGGTCCACTCGAGTGCGCCCGACTGGTTCAGGTGATTCGTTAGCTCCTTCGTTTTATCTTCAGCAAGTGGCGTGTCTTCATTAATCTTCTTCTTGTTATCTTCAGAGTCTGGGAGACCGCTCCAAGAAGAGGGACGAAATTCTCCGGAAGATACTCCCAAAGATCAAGGAACAACGGGAGTACGAGGCCGACCTTGAGCGGGTTAGGACCGAGAGCAGGGCCGAGCTCGAGCAGGTCAGGAATGAGGGCAAAGCCGAGCTACGAGAACTCCAGGCCCAAGTCTAGACTCTACAAGAGGAGAAGCTAGCCCTTGCCCGCTCCCTTCGATGTAAATGTTTCTTCAATTGTCTTGTTGATGTACTTTGATTGTTTGTCTTTTAACTCCTTTTCTTGCTTCAACTCAGGATTCCGCCATCGCGGGTCTTCAGGAACAACTCCAGGTGTCTTAGGAACAACTCAAGGCCTTTTAGGAGTAGCTCAAGGCATTGAAGGACTCTGAGTTCCAAGCTCAAACCAACTCGGAAAGGCTGGAGCGGGAGCTGGAAGGTATGTTTCCCAACTCGGTTTGGACTTCAACACATTTATGGTGCCCTTGGTGTTGATCCGACTTGCCTGTAGAATACAAGAGAAAAATGCAGGCGCAGTTTGGCATTCTCGACAAGAAGGTCAAGTCCGCGGAAGCGTTATGCACCAAGCACTGCGAGGCCTCCGAGGCAATGGTGAAGTTCTTGTGCCCCAGAGAGGCTGGGTCGAATAGCGAGGATGAGGCCATCTTGCGGCTGATAGAGGGGCCCGAGAAGCTCAGGACCCACATACGAGAGACGGCGACCACGAGCACTAGCTAGGCTCTAGCAATCGTGAGGTCTCTCCATCCCCGCATGGATCTTGAAGCTATCAAAGAGGGCTTCGCCTACACCGTCATTGATGATCAAGTTGCCGCCCTTTTTGATGAAGTTATGGACACATATTCCACCTTAGTAGTGTGAAATCATGTGCTGAAAAATTGGCTGAGTAATGAAATTGGCATTGCAAAGTGGTTTTGGTTATAGCATATGTGGTGCTTGTGCATGTGTTGTTTAAGATGTTTGTTTGATATGCTAGTGATAGCATGATGATGATTTTGCTTGATGCAATACGCTCGTGTGAGTGGTTGCATGGATTGACTTTGAGTCAAGTCGTGGACTTGTGCTCGAATTTGTTTCTTGTTTATTCATGTGCAGGTGTTGGTCGAGGGCGAACGTGGTCAATGACGTGATCGGAACTAGGTTCATGAAGGAACTGAGGTTCGGGACTAAATTCAGGGAAGAATCGACGTCTTGGTGGTCGAGGAGGTCATGCGGGACGTTCGGGCTAGAGAACATGCACATGGAGGCTGGTTAGTCACGTGAGTATAGCATGTGGGCTGTACATGCATGCAAGAGTTGTTTTTGGCCATGTTGGGCTAGGTTGAGATGTATACGAACTCTTTCCATGTTGAAAGTGGAGTTGTATTCAATCTCTTTAGGATTGCTCTATATAAATAGGGAGAGGTGTCTCCTGTTTATGAAGAGAGCCAGGTTTTAGGGTTGTACTCTTTTGTTTTGGAGTACTGTATCCAGATAAATAAAATCCTTCTTGCAAATCCGAGCATCCTGTGCATCGTGGCGTGAAGAAGAAAATTCTTGCAACTAGAAGTTTTTAGCGCTTGATCTTTATTCTATTGCGGCGTGAGGAAAAATCAAGGAAGTTTTTCTTTGTGGTAGTTCATCCCGTACGGCAGCCAGAAAGACTAGAAGAAGGAAACTACAAGAATTTGAAGAGCTCTCTCAGCACCTTGAGTTGTTTTTAGTCTGGCATAGATTGGAGCATCAACTGAAGTTTTGTCCGTCGCAGCAGTCATGAAGTTCATCACGGAGTTCGGTCTCTTGCAAAGGTATCATCTTGTGAAGGTAATATCTCGAGATCCATAGATCCGATCAAGTTGATTTTTCTTGGGTTAGCTTTAGAATTGAATCTAGTTCCTACAGTTAAAATTTCACATCAATCTAACAGTTAGATCTTCAAAAATTACTATTTTTGTGAACTAGTCACCAGTCTACTCGCCAACTGCTCTACTAGGCCTGACTGCTCTATTGGTCGCCCGACTGCTGTCCAACTGCCCGACTATTCGCCGACTGAGTGAACTGGTCTCCCGACTATTCGCCGACTGCGTGAACAAGTCTCTCGACTGTTCGCCAACTGCGTGAACTGGTCTCTAATCAATTTGAGTTTAATTTGGGGTGTGTTAGAAAAAAACATCAAAAATTTTGATTTTAGCTTCTGCACAATCATTCACCCCCGCTCTGATTGCTACATTAATATATTTCGATCCTACAAATATAAAACCTTGACTTGAGTCCTGTGTAAATGTATATGCTAAACTTGGTTGTAATTACTTCACCGCTTCCCAAGGAACTAACTTTTGGCTGTAAATGCTTCGCCGCGTCAGAGAGACTCTTTGAATTAAGTCTTGCACACTGATCGTATCTAGCTCAACTTCCCATGCCAGCATGTCTTCGAAACCATTTCGGCTTCTCGTGCCAGCACGTCTTCCAAACCGCTTCACTTCCCATGCCCGCACACTTTCGGAATCGTTTTAGCTTCCGCGCTTTGCTATAAAAGGGTGTCACCACTACAGGAGCGATCACCCACCTCCAAGTCTTCATTTCTCTAACGACCATAGACTTCTTCTTGAAGATTTCTGATGGCATCTCTTCCTCGCTCTGTCACACCCACCGATGAGGTGCCGCCGCCTCCGCAGCCAACAGTGGTGCTGGTCTTCAACTTCGGGGACGAAGCACGGCGGCGCCTACTACCAAAGAGGACCCCCTCACCGAGCTTTGGGCTGAATACGACCTAGCTCTAGCCGAGGTTGCTGAGTAGGAGGCCACTACCCGCGTTGTCGCCACCATTGCCGCCCTGACCGAAGCCATCCCGGCCATCGCCGAGGTTGCCGACGCCATCGTCGAAGCACTGGGCCGCGCGCGTTGTGCTTAGGTTTAGTTGCCCTAATATTATATATATATGTAAAACGTAGACAATGTAAAAGTATTCCCTCGGGCATAATGTCCGACTAGGTTATATATACAATTTAATGCTATTTGCTCCATTTTTCGTATTTGATTTTTAAACTTGTCCGAGTGGTTTGTCTCTTTTCATTTAAGCACACTGCCCGACTAGTCTAGCGAAAAGCGACAAAAAATGGCTCAGAAAGAGATGTGAGCATGCGCAACACTATTAGGTGTAGCCCCCGACTTACTGCTTAGTTGAGTATCAACTAAGTAGCATGTCAAGAAAAAACTTTATTCATAATAACATGATTGAATACAAGATTTAAGTGTAAAAATGATGTAGCTGCTCTATGTTCCATGTGTTGCTGATGACTACGCCGTCCTCGCGCCTAAGTCTATAAGCCCCGGGCGTGTCACTTCATTGACGATGTACGGGATTTCCCAGCTTGGGGAGAGCTTGTGCTCACTTTTCTGATTCTTTCTTAGAACCATATCTCCTTTAGAGAAAGCATGGCCTCGAACATTGTAATCGTGGTAGCGAAGCAAGCCTTGAAGGTACTTAGCCGACTGGATTGCTACGATGTCCCGGCCTCTTCTAGTCGGTTGAGATCTTCTAGTCGGCTTTCTTCTGACTCAGCTTCCTTGTAACTCCGAACCCGCGGGGATCCGAACGCCAACTGGGTAGGTAAGACCGCCTC
Source organism: Guadua angustifolia (assembly GCA_036346375.1). Lineage (NCBI taxonomy): Eukaryota > Viridiplantae > Streptophyta > Magnoliopsida > Poales > Poaceae > Guadua > Guadua angustifolia. The sequence goes on from CM070500.1 coordinate 56,654,254, forward strand.
TGAACCATACACCAGGAAAAAAGGTGATTGCCCGGTTGCCCTACTGGGGGTAGTTTTCAGGCCCCAGAGCACCGAAGGCAATTCTTTGACCCATCGCGTAGCATACAGTTTAAGACAATCGAATATTCTTGCTTTTAAGCCTTCTAGCACCATACCATTGGCCCGTTCGACTTGCCCATTACTCCGGGGATGCCCCACAGAAGCAAAGCAGATTTTGATGTTGAGTTCATCACACCAATCTTGAAATTCACCGCCTCTGAATTGAGTGCCATTATCTGTGATAATCCTATTCAGCACGCCAAATCTGACCACTATTCCTTAAAAGAATTCTCTGGCCTTGGCCACTATGATCGTGGCGACTAGCTTGGCATCAATCCACTTCGTGAACTTATCGATGGTGATGAAGAGATGACTGCAACCACCTTGGGCCTTCTTTAGGGGTCCAACCATGTCGAGCCCCCAAACTGCAAATGGCTAGGTGATCGAAATAGTCTGCAGCTCCTGCGCTGGCATGTGAATCTGCCGAGCGAAAAACTGGTATCCTTCACACGTGTGGACAATGTCCTTCACGTCTGTTACTGCAGTCGGCCAGAAGAAACCTTAACGATAAGCCTTTCCAACTAGAGTACTTGATGCGGCATGATGCCCGCAGACTTCCGAGTAGATTTCCTTGAGGTGATTCTTCCCTTCTTGCTCTAATCTGCACCGCGTTAGTACGTTGGAGTTACTCTTTCGAAAAAGCTCTTCTCCGACCACCACATAGCTTTTGCTTTGGCATGCAATGCGCTCTACTGTACGCGATCTTCAGGGAGCTTGTCCTTCAATAGATAATCCAGATAGAGAGTTGTCCAATCAGGATTGGTGACCAAAACTTCCACCTGGGCCACCTTTTCCTCTAACTTGCTCGACTCTTGCTATCGGCTTATTGTAGGCTTATGAAGCTCTTCGACAAATACGCCAGCCGAAACCATTGCCCGACCAGAGCCTAGTCTCACGAGCTCGTCTACTACTTCATTATCTCGGCGGAGCACATCGATGAGCTGGAGCCCATCGAAATTTTCCTCCAGCTTATGCACCTCCTAGCAATACGCGGCCATATTGTCGTCGATGCACGACCAATCCTTCTGCACTTGGTTGAGACCAGCTGCGAGTCCCCGCGAACCATCAATCGTCGGATACTGAGTGATATGGCGATAATAAGCCCATGGATGAGTGCATCATACTCGGCAGCATTGTTTGATGCCGAAAAGTAGATTTAAAGTACATACTTCAGTCGTTCCCCTCTTGGAGAGATGAGCACTACATTAGCCCCTGTGCCGTTGAGCATGAGAGAACCATCGAAGTACATCGTCCAATACTCAAGTTCCTCAACGGTTGTGTGATTCTGCAATTCTATCCATTTGGCGGTGAAGTTGGCGAGTGCTTGGGATTTGATGGCAGTTCGCGGCTTGAAGGAAATCTCGAAGGCTCCGAGTTTGATTGCCTACTTTGCAATTCTCCCAATGGCTTCTTGGTTGTGGAGTATGTCCCCAATCGGAAAGGAAGTAACCACCAAAATCGAATGCTCTTGAAAATAGTGCTTAAGCTTGCGAGAGGTAAGCAGTATGGCAACAATAGTTTCTGCACTTGAGGGTACCGTACCTTGGACTCGCCTAATACCTCGCTGATGAAGTAAACTGGGCACTAAACCTTCTGTAGGTGTCCTGCCTCCTCCCGCTCTACAACGATTGCAACACTGACTACATGAATCGTTGCTGCTATATAAAGCAAAAGGGGTTCCTCGGGCATTGGTGACACCAAAACCGAAGGTGTGGTCAAGAATGCCTTGAGATCTTCGAAAGCTTGCTGCGCTTTGGGAGTTCATTGGAAAATTCCCTGCTTCTTTAGGAGCTTGAAAAACAGCATCCCCCGCGTCCCTAGGCAGAAAATAAATCTACTGAGTGCCACCATGCATCCTGTGAGCTTCTGGATGTCTTTCTGGCAAGTTGGAGGTTTCATCTTTATGATGGCATTGATCTTCTCTGGGTTTGCCTCGATACCCCGATGAGACATAATGAATCTGAGTAGCTTTCCCAAAAGAACATCGAAAATACACTTCTCGAGGTTGAGCTTCAGTCCGCTGGTCTTCGATCACATAGATGCCACGGAAACCCTAGCAACTTCCTGCGCTGCTCTCCAACTCAATTTCCGAGGCAGAAGAGTGAAGGGAAGATAGATCGACCTGATCCTTGAATCCGAGTGGATTGGTGCTGATGACACCTACCACCCGGGACTCGTCCTTGATCGGATCTTTACCGTATCCGAATCGGGGAGAAAACCTCTGGCTTATTGCTCGTGATCAGATGGCCGTGGCGTTCCCTGACCCGAGCGGTAGTCCAGATGAAGGAGCAATGGAGTCTCTACCAGATTGGATCTGGTCCGAGTCTGAGAGAGTAAGCTTGCCGAGGTTGTCGGCGATGAAGTCTAGGTTCCCGAAGTGGAAGGCCTGGGTAGGAACGAAGGTGACAGCAATTCCGTTGATGGCGGCCATTGAACTTGACGAGATTGATCTTCGCGCTACCCCTACCTAGCGCGCCAATTGTCGATGTTTGTTGTTAGTAATAATGAATATGGGGCTAGGCGCTGGATCAAACTCGATGGTAACACAAGACACAGGATTTATACAGGTTCAGGCTCTTGCAGGGGAGATAATACCCTAGTCCTGTGCTTTGAGATTATGAATATGGATGGGCATGTGGGTGTGTGTGATCGTGTGATTGTGTGTTGGATGTGATCAATGATGTTCCCCCGCCCCCCCTTTTATAGCAGAGGGGTGCGGTTACAAGGAAGATCCCTGATTGGTTACAAGGTGAGATTCTATCTCTATCCTTATCTGTCGAATATGGTAATAGCCAGGATTACAATCGTGTCATACCTAATCTAGGTTGGTTACTATCTTCAAGATTTCCTTCTTGCGCACAGTAGTGGCAATCCAGGTGATACCCGTGTCCATGCAGTCGACTCGGCCCATCCCCTCTTGGGTAGTCCTCATGGCCCGCCATGCAAATACCCGGGGTCCATGTACTCCACATCGAGCTTCCCCTTTAGATCTCCATCTCTAACCCCGTTCTCGAAGGCATCAATAATTGCCTCATCCGAGATGTCCGGGATTAGGTTTCGTTTGTCGCTAAAGCGTTAGATAAAGCTTCGCAATGACTCTCAGTGCTTCTGCACTAGCTGATGCAAGTCACTACGTGTTCTGGGGCGTTCATATGTGCCTTGAAAATTGGCAATGAACTGAGCCCGCAACTCAGCCCACGATGATATCGACTGAGGTGGAAGGTTGAGTAACCAAGACCTCGCTGCTCCATCGAGAGTGGTAAGCAGGTAATTGGTCATCACCTTCTCGTTACCTCTGGCTGCTCTCATGACCGTAGTGTAGATTTGCAGCCATTCGATGGGGTTAATCTTCCCCGAGTACTTCTCGACTGTACCAGGCTTGAATTTGTACAGCCAACTGACCACGTGAAGTGCTGGGGTGAATGCCTTACATCCCTCATCGATGTCCTCATGGGTCACCTAGCGCTGTCCTTTGTGCACATCTTGCCAAGGGAGGAACCTATGTCGCAGTGGCGATCGGCTTCTTGAGGGTGAAGATTCGCCCTGGTGTGCATGTCGCACAGGGGATTGATGTCTTGAGGATGCAGACTCATTGTATGGCCTCTCGTGGTCTTCACGGTCTCGCTCTTCCCTTCGATCTCGCAGAACATTGCACAAATCCCATTGATTGTGCGGGATTCATTCTCAGATATCTCCAAGGCATCCCTAACGGGGGTTGGATCGCACCGTCCTGGAGTTACGATGGCTAGAACTAGCCACCGCTGATCATGCTGCTCGGCGACTATCATGAGATGGTCTGGTAGCTAGATCGGGTGCCTTATTGGCTTTGCTACCCAAACTTCGAGTTAGCTACTCGAGCAGTCTAAGCTTGCGCTGCATTGAGTATCGTCTTCATCTAGTCGAACACCGGTGTCATAGGATTAGCCTGGTCCAATGGAGGGAGAGACTTTAATAGCATGTGAGCACACTGGACGTTGGCTTCAGGAGTACTGAAGACGTCACTAGGGTGGCTCTAATGGGACGTTGTTCCGAGGATGTGGCTGGGCCTGCCATCGCGGTCGTGCTGCCATAGAGTTTGCTGTCCTTGAAAACCTGGCACCTACGGATGAGGTGTCATTGGATTATCAAGGGTGAGATGTTTTGACAATCTGCTTGCGATCCCTGTAGTGGCTGTGATAGTTCGGTCACAGCGATGGTCAGCCATACCAGGAGCAACATCATCGACAGCGGCATGCGCTGTGGTGACTGCTGCCCCATGATCTCAGGGTGTGATAAGAGGAATGTGATGCTCCTGGCCGCTTGTGGCTTCTGCTCGTGGGTTCCGCTCCTAGGAACTTCCTACAGTAGAGCATTTGTTAGCCCTAGCCATGAACAGGTGACGATCCGTTCGACTGCTGCATTGACTACTGAGGTCATCATTGTTGCTCAGTGTGTCAACGCACTTGAGGACGCTGGGCTCCAAAGGGTCAAACTCTATGAAGCACACTTCTCGGCTTAGGTCCCCAAAACAGGACTCAATGAAGCTGATGTGCTCAAAATCTCCCACTGACCCCCACCGGTACAGCATGGTTCCAAGGGTGATCTTAGATCCAATCAGCAAAGCTTGATGGGTGTCAGGAATTCCGGTGTAGACCGCATCGAAGACATGCTTGATCTGCAAAAGCAGCTGAAGGCCACTACCTGGCGTGCCTGCTGTTGAAGGTTGGTGATCGATAACACACTTATATTTGGGTACCTTCGGGGGATGCAGGATCAAACACACAATCGGGGGCATACGATGTAGACAGGTTCGGGCCTCTGGATCGAGTAATACCCTACTCCTATGTCGACGATGGATGAGATCGATGAACAAATTACAAGCAGGAGAACTAGTCCAAGTTACAGGGGAAAATATGAGTATGGGGGGTGGCTAGACTATGGCTAATGGAAGTCTGCGTAGAGATCTTCCTATGTGTTGGGCTCTGGATGGCGACGGCTTGAAGCTTACGCTCTAAGTTGGCTTGCAGTTGGCTCCTCTGGCTTCCAAGTGGCTTGTTCTAGACGACGTCCCCCCTAGTCCTTACATAGCAGGATGGAGTACCGAATCATAGCCGATGAGGAGTCCTGTTGCTGTTATGATCTCCGTATCGCACTTGAATTCCCATAACCGTCGGACGTATTCGAGTATGTTTCCTCGTATCGGGAATATGATCGAGTTGTGCCTGACGCGGGGATATATCTTCTCCATATATCCTATCCCATTGAACTAGGCTCGAAATATCTAGAGTTTCCAAATGTTGGTAGTGATATTGTAACAGCCCAATTTTCGCTAATCTGGTAAGTGAGGCTTGTCATGCTAACATCTTCCATAATGTCATTACATTCTCATTTAATTGTAATCATACAAGTGTTAGGACATTCATCTTGCTTAAAGAGGGAGTAACAAAATCCTAACAATCACTTTCCAAAAACTGCACACATGTTATTTTCACCTTAGTCAATGACATGTGGGCCATGATCATAAGAGAAAGGAGGGTAGGCTGCACATACCTAACATACCATTTTTCATTTTACTCACTTTTACCCACTTACCTAACCCATCAATGACACATGGGACCTACCTTGCATGGGAACTTGTGGGCTGCACAACATCTCCATGACTTTTCTCACTCAAATCACTCCTACCCACCCCTTTTCTCACCCTATGACATGTGGGACCTAGCCCCACATGTAAGGCATGAATGGGCAGCCATATATAAGGCCTTAAACATTGGTTTCTCCTCCCCTTTCCTACCCATTTGCTGCTCCAAATCCTGAAAAACAGCAAGCACTTCTTCTCCAACTCCTTGCCATTCTCCCCCACAAATCCACACAAGTTTTGAGTTTGAGCTTGTGCATGTTATACCACCTTGAAGCCAAGATCAAGAGCTTCAAATCCATCCAAATGGATTCTTGAGGAACCAAGTTTTGGGTGAGTGGCAACCAATTTCATTTCTCCCCATGTTCTGAAATTTTGCAATGGTGACTCATTTTCTTCCTCTCCATGGAATCCATCATCACACCTTGAACCGGGTCGCGCATGTCGCATGGAAGCTTGAGGAGGAAGGCTAGTTGCTGTTGCAAGCACGAGCAAGCGAGGTCATCATCGTCTACACGAGCTAGGAGAAGGCGCACCCCGAGAACCGGCGTTGCGACACCTTCTTGTCATTCCCTCGCCGAAACCAACCTTCCCCAAGTGCAAAAGCAATCTTGTCGTGGTAATATTCTGCCCTAGTTCATCCCTTTGAAACACTAGTCCATTCCTTTCAAGTGTAGAGGACAATAGACAAATAGCTGTTTTTGAAACAGACTGCTCAACCCGGATACTCCCGGGATTTCATCCGGACACTCCGGGGATTTCATCCGGATACTCCGGATGGGGCAGAATACGCGAGACCGAGGGTGTCAACCCGGACACTCCGGGGTTTTGTCCGGATACTCCGGATAGGGCAGACCGAGAGGGTCAACCCGGATACTCCGGGGTTAAAACCCGGATACTCCGAACATAATTCAATAAAAACTTTAGGACTTAAACTTTTGACGCAAAACTCAATTAGTATTTTCATATTACCATTAGTACTACCCATCATGAGCATTTCATGCATCTTTTAATCATGTGCACCATTGGAGTTCTTGATTTGGTGTTTATGAATTTGGATTTTCTCGATTAGGTGTTGACGCTTCGGAAGGCACTCCCGAGTACGACTACGCCTTCGAAGTCAAGAACGAGCAGCAAGGCACTACTTTGCTCCTTGACCATGATTGCTCCTACTATTTGAAATTTACATTTTTGAAATTATTTTACCAATTGCATGCTTACTTTCAATTACAATTATGATTGGGTAGAATTTTAGCTATTGCCACATTGTGATGTTATCCCCTTGCCATGTTCCTTTCGTCATGATTGCATGCTTACTTTCTATTGTCACCCTAGGAGGAGGGTTTATTCTTATTATATGGGTTCATACGAATTGCTTAGCCATGCTTAGAACATCGTTAGAAACCGCGATAGATGGACTTAGTCCATTGGTCGCAATGATTGAGAATTATTATGATGATGATGGTTTCAAATGTTGGTTAATGTGTAGAGATGTTGGTTAAGGACCCTAAGGATTAAATCCTGGTGACGTCTCTTTGAGTAACTATCGTGCGAACCACATGCCATTTATGGGACCGGCGTAACCAAGTACTTGTGTATGACTAGGGTGTGTAAACCATGTGCACTCGGAATTCCTTGAGCTTAGTGGAGTGTCAAGGAATGTCATGGAATTCCTTGGGCTTAGTGGAGCGCCAAGGAGTGTCCTCGAGTCCCTCGAACTTTGTTGAGTTGGGGATGTCCAACAACGGGTGTACTCCTTGATCCACACACAAGACCTTTGGGCACGTGGGATCGAGGGTCTGATCATCCGGATGGTTTAGATACACTACCATGCATCTTTGGAAAATGGTTTGTCACGTTCACCTCGGCCGACACATCAAAGGAAATGTGTTAATAGCTTGGCTTACGAGTGTGACGTGTCGTGTGGGTAAAGTCATACCTCTGTAGAGTTTAAACTATTCGAATAGCCGCGTCCATGGTTAAGGACGATCACTTGAACTGTCGATCCACCGGGCGTAGTATTATGGACTTGGTAGGAATGGGATGGGAGTGGGAAAAGAGACACAAGTATTGGAGTACTTGTGTGTGTAGTCGAACATGAGCGATGGAACTCATGGTTCGGAGAATGCTTGAAGGCATGATATGAATGTGATTATGATGATGTTATATTATGTACTAGATCTTGCAAATGTTTACGAAATGCAATTCTTTTCAATCTATACATGTTTATGATTTACCCCAAACATTGCTTTATGCTGAAATTGCCATTTTGCCTTCCTTTGATGTAGCAACCACATGTAGTTAGAAATCAACATGCAATGTATATTGTTGTGCGAGTACACTCTTTGTACTCAATCGGATTGTCCACTTGCTGCAGGTGAGGATGAGGCACTGCCCGGGGACTTCCGCTAATTGTGTATGTGTTGTGATGTCAACTGTTGGATGAGAATGCTCGTGTTGGCGAACTATCCTGGGACCAACACGGGTATAATCGCGGAACGCCCGAGGTTCCCTTGATTCACTTGAGATGTACCGTGCATTTGGGTGAATCAGTGGAGTCCCAGGGACGGTTCCCCACAGATATACATGGTATGACCTTTGTCTTCATGGCGTATGCCCATATCCCATATCTGGATATTCAACACAACTACTACGGCCACTGTCGGGATCGTGGCCAACCTACCAAAGTCGCTTCACCATGATAATCTAGCGATGCCTCATCCACAGGTGCCAGGTTTTCAAGGACAGCAAACTCTTTGGCAACACGACCACAAAGGTGAGCCCAACCGCATCCTAGGAACAACATCCCATCAGAGCCACTATAGTGACATCTTCAGTACTCTTGAGGCCAATGTCTAGTGCACTCATATGCTGTTGAAGTCTCTTCCACTACTGGATCTGGCCAACCCGATGATTCTAGTGTTTGACCAGATGAGGATGCTACTCGATGTAGCATAAGTCCAGACCACTCGAGCAGCCAACTCAAGGTTCGGACATATTCTAGCCAATAAGGCACTAGTGGCCAATTGCCGGGACCATCTCACGATAGTCGTCGGGTAGCAAGATTAACGGTGGCTAGCTCCAACCATCATAATTCCAGAACAGTTCATTCCAACCCTTGCTTGAGACATCTTGGGGATCTTCGAGACTGAATCCCACAAGATAGACGGGATTTGCGTGATGTCTTATGAGATCGAAGGGAAGAACATGACCATGAAGACCGTGAAAGGTGAGAAAATGAGTTCCCATCTTCGAGGGGCCGATCTCCGTTACGAAAGGCTTGGCGAGGTGAATCTCTGCTCTCGAGGGGCCGCTCGCCACCACGGCACAAGTTCCCCCACAGCAAGATGCATGCCGATGGTAGTGGCAGATGACCCCTGAGGACGTCGATGAGGGGTGTAAGGTGTTCACTCCCACAATGCACACGGTCAGATGGCCGGACAAAATCAAACTAGGACTGATAGAAAAATACTAGGGGAAGATCAACCCCGTTGAATGGTTGTAGATCTATACTATAGTTATGAAAGCAACCGGAGGAAACAAGAAGGTAATGGCCAACTACCTGCTTGCCACCTTCGATGGTGCTGCAAGGTCTTGGCTACTTAACCTCCCACCTCAATCGATATCGTCGTGGGCAGAATTACGGGCCTAGTTCAGCACCAACTTTTAAGGCACATATGAACACCCCGGAACTATAGCGACTTGCATTGGGTGGTGCAGAAGCTAGGAGAATCATTGCGTGGCTTTATCCGACGCTTCAGTGATAAGCGCAACATGATTTTTGACATCTCAGACAAGGCGGTAATTGTGGCCTTTGAGAACGATGTCAAGGATGGACAGTTGAAGAGAAAGCTCGCCACCTGAAAGATCAAAACCACCAAGGAGCTCTTCAAGTTGGCGTACAAATATGCCATCCACGCCGAGGCCCGAGATCACCTCAACAACCAGAGTTATCCAAGCAAGGGGCAAAAAAGAATAAAAACCACAGGGAGAAGCACAAAAGCAACTCCACCGTAGCTGTGGTTGAAAGGGGCAAAGTATGCAACTTAGGTCATAATAAATGTCAGAGTCGTGAAGGGAACAAGTACTGCCCAGTCCATCACATGGACAAACATGACATCGATGAGTGCCAGGTGATCAGTAAGAAAGTCCAAGAGAAGATCAAGGCTGCCCTCATCAATTGTGGAATCAAGCAGGCTAAGGAGAAGCCCAAGGATGATGAGCCCAAATACAGTGGGGCCGATCACAAGCTGGCGCACATCTTTGGGGGATTTTCCACGTATGAGTCCAAGAGGCAGTACAAACTAGTTGAAAGAGAAGTCAACCTAGCCATGCCGGCTCTCCCCAAATTTCTCAAGTGGTCGGAGGTACCAATCACCTTTTATCAGATAGATCATCCAGCTGTAGTTCCACATCTGGGGCGTTATCCCGTGGTGGTCGAGCCCACCATCATCAACATTATGGTCGGTGGAGGTAGCTCGTTGAACCTCATCTTCGCAAAGATGCTGGAGAACATGGGAATTCCCCGAATCGAGATAAAGCCTAGAGCCAAGCTGTTCCATGGCATTACTCCACGATTGTCATCAGTACCGATGGGCCAAATCGAGTTGCCAATCACGTTTGGCACGCTAGACAATTTTCGCACAAAAAAGATTCTCTTTGATGTAGCAGATTTTGAAACCGCCTATAACATGATCCTGGGCTGCCCAATGCTAGGCAAATTCATGGTAGTGGTGCCCTATGCGTACTAGACCATCAAAATACTAGTGCCAAAGGGAGTCCTTACAATCAAGGGGGACCAGCGCACTGCGGTTAGGTGCGATAAGAAGAGCTTGGAGATGGCTGAGCATCTCTACCGATCGGCAGCTAGTGCCAATGACGAGAAAGCCAAGCGCCAAAAATCCAGATGCAGTAATCAGGCTTCCGCGTCCAACAGTGCCACCAATGACCCGGTCAATGATGGTGAGAAGGAAAAGAAGACATGTGGAGGTGTCAAGATGATGCCCTTAGAACCGGTAGAGCCATCTAAGATGGTCAAGGTGGGCGCCGACCTCGATCCCAAATAGGAACTCGATCTCGTCACCTTTCTTCTGGCAAACCGTGACGTGTTTGCTTGGCAGCCGTCCGACATGCCTGGGGTTCCCAAAGAGGTGATCGAGCATCGACTAGCTGTGGAACCAAGTGCCAAGCCCGTGGTTCAAAAGCAGCATAGATTTGAAGAAGATCGGAAGCAAAGCCATACAAGAGGAGGTCGACAAACTCCTAAAGGTTGTTTTCATCTGAGAGGTCCATCACCCAACATGACTGGCAAACCCGGTCATTGTACAGAAGCCCAATAGCAAGTAGAGGATGTACATCGATTACACTGACCTCAACAAAGCTTGCCCTAAGGATCCTTTTTCTCTCCCTCGCATAGACCAAATAGTGGACTCTATTGTGGAAAAATTAGTCCAATGACACTCAATTCGTTGACTTTTTGTGATGTGTCTATGACATGTGGGTCCATCTGAGTCTATGACAGTGGGCCAGGGTGTCATAAAGTGAATCACGAATTTTAAAGAGTGTCAGTGGCGCCAATCTCCCCTCTACTGTCGGTTGTGAACTGCTAAGTTTTCTAGATGCCTATTCAGGGTATCACCAAATTAGCATGTCCACACAGAACGAGGAAAAGACCACTTTTACTACTTCGTTCAGTGTGTTATTCTATATAAAAATGCCTTTTGGTTTAAAATGTATTGGTGCTACGTATTAGCGTTGTATTCAAAACTTCTTGAAGTCCCAAATCAGGTGCAATGCAGAAGCATATGTCGATGATATCATAGTAAAATCGAAAACCAGGGGCACATTGATGAGTGATCTCGGGAAACATTCGACAACCTTAAGAAGTATCAGATGATGCTCAATCCCAAGAAATGCACGTTCGGCGTTCCGCCCGGTAAGCTTCTCAGCTTTTTGGTGTCCAGTCGAGGCATTGAGGCCAACCCACACAAGATCGAGGCAATCAATCAAATGTGTTCCCCACAAACACTAAGAGAGGTGCAAAAGCTTGCAGGCTGCATCACGGCCCATAGTCGATTCATCTCCCTGATGGGCGAGCGAGGACTACCCTTCTTCAAGCTACTCAAGAAGCAGAACAACTTCGAGTGGACCACGGAGGCAGAAAAAGCTTTTCAAGATTTGAAAAGGTATCTATCATCTCTATCCATTCTGATTTCACCTAACGTAAAAGAGGAGCTCTTTTTGTATATTGCAGCTACCTCTCAAGTAGTAAGCACAGTCTTGGAAGTCAAGAGGGATTGCCCTAAGAAAAAGACCAAAGTCCAGAAGCCAGTGTACTACATGAGCGAGGTATTGTACGATGCCAAGCTGTGATATCCTCAGATATAGAAGATGCTATACGCCATCCTAATAAATTCCCAAAAACTACTACACTACTTCCAGGTGCACAAGATTACCATTATGATGACATATCCGCTCAAGGAGGTAATACGCAACCGAGAGGCGACAGAGCGAATCACCCTGTGGGCAGTCAAACTCAACACATTCAAGGTTGATTTTGTACCGCAGACTAGCATCACGTCAGGGATCCTAGTAGACTTCATTGCGGAGTAGACGCACATCGGGGAAAAGGAGTACAAGATGGTCGATAGCCACTAGACTATGTTTTTTGATGGATCACTCACACTCTAGGTCTTGTGGGCCGTCATCATACTTAAATCCCCGACAAGTGAGGAACTTAAATATGTCATCCAACTCGATTTTCAAGCATCAAATAATGTTGTAGAATATGAGGGACTAGTCAACGGCTCCAAATAGCTGCAACACTTCAGATCAGGCAATTACTCATGAAAGGAGACTCACAGCTAGCCATAAACCAAGTGCAAAATGAGTACCAGTGCTCGGTTGACAATATGGTGGCATACCTGAACGAGGTTCGCAAGTTGGAGCACAAGTTCGAAGGGCTCGAGGTAAGGCAATCCAGCGAAGTGATAAATCTACCGCTGACAAACATGCCAAGCTCACTTTGTTATGTTCACCCACACCCGCAGGAGTCTTCGTTGAGAAACTTCTTAAACCATTTGTCTCCCTCCAGCGAGAGACAGATGCTACCCAACATGACCAGTAGCCTAGACGAGTAAGCGAGGCAGAACTCACAAACATGGAAGCCATGCTACTTGAACACGAGCCAACCTGGATGACCCCATTGCAGGCCTATCTCGAAGGTCGAGAAGTCCCTAACAATGATGCCTCAGCCGAGAAAATTGCACGTAAGTCCAAGCTATATGCATTAGTAGACGACAAACTCTATCAGAAAGGGAGTAACAGAATCTTGATGAATTGCATCACTCAAGAAGAGGGCAATAAAATATCGCTCATTGTCCATGGAGGCCTCTATGGAAACCACGCATCCTATCGCACTCTAGTTAGGAAAGTTTTCTGGCAAGAGTTCTATTGGCCGACCGCCCTCCAGGATGCTTGCGAGCTGGTGAAAAAGTGTGAAAGCTGCCAATTCTACAGCAAGCAAATCACCCGACCAGCCCAGACTCTACAAACTATTCTTCTGTCTTGACCTTTCTCCGTCTGGGGTTTGGATATCCTAGGACCTTTCCCTAGAGCCCAAGGAGGTTACAAATTCTTGTTCGTGGCAATCCACACATTCACCACGTGGATCGAAGCCGAACCTGTCAAGAACATCACCTCAGAAGCACCCAAGAGATTCATGAGGAGCATTCTTACTTGATTTGGCATTCTGGATCGAGTGATCACCGACAATGGTAGCTAGTTCAAAAGCAGTGCTTTCACAGTTTTCTGCGAAGAATTGAATATCAAGCTTTGCTTCGCCTTTATAGCTCATCCTCAGAGTAACGGTCAAGTCGAATGCACTAATGGCATAATCCTGCAGGGAATCAAGACCTATGTATTCGACAGGCTCAAGGCTTATTCGACCTGGTGGGCAACAGAACTCCCCTCGGTGCTATGGGCCATTCGTACATCGACTAGTCAAGCCACTAGCGAAACCCCATTTTTCTTGGTCTACGAAGTAGAAGCAGTGCTTCTGATCGAGTTAACATTCAAGTCACCTCGAGTGGAGAACTACTCAAAAAAGGAACAAGAGCAAGCGTGAGTAGATGATATAAATTTACTCAAAGAATAAAGAAATCGGACATCCATTTGAGTAGCCAAGTATTAGCAAGCCTTACGTATGTACCACGACCAAAGAATCTAGAAAAGAATGCTCACTACCGGGGATTTAGTACTGTGAAAGGTGCAGAAGCAAGATAATTGCAATAAGCTATCACCTAAGTGGGAAGGTCCCTACATAGTAGTCGAAGCCACTCAACTAGGACTAGTGCGTCTATCTATGATAGAAGGTGTGATACTAGACAACTCGTGGAACATCGATCAATTGAGAATATTCCATACGTAAAAAAAGAAGAACATTAAATTCAAGAGATTGAACAAAAAACTTCAAGTAAGTAAAAATTTTATTTTCATCACTAACAAAAACACTACTACATTTTAAGATAGGCACCCTATAGCTACTTTCCTTCGAAGGCATCGTGCCACCTTTTCTACTTGCTTTAGGGCTGGCAGCTGATGGTCCCCGGGATGGGCATGCACCCTCTGTAAGGGCCGAAAGATGTGGCGAAGACCCACCCTCTAGTTGATGGGAAAGGCGACTCCCCCGCCACCAAAAGCCTTCGGCCACCGGGATGGTTTGGAGGACAAGCAAGTGCTGGACCGATGAATCTCTCCTGAGCTTCACCTCTACCACCGGTGTCGACTGCCTTGCCTTTTTCTCCTCTGGTGTTGGAGGCGGCATCTGCCCTCACGAAATGAATGAAGGTGGCATGGTCTTCTTTAGCGATGACGCACAGCTTACTGGTTACCTCATCTTCCTCCTTAGGCCAGACCTCCCTCTCAATAGCCCCCCAATAGATATCCTCATCCTCCTCTTCGGGCCAGACCTCCTTCTCGACGGCCTCCCAGTTGATATCGTCGTCTTCCTCTTCGGAGAGGACAATGACAATCTGCCTTGATGGCCCCATGGCCGGAGGCGAAGGAGGAATCTCTACAGATATCTCCAGAGGTGGGGGTACTCTGAGGATCTCCACAGATGGAGCCAAGGGCAAAGAGGAATCCATGAGGATGTTTAAAGAGGTTAAAGAATTGCAAAACAAAGGGAAGATCAAAGAGATAATTTATGCCAGGTGACTGCAAGTCTCGCCTAATTATAGCTTAGGGAGCAGGTCAGGCCAAAGTCACAAACAACCTGAGTTCACATCGGTTCCAATATATGTGGCGTCCATCTGTACTTCCACATAAATTTGAAAGCCGAAGAGATGCTAAGTCATGATGGGCCACGTGAAAACCAAGGGATGCGATGGTTGTAGCAGTACTTAGTCATCATAACTAAACAAAAATAATGCTAACCTTATCGGCACGCTCGGAGGCTCGTGCACCTAAGTGTACAGTTGAAGGCTGCCATTTATGATGCTCACGCTCCACTGTCTCCTTGATGGCCTCATCGAGTAGAGTGTTGGGGGCTACATCATGTTTTTGCCAACGTGTTTGTTTCACCATCACCTCGATGCACCCATCGAGTAGAGGGTCGAGAGCCACACCACTTGGTTTTTTGCTAGCTCCACTCATAGCTCAGGGCATCCATCAGGTAAGAGGCTCGGAGCTGCAACAGGAATGTGTGACACTAATGCTCCATTAATCACTCGACCTAGCTATTAGGCGAGAAGTCGAGGGCTAGATCATGGTTTTTGTGCCT
The DNA here is from genome assembly GCA_036346375.1 of Guadua angustifolia. NCBI lineage: Eukaryota > Viridiplantae > Streptophyta > Magnoliopsida > Poales > Poaceae > Guadua > Guadua angustifolia. The sequence continues at coordinate 56,669,751 of CM070500.1, forward strand.
ACACCGATGCTACTCCCTACACGATGGCTTCATCGAGTAAGGAGTTGGGGGCAACAGGTAACCTTATAACCCGATGCTTCCTTTCAATTTTATTTTGGTCGACACTATTATCGAGTGAAACATACTATAGGCACAAATTCTTTGATATTAGCTTATATATGACTCTTTATTTCCTCTTACATGCAAATTTTTTCACACACATTTACCTGATTGCGCACTTAGCTTCTCAGCAAGCAAAACCAAAGCGTGGCCATGCCTAAACCCGACGAAGAGCAATTCTGTCCTACGCGCATATGAGCACAAGATTGTCAAACATCTAAAGCTCAGCGGCCGACAGGAGATAAGGCCTCTAGTTAGTTCTACAAGCGTTGCTCAGCAAGTTCATTTTTGCTACACAGTCAGAGTCATATAATCGATAAAGGCTTGCAAAAGATTGTGTAGCTCTTGCTATAATCTACATAGCACCAATATTATGCACATCCTCTCCGAGCGTACGCTCGGGGGTTTAGAAATTTGATGAAAGATTCTCTTAAGCCTTGTGTGTAGATACAGTCAAGATACACTAGTAAAAAGTTTATTGCTGAATGCCTATGAGTGTTAATCAGAATTGCATCTACTCATGTTCCCTTCATTTCATCAACAAGAAAACAAAAGGCAAGACATGATAGACAAGCAAGTCAATTAGTATTTTCATATAAGGCTACGGCATCGGCACAAGTTTGATTACATTGATAAGCCTAAGCATTCTGATCGGTGTCACCATCAAGATTCAGCTCCAGCTAGGCTACAAACCTCTTGGTATGGCCCTTGAAGGACTCGATGTGATCACATGTCAAGCCCTCGTCCAAAATTGAGATGTCCAGGCCCAGATGGTAGCTCTTCACTAGACCCAGTACGTACGAGGTCGCAAGTCAAGCTGATGAAGCCATGTTTTTGAGGGTTTTTGACTACAGAGTGGCCAGTGCTGCGTCTGTTGTAGCCTTTTCGCCTTTGATCTCCTTCAAGTTCGCTTCCGCCATGTCTCGACCAACTTTGGCTTTAAACTACGTGGCGTTAGAAGAAGCATTTTTAACACTTAACTTCTACACCTCCACCTTCAATTTCTTCTCCTCCCCTCTCTGCACCTTAGCCTCAGTCCTAGCCACCTTCAGTTCAGCCTGAAGCTTCGCTAGCTCTGAGTCCTTTAACTTTAGACTCTATTGGCCAAAGGCTGTGAGCTGCTCATTTTGTTGATGGGCTTGCTCACAAAACGTTTTAACTCGGCGTAGTGTCTTTGTTACAAGCTATCAAGAGAAGTCAAAAAAGCTAAAAAAAGAGAGGGGCAGAGCAGAGAATAGATTCAAGGCGAGGAGACAGTAGGGTGTGATTACACACCCACAACTGCGGCTTCAAGGCTGACCAATACTCCAAGGACGGTGGTGGGGTTAGAAGTGGCAGAGTTGTTATTGTTGTGGTCGGAGCTAACACCTTAGAGGTTAGAACGAGTGTGACTATGTCGAAAGGCAGCAAGGTGCCAACAGTGGCACCATCGACTAGGGATGGCAATCTTACCTGATTACCCGTGTGCCCGCGGGTAAAAACCCTAATGGAGATTGGTATGTTCCTCTTTAATTACCCGCGGGTATGTTTATGGGAGCCAAACTCTACCCGACGGGTAAACGGGTATGGGTACGAGGGAGCTTCACCCATACTCGTTCCGCCCAATTACCCACCACCTCCTATTGACATACGGGCTAAAACATGTGCCCAGTTGGCCCCTCGATCCCCAATTTGTGGTACCTCATTTTAGTAATTGTTGAACTTGACCATCTGTGTATTATTTGTCTGCATGTATTATTTTAATTTTTATTCTTATGTACATTTGAAATTTTGAATCATTGATAATCATTCTTTAATCCATAGAATGTTGCTAATACCCATAACTTCATCAAAAAGATTGTATTAGTATCATAGCTCATTAGCTTCTAGTACCATTTGATTGGAAAGATTGTTGATGGTGGCAGGTAAACAGGTATACCCGCGGGTATCGGGTGCCTGTGGGTGACGGGTATGGCTAATACCCATAACTTCATCAAAAAGATTGTATTAGTACCATAGCTCATTAGCTTCTAGTACCATTTGATTGGAAAGATTGTTGATGGTGGCAGGTAAACGGGTATACCCGCGGGTATCGAGTACCTGCGGGCGACGGGTATGGGCGAGATTTTTGCCCACAACCCTTCGTGGCTACCGTGGGGGAGATTTTGGTTCACAGGTATGGGTATGGGTATGGGTATGGGCAAGTACTACCCGTACCTGCCGCACCCGATTGCCATCCCTACCATCAACCATGCTGCTGGATGCACCCTTCCTGTAGGGGACTTCTTACAAGATTTTCTCGAAGGAAAAAGAAAATACAGAAAAAAGAATGGAGAAGTAAACTTACTTCGCTAGTCGAAGCATCGCCTTCACATTCTTCTCTAAGGCTGCTGCTTTCATCAGGACTAGTTTGGTCCCAGCAACCAACTTCTCACTTGGCCCAGCCGCTCGGGGGGATGGCACCGGTGGATCAGCGACAAAAGATGGAGCGTATCCATACATGGTTACCATGGGCATGATGCTAAACAGACTAAAACAAGTACCCGATAGTAGCATTACCTCTTCAACCACTTTGGTCGATGGAGGCTCTATTCGAGGAGACACCTACATAGTAGCTGCCAGTCTCTACACATCGGCTCCCCAGGTGGTCCGCTATTCTTCCAGAATCTATTGGATTATGTCAGAAGCAATCTCATAGCATCTGAGCGAGCGATTGAATATCACCTAGCTGGATGATCTCACCGACGAAGTTCGAAGCTATTTCGCTGATCGATGGAGCACTGGAGATGCGGACTTCCTCGCTTTAGGAGATTCGGCTGCCTCTTGCTCCAAGGCTAATTCAACCCCACTGGGATCGATGACGGGTGTTGCGTCATCCAAAAAAGGAGTGATGCTAGCAGGAGCTGAGCCCAAGGCTTGCTCATCGTTTTGAGTTGGCTTATCATCTAGGCCACTGACTCCCTCGAAATGCTCTTTATCATCATCGGACATGGCCTCCTAAAGACAAATTCTACAAAATTCAGTGGAGCAATCACACTGAAGATGAGGCCACATGGGAGCGGGAAGACCGTTTAAAAGTCGAGTATCCCGAGTTCTTCCATACTATGTAGGAGCTACCATCCAAGTCTTTTCGCAATTAAAGTCATATCTTTTGTATGTGGCTGCATTGTCCATATAGATTCTATCCATCTATGCTCTCATTTTTGAATCTCGGGGCGAGATTCTTCTAAGGGGGGGAGGATTTGTCATGGCCCCAAATTCGAATTCGGCTCATGTGGCTAACATTAGCGCCAACCAAGTTTTAGCCGCATTTGAGATCAATTGCTAATTTCAGAATCTACCCCAAATTGCCACTTGAGAATTTCCAAGCTTAACAAAATTTAAGAGCTAGAAATTTCAGGGTGCGAATATGGTTTTCATTAAAGTTCAGAGCCTTGTAACTTGAGAACTATAAGAACCTAGAGTGTGCATATTAGTAAAATGAAAACTAGAAACTTTTCTCTTTTCAATGGTTGAGTTTTGAGCCCAATCCAACATCAATTACTAATTAAAATTTTAGCGTCAAAACTGAATCCAAGTGCTGAATTTCTGGGACTTAGCCAAATTAGCTCTTGCTTACTAGTGGGGTTGTGATCTCAATTTACAAAAGAATTTGGGGGGAGCAGCAAAGAAAAAAAAAACCGAGCCAGCATTTCTTCAATCTGATTTCCTCTCCCCAAGCCAACCTCCACAAGCTCATTTCTCCATTCAAACCGAATCAGCCCTCATCTCATTTCCTCATTTCTTCTCCCCAAGCAGCCTTCCCCAACCAAAGCCAGCAAGCAGCGCCTCCAGCTCCTTCCTTGGTGCCTCCTCTCCCTCCAGCAATCTCTGGTGGCGCCTCCCTCTTCCCCCCCCCCAAAGCAGCAGCAACTCCCTCCTCCAAGTGCAGCCCTTCCTCTCCCTTCTCCACTTCCATGAAGGTGAGACCTCTCCCCTAGGGTTTGATTGGTTATTTCTGATTTTGGAGGTAGCCATGGTGGAGTTGAGGGCTATGGTGAGTCGAGATTTGGGATTTGGGTGGGGAACAACCAATCTAGGGTTTGGAGCAAAGTCTGAATTTTCGAGCAGATTTTGTAGCTACTGTTTCGTGGTGATTTGAGCAAGTTCCGAGCATTTCCTGCTAAGTTGGCTGTAGAGAAAGTTGTGGGTAATGAAATTATCTTTCATGTCCAAATGGAATCACTCAATGTCGTTAACCCAGTTGAAAGTTATGGTAATTTTAGTGCTTTCTGCTCTAAAAATGATGATGATTTCGGGTAGAAACTTGAGCTGTGAATAAAAATTAGTTAGAGGCCGAATTAGAAATTATTTTTGCCTATGGAGTTGTAGGAAATTTCGTGTAGATTGTAAAAATGTCATCCTTTACTCAATTCCATTAAGTATAGCAATTTATATGTTGCATTTTGTGCATGCTGTCTGAAACATTGAAAATTCTGAACACTGAAAACTGCGCTCTGTTCCTGGCCAAACTGGGAATTCTCTGAGCAGAATCTGGGTGATTGGCCAAATCCAGCTTGTAGGCCTATGTCTTGTGGTCGTTTCGAGTATAAGTTTTCTCAATTTGATCAAACGGTTCAAAAGTTATGGCCATTTATATCAACGCTGCTCTGAAATCAGTTTGTGCTGAAAATTTCAGACTTTGGGCTGAAGTTCAGAATTTAGTTGAGGGCTTTAAAATCCATAATCTGTATGTTTCACTTTTGATCTACCTTGGGGGTTGCATTTTGTATTTCATTTCATATGCATCGCATGCATCTCATTTACATACATTGTGATTGTCGACGATCGGGATCGCCAACCGCAGAAAATTAGGTAGGGGTCGGTGAGAAATGGGACCTGGCAGCGCTTTGCTCGAACAGAGGAATGAGGTCGAGGAGGTCTATGGTGAACAAGGAGACAGCGGACGAGGCAATTTATCTGGTTCGAGCCCCGAGAAGGTAATGACTCTACTCCGGTTGCCTTGCGGCGGTGTTTCTTGCCTTTTGTGAGTACAAAGGAGGATTACGGCTCAATCTTAATGATGCTAAGTCTAGACTTGAACTCAAGTAATACGTGTGTTGGGTTGGATCCTCGATTTACAAAGCTTGATCTTATACCCATTCTTCTTGCAGCGTTAAGGAGTAACCCTCGGATCGTGGCCTTTATGCATATTGATAGCGGTGGTAACGTTCCGATCCCATCGCGCTGCATTACTCCATGATCCCACGTTCTCAGAAGCGCCAAGTGATGGCGTGCGGGATCAAGGGAACGCATCGACCTTGAATCATCCCGAATAGCGGTCGTGAGGGCCACGAGCTCGGGGATCTTGTGCCCTAGCTCGAGTGGCCTCGAGCTTGATCCGAGTCCTTGGTCGAGGACCCACGGGCTAGAGGGCTGGTTGACTATCTACTGACCGACCAAGGGTTGCCCGGCCCCCAACAGCCAGCCCCCGAGGCTCGAGGTCGTAGAAGGAGTACCAAGAATGGCCTCGAGCCTCACCAGACAGGTCGTTGGTAGCAACCCTTGCAAGGTCTTGGAACCTTGTTTGAGGTCGGCGGAGATCGTAAAGTGAACCCAGGCGAGACACTGGCGACTTTGATCTCTTGAAGTGATCTGGACGCCAACAAATGGTGGACACCTGCCGCCGAGTCCGTCGCCCGTGCCTTAATCGCACCCGTCTAATCATGCGGTAGCGCCTTTTGTGGTGCCGTGGGAGGTTAAATCCTAAGGCGTCGTGGAGGACCCCGAGCTCTGGATCATTAGCTTGAAAACTTCGCACCTTCCTCCCGAACCTTCTTGCCGAAAGCGGACCGCCTTTCCATCCTCACCGACGCGTTTTGCCATGGCCAAGCCGGGAAAAGCACCTTGTCGGTCACCGGGATGAAGGAGCTCGAGGCCCTGGGGCTGTTGGATCAGGTGACCTGGCGGTTGCCCGATGGCAAGACCGAACCTCATCCCCGAGATGACGAGATCGTCTCAGATCGAAAGCAAACATTCCCTCTTCGGCTGCGGACCGGGAGAGCGATTTCTTGGCCGACATCCTCGGCAGGTTGCAGATTGAAGTGATCAACTGGTACCCAATTCCGTCCTCACCCTAGCCGTTTTCTCCCATCTATGCGAGGGGTTCTCGGGATTCTTCCCACACCTCGCTCTTCTTCCACTACTTCTCCTCTTCGCTCAGGGAAGGACCCGTGGTCGGATGCCTCTACTTCCGGCAGCGGCCCGGGCTTAAGTGGAGCTTGCCCAAGATCCCTAGTCGGGACTCTCTTGGTCCATGGTCGAGCGCTGGTTCTACCTCAAGAAGGGGAGAACGGAGGCTGCGATCTGAGGGAGCCATAAATCCTTTGGGAAGGTGGAGACCCCAGATCGAGGACCTCAACGTCGTCGAGAAGCCATCGCCGCCATCCACATTTGCGCCCACGCGGCCTTACCGGTCCAAAGCGATCGCGAACGACTTTCATGAATCGGGTGTCTCCCCTACGGAGGAGGTTACATTCGTTTTCCCGAGATCAAGGGACGCGACGATTCGACCATGAGAGCTCATCTGGTAAGGTCTTGATCCCAAGGTTTTCGCTTGACCTCGTACTTCTTCCTCGACCTCATTTGATGGCTCTTGTTAGATGCGGCGCCGAAGGAGTCTGGGTCGCGGCAGATGCAGAAATGTTCGGGAAGGCATGCGTATGAGTATACTCTTGACGACCCAGTCGAAGAATGTCTTATGACAGAGGCCCGAGTAAGCCCTCGCCGACCTATAGCCCCATCAAACATTCGTATGTCTTTGCACGACCGTGCTTGCTTGTAGGATCATCAAGAGTTGTGGGAAACAGCTGGAGATCGCTCCCTTGCCCGGCGTGGGCAAGAGCAAAAGGGAAGAAAAGACTCCCCTCATCCGGAGCTGGCCACCAGGGGGCGAAGAGGCCTCACGTCGAATGGGGTGATCGCGCCACGGTAAAGACGATCATAGCCAATTTCCCGAGCTCGCACCCTTGATTTCTCAGGGCTTAACAAAGTTTCTTTACTTGGCAGCAACGAAGCGCAGCGGCCGCCGCCAGACCACCGAGCCCCCCGCCAGGCGGTGCGGGCTCATCACGGGCTTGGCCTCCCCAGACCAGAGGAAGGAAGCGGATTCCTCCTCCGAGCTCGAGGCGAGAGGATCATCGCCGGCCATCGACGAGGCAAAGGCCACCGACCCAGGTAAGACCCTGGCTTTGCAACCCGCTCCATCCTCCTGTGTTTCTGTCTTAGTGCCTATCCTTGATTGCAGACCTTGAGTGGTCGAGACCCGAGCTTGCCCACTCTGACAATGCCTATCATTCAGGGCGAGTCCGAGTCCGAGGAGGGGGCAGACGCCTACATGCTGGCCCCGCGCCGGTCTTCAGGACAAAGGCGTGCTCTTGCCGGGGCCTCGAGTTGGGCCCCGGTCGAGGAGTTCGACCAAGGCCTTGATAGCCCGGACGAGGCGGACCCCCAACCTGCGATCAGCGAGGATTACAGCACCGGCGAGACGGGTTCCCTCACGGTTGTCGATCCTCCCGAGATCGAGGGAGGTATGGGCGTCCGGGCCCCTCAAGTCGCGGCACCGTCGATCGTTGGTGGCCGTGCCACCGAAGTCCCTGAGGCCCCGCCGACCAAGATCGCGCCTGATGGCGAGACCGCAGTTCCCCAGGCCACGGAGAGCGACCATGACATCGGGAGGCACTCCGATGACCCGGCTTGCAAACTTCCAACCCCTGGGGAATACAACGCTCCACCCCCAGAGGTTGGGTCGGATCTTCTTCGCTGCGACAACTCCGCCCCGAGCTGGTCGGAACCCTGACTATGAAGGTCGGGCCCGAAGCTACCGCTGCTATACCTCTGGTCGGGGGGTCCGATCCAGCAGCTGATGTGGAAGGATCTCGGGCTGCCGCCGGCACGTCGTCCGTAGGCCCCGGTCAAGGTGTGCCGGCGGTGACTGAAGAAGGCCTAGGTCACGGGGACCTGGGCGAAGGTTTTGAGATCAACGCAGCTCGCCTTGACGAGCTAAACGAGGAGTTCTCCAGCGCGCGCGTCACCAGTCGACTCCGTGAGGTAGGAGCCTTCCTGATATGTCCTGTAATATGTTAAGTTGTGTGCTCTTGACAACTTCTTACCAGATCGCTCTCCTTGTTTTCAAGGCGGTTGGCAGCGTGACCCGAGGGCTTCAAGGTCTCAACGAGCATGTCGGCGTGCTCGCCAGATCTTGAATGCCATAGAAGAGAGGGAGACCGAAGCGCTCGAGCTCTGGCGACCATTGAAGCCGACGCCCAGAAATCGGCGGCTCAGCCGGAGCTCAACGATCTGCGTCGCGCGATGGTGGCTGGAGGTGTCCCATGCCGCCGAGCTCGAGAGGACCAGATCCTCCGCGCGAGCATGGGTTTAAGGCGCAGAGCACGAGCGCTTCGAGCGACCAAAGCGATCGAGGCCCTTGATGCGCGGCGCGCCAAGGTCGAGTCGCTGGAGAAGGCCGCCATGAGCGAACTTCAGACTTCGGCGTTAGAGACCCTCAGCGGCCGGGATCGAGGCCCTCTAGAAGGCGCCGAGAACAAACCGCCGCCGTGACCCAGCGCTTGTCGACGAAGCGCCAAGGTCGTGGCACTTGAGGAAGTCGCCAGGAGCAAACCAGCACTCGCGACACACGCGCTCGCCGACAGCGTGCCAAGGTCGAGGCTTTGGAGAGGATCATTGTCGAGCTATCATCCTCAACCAAGGCGTCTCTGAGCTAGAGGCCAAAGTCGCGGGTGGAGGAGAAACTTGGGCGTGCCGACAAAGGCGGCGAGACCGCCTTGGCCCAACTCAACGGCGAGCGTTGCCGAGCCACGGGCGCAACCAACGAGGCCCTCTGCGGACAAACCGAAACCTCGACGCTGCGGGCGAGTCGCCGAGCTCGAAGAAGAGAAGCTCATGCGAGATGGAGGATCTGTAGCTCAAACATCCTTGATCTGCAAAAACATTCGATGTTATCAAGCTGGTTTGGGTTACCTTTTTTTTGAAGTGTGCGCTTCTTATTCGCGATCAAGATCCATAGGTCGATTCGTAGATGTTACACCTAGCTTGACCCAGTTGGGTCTAAGGTCGAACAACGCCGACCTTGGGACGCAAGTATAAAACGAGCAAATGACCATGACTCTGAGAATCGAGATGGAGTACTCGCGAAAAAGAAATGCGACAAGCGAACCCAATGAATAAATCACCAACTCCACGACCACGACCAAGCACGCACTTAATAGCCAAGGCTCACCGAGCTTGTAGTTCAAACCGGACGCAGGGGGGAGGTGATTGCGAAGAGTTTAAACTACGTTGAGCTTGACCAGGGGGGGGTGAGCGTAAAGCTCGTGATACCTGCACTAAGGAGCGAATGCGAAAGTCGTGCCGAAGAAAAATTATAGAGGCGCTCAAAGAAAAGACATGAATGATAGAAATCGGAGAATATCCTTTTATTGAAGCTTTAAAGGTATAGAGATTTACATAAAACTTGCGAAGTTGATCTATGTTCCACGAGCTAGAAAGCTCTCTCGCCATCGGGCATCGCTAGCCCAGACGCCCGTCGCGATCTGTTGAAACGACTCTATAGGGGCCCTCCCACCTGGGATAACTTGTTGGTCTTTGGACAATACCGAATCCGTCTCGGGGCTAAGTCCCCAACCAGAGCTTCCTAGGTCGTCTCGGCCGAGACGCATGTCTGCGAAGAGCTTGCGGTAATGCGTTGATCGTAGCGATGCGGCATCTTACTTCTTCGCGAGGGCAAGGTCAAGAGACGTTCTTGCTCGAAGTCGGCGTGGTCGACAGGTGACCTGGCGGAGCCGGCGTTACCTCCGGAGGCGGGGCGGCCGATACCAAACACGAGTTGAAAGGGTGTGGACCTGTTGCTCTACCGACCGTGGTCTGAATAGACCATAAGGCGGTGGGGAGTTCGTCCACCTGTGTCGTGCCATACCGTTTGAGCTCATCGTAACTTCGCCTTTTGACGCCTTGGACAATCGTGGTTGGCGCTTCTGCCCCTCCGTTGCTGTTCGAGGATGAGCCACCGGCGAAGCACACTTTGGTGCCCATGTAAATCATGAAATTCTGGAATAATTCATCGTAAACCGAGTACCATTGTCGGTGATAATTCTGCATGGGACCCCATACCGTGACCACGGACAAGCGAAAAAAAATGAGCAATGACCCGGCGGTGATGGTCGAGACCGCTCGGCCTCAATCCATTTGGTGAATGTGTCGATGGCCACGAACAGAACTTCCTCCCCGGTTGCACGGGAAAGGGGCCGAGGATATCGAGCCCCAGTCGAAAAGGCGAACAAGCGGAATGGTCTGAAGGGCGTGGGCGGTGGTGTACCTTTCGGCGTGAAATTGACATGCTCGGCAAGTCGGACAATATCCCGAGCATCTGTAATGCCGTCGGCGATAATATCGCACGGAAGGCCTTGCCGACCATCGTCTGCATAAAGAGTCGCCCACGAGACTGAGTGGATGTCGTTGAGTAGATACTTACCCTCCTCCGTGGAGATGCACCGAGTCGAGGATCTGGGAGACATTCCGCTCTGAGAGCACGCCATCCACGAGCTTGTACAAGCTTGCTCGGCGCTTAATCTCGCTACATTAGCGGGTTGGACGGCAGTCGCCCGCCAGAAGCCGTGTATGGGATCGGCCCATGCGAATACCTTCCACTATAGCAAGCACGATCTCCTGATCGGAGATAGACGGAGCCGTAAGCGTCTCGAGGATGACGTCTGGGGGTATCTCCTCATCGAAAGAGCCGAGCTTGGAGAGAAATTCAGCACTGGAGTTGTCCTTCCTAGGGACATGCACGAGCTCCAAGTTCGGAACCATTTCTCCATCTTGCGGACCTCGGCGAGATACCTTGCCATTGCATCCCCGAGCATTGATAGTCCTTGTTGTCTTGGTTGATGGCGAGCTGAGTCTCCTTCACGACCAACCGTCAGACGCCTAAGGACTTGCGGGCTCGTAATCCCGCCAAGAGAGCTTCATATTACGCCATGTTATTGGTCGCAGAAAGCCAAACGAACCACATACCTCAATTGAGACGCCCATGTAAGGATAAGTATCGGCCCCGAGCGTTTGAATGACCTCAAGCCGTCGAAGAACATGATCCGGGCCTCTCTTCTTCGACCTCGAGCTCGGGGCGGCTGCGGCGTCTGCTTTCGACCACGAAGTCGGCGAGCACTTGTGACTTGATAGTCTGTTTCGCCACGACACGGATGTCAAACGCCACCAGTTCCATGGCCCATTTGGCTATCCGCGCCCTTCTCGGATTCCGTAGGATGTCACCGGCGGAAAGTTGCTCGGGGCGATCACGGAATCGCGCCCGAAATAGTGTCGAAGCTTGCGCGAGGCCATGAGAAGAACATCTGGCGGTTTACGACTTGCGGAATGCGCTCCTTTGGGCCATGTAAGACCTCACCGACATAGTAAATCGGATCTTGATGTGCCCCGTTCGGCAACGAGGATAGCACTTACGGCTTGGGCGGTGGTCGAAGGTAGAGCAAACAACCTTCGCCAGTGCGGAGTTATAAGGAGGGTGGGGATAGCAGATAAACCTTGACTCGTCGAAAGATCATTGTATACGAGTCCATTCAAAGTCCCGTGCTTGCGCAGGTCTTAAAGAATGGGAGACCTCGCTTCACGAGCCTCGAAATGAATCTACTAAGGCGGCCATGCGACGGTGAGGCTTTGTACTTGCTTGATCGAGGTCGGGGCTCCATCTTCTCGATGGCCGATCTTCTCGGGTTTGGACCAACCCCGAGCCCCGATCATGTATCCAAGGACCTTCCCGATCTGCGCCAAACACACACTTCTCGGGGTTGAGCTTGATTTTGTACTGTTCGGGTTTGCAAATGTTTCCTCAAGGTCACGGACGTGGTCGCCCGAGGGGCTTTTGACGATGATGTCATCTCGTAGACCTCAAGGTTTCGCCCAATCTGCGGCTCGAAGGTCTTAGTCATCAAATTTGGAATGTTGCCCTTGCATTGCGCAGACCAAACGACATGGTCGTGTAGCAATAAGTGCGAGAACGGGTGATGAAGGCGATCTTGCTCGTCGTCGACCGCCGGCTTGATCTGGTGGTAGCTCGATAAGCATTCAAGAAGCTTAGCATCTGGCGTTGGCGGTGGAGTCGGCGATCCGGTCGATCTTGCGAAGGGGAAAATTGTCCTTCGGCAGCCGAGTTCAACCCGTATGGTCGGCGACATCCTCCACTTGCCACCTTTCTTATGCACGATGGCCGGGTTGGCTACCACTCGGAGTAGTCGATCTCGCGGATGAAGCCGCCTTGAGAGCTTATCGAGGTTTTCCTTGATGACCGCAACCTTCTCGGGAGAAGCGACGCGATTTCGACGCCTGAGTCTAGAATCGGCTCGACACAGTAACTTGTGCTCGATCACCTCCTTGGAGCGCCCGGGCATATCCGCGGGCTCCCAGCGAATATACCTTTGTTGGCGCGAAGGAAGGTGACGAGCTCGAGTTCTATTTGGGACTTAGCTCGGTCGAGGCGTGGACACACCAGGTCGTGTCGCCTTCCTCGGCGGCACGGCCTTTGTTGCCCCGCCGGTTGGATCGCCGCTTCGCGGGCGTTCTTTTCCGTCACCTCTGGACCTTCTTTGGGCAAAGATGTCATGCGTGGCGCCAAGGCCTTGGTCTCGCGACCATGTGCCGCTGCGCAGTCACAGCAAGACGTAACGATGCGTTGGGGCTGGGAGCTTCATGCACCGATGGCCGTAATGATTAGCCGCCATAAACTTGATGAGGCAGGCCTTCCGAGAATAGCGTTATGCGGGAGGTCGCCCTCGACCACCTCAAAGGTGATCATTTCGGTCGCGGAAGTTGTCCGAGCGCCGAAGGTGACGGGCAAGACCACGCCCCAAGGGTAGTCGAGCTCGAGAGCGATTCGAAGAAGGTGATGGCGATGCTTTTGATCTTTGGCCGGAATCGCATCCGGTCGAGTGCTTTACGCTGCGGACAAATTAAGAGAGCTGCCGTAAATCGACCATGACACGCCCGACCTTTGTGTTGCCGATGGTCGGGTCACGATCAAGGCGGTCTTTAAGTCTCGGGCCATACCTTGTAAGGCATCCTCCGGAGAAAAGGTGATGGTGGCCCGCCCACTTGCAATGCTATTCGACGGGCTTTCTGATGTAACGATAGATGGTCGGCGGCGACCTTGATCTCGCGCTGGTGGTAGGTCGCCGAGCGCGAAGATAACGTCAATCCGGGCCGCCTGTTGGAATTCCGGTCGAGGTCGCCGTGCTCGACCAGCATTCACCCTTTCGGCTGGTCGTCATCCTTCGAACACGGGCATCTCACCACGTCCGTCATAGAAGGCTTCAAGCTTTCCTGCCAAGCCTGCGGAGACCGCAGTCGTGGCCGGCCTTCTACAATAAACAGCAAAATTCGCCTCGTCGTACCCGACCGCTTCTTCGGCTCCTGCGGTCGGCGTCGGTCCTCGAGGTCCAGCCACGACCCTCTTCTCGAGGTTGGTCTTGTGCTGGCGGGGATCGAGGTCGACCTTGACGAGGTCGGGTCCCATCCCGAGTCGATCCGGACCTCAAGGACCTCCGCTGGCCGTCCGCCGAGACGATGACCGTGGTGACCTCCGCCGGTCCTGCGGTCACGCTTCCGCTTCTTGGTGCGGGTGTCTTGGTCGGCGCCCTTGAGTTGGGCGGCCCGGCCTCGAGTGGCCTGACCAAGCTTACCTTGGTCGTGTCGCGCTTCGGCGGACGGCGTCGCCCACGTCAGCGTCTGTTCCGCCATGCGAAACAATTTGTTGACGCTGAGCCTTGTCGTGATCTCGAGGTCTTCGGTAAGGCGCCGGTCGCGAACACCGAACTTGAAGGCCTTGATAACCGCTTCATCAGAGATGCTTGGAATCAGGTTCCTTGTGCGGATGAACCGCCGCACAAAATCACGAAGAGGCTCGCTCTTGCCCTGGATGACGCGATCCAAGTCCTTCTCCCTCCACGGCGCTTCATATGACTCTGGAAGTTGGCGAGGGCGCTCTGATTTGGCGCCACGACACGAACCGGGCTTTGGTTGAAGAGCGAGGTTAAGGCGGGCAGCGCCGCCCGTAGCGGTCGGAGATAGTTGGCCATGACCAACTCGTCACCTCCGCCGCCAAAATGGCGGTCGAGTAGATGGACAGAACTTCGTCGGGATTCTTGGTTCGTCGGCGCTCGATCAAAGCGGGTTTGAATCGGCGAGCAGCGTCTGTGACGAAGGTCGTCGAGTACGCCACGCAACCGTAATTTGGGGCGGAGTGCACCGGGAGCGATCGCGCCAGCGAGATCTCCACCGCCAGACGAATCCGAGCCCGGTTGTCTTGGCGATCCGATCTTGGTGAGATCGGTCATAGTGCCGAGCACGGAGTCACACAGGAGGTATTGCGGCGGTCTGTCGCGGCAGCGCTGGCGGAATGTCGGGAAAGTCCCGTGACTCGCTTGCCGGTTGGTGTGGAGCTCGTGTGGCTTACTTCACGCCCAAATTGTCGGGTCTTGCCGAGGGTGTTCTTAGAGACGGCGCTTCGCCTTAGCGACGGCCGACGGGTGCGCCTGCGATGCCGTGATGAGTTGTCGCTGCTTCTCAGGGAAGGGGTCCCTGAGCGGTGACTTCGGTGCTGCGGAGGAATGACCTCAGTTGCAGCGCGGTCGAGTTCTTCGGCCAAGGCCTACCGAAGAGCTCGATTTTGCCCTATCGGGATCAGCCATGATCCGCAACAGCATGCTATGGCGCTCCCGAGGAGGAGCCTTTCTGGTCCTCCGTCGGGCGCGGTTATGGCTCGATTGATCGCGGCGTGGACCATCCGACGAGCATCCTCGGGGTTTGTGGGTCGTGATCCGCCGCTGCAGCGTCCTTCTGGAAGCGTCGCCATGAGGACGTGCGGCTCACGTGGCGGGAAAGCAGCAGTGATGCGGAGCGGACCCGCGTCCGATCCACGCTTGAAGAGTGTTCGTCGATGGAGAACGCCATGCTCCTAAGACCTCGGAGTTTTTCCCGTGAATGAACAAAGCAATCGGGCCCCACGGTGGGCGCCATTTGTCGGCGATCGGGATCGCTAACGCGAAAAATTAGGTAGGGTCGGTGAGAAATGGGACCACGGCGGCGCTTTGCTCGAGCAGAGGAATGAGGTCGAGGTCTATGGTCGAACAAGGAGACAACGGACGAGGCAATTTATCTGGTTCGAGCCCCGAGAAGGTAACAGCTCTACTCCAGTTGCCTTGCGGCGGTGTTTCTTGCCTTTTGTGAGTACAAAGGAGGATTACTGCTCAATCTTGGCGATGCTAAGTCTAGACTTGAACTCAAGTGTCTGCGTGTGTTGGGTTGGATCCTCGGTGTTTACAAAGCTTGATCTTATACCCATTCTTCTTGCAGCGTTAAGGAGTAACCCTCGGATCGTGGCCTTTATGCACATTGATAGCGGTGGTAACTGTTCCGATCCGTCGCGCTGCATTACTCCATGATCCCACGTTCTCTGTAGCGCCAAGTGATGGCGTGCGGGATCAAGGGAGCGCTCTCGACCTTGAATCATCGAGCAATGGTCGTGAGGGCCACGAGCTTCGGGATCTTGTGCCCTAGCTCGAGTGGCCTCGAGCTTGATCCGAGTCCTGGTCGAGGACCCACGGGCTAGAGGGCTGGTTGACTCTCTGGACCGACCAAGGGTTGCGGCCCAAGCGGTGATCGTGTAGAAACGAACCCTTGATGGTTAACGGCGGTGACCGAGGGGTTACCGGTGAGACGATTGTCGTTGAGAACGGCGAGGTTCAAGGCAAGCACCTAAGCATGTTTAACTTTATATGATTGTATTTTTGCGAATAAACTGCTTATTGGATGATTACGTCTTGCATTAGGAATTGAAATTTGGGAATGGTATTAGAACCTAATTGCTGCACATACATTCATTGATAATTGTTGAATACCTTCCTTGGAACTAGTATATGGGTATTTATATTGTGTCCATGCTTAGTTTGCTTAGATGTCGGTTATGGGCCAAGTGGTGGAAGGTTCCATCACTTGAGTTTATTTACTTCACACTATTGGGTTGCAATAGTCATGATTATGCTTTGAAATGAAAATTTGAGACCGGGCGAGAGGGTTGGATCATTTGGGTGTGGAGACTCAAATGTCGTAGTCTCGCCTGTGTTGGTTAAGGACCGATCTGTTGTTTGCCATGTTGATCGAGCACACTTTGTTGATCGCATGCCCGATATAATGGTACGGTAAGCCTCCCTTTCATGGCATACTACCGATGGGTCATGCCCTCATGCGATTGGACGTGGTTGAGGCGAGGCCTAGGTCTCTCGAGGGCTAAGCGAGGCTTGAGCCACTCGAGGGAGGTTGCTAGGTGCTCGGCCGCATGAGGATGGTTCAGCGAGTAGATATAGATGGGAGGAGGGTTGACATGAGGTTCCTTGTGGCACATGTCGATGCGATTGATGATCCCTGCGGGGTGAATAAGCGATTGAATTGCAGCGCTCTCGGATATGAGCACGCTTGTATCATCCGACACTTCAACGTAGTAATAACTTAAATTGAAACTAGTTGGTATACTTGATGTTGATACTTGTTTATGCTATTACTTGCTCTCTTTAATGTTAAATTTCAGATTTCACTCTAGCAATAGGTGCTGTCCATAAATGCTATAAACTTGAAATTTGTGTAGTTGAATACGATTATGCAACAAAGTAAGCTTTTACGCACTTTTACCTTAAGCTTATACCTTGCTACATCCAAATGCATATTCTTTCGAGTCGGTCATATATGGACCACGGGTAAGTCTTCTGCAGTACCTTACGTACTCATGTACGCTTTGTGGTTTTCAGGTGAGGACCCCGATGGGTGTGAGTTCTGTCCGTTTTGCTTCTCGGTGGTCGGTCGGGAGAACGAATGAGGCTAAGCTCGATGTTGCAAACGCCCGGAAGTGTTCGAGGCGAGGACACTTAGGAGATGTCTTACTTTTGGTTTAATGTGGTGGTTGTGTGTCCATTTTGTTGTATAGTTAGTCTTTAAAATTATGTTATGGCTTGTTTAAATATTTGGCTATTTACATTTGTTGAACCTTGTTGTATTATCATGCTTAACTCATGTCTAGTTGCTACTTCTACCCATGCTAATCCTTATGCCATGTTTGTTGTTGTTGTGCTATACTTGGTTAATTATTTGTTTCTTATACTCTTGAGTGGATGTCCAGTACTTCTAGGCGTCATGCGAAATTCGAACTTTTATCTTCTTTGTCTAGTCATGTTATGTATGCTTCTAGTATGCTAGATGTGTTGTTTTAGTCGTGTGGTTGTTTGGTTTGTCTTTGTGCTTTGGTTTTTAGTCGTTGTTGTGCTTCGCATTGCGTGTCTGGTAGTAAAGTTTTGGGTTCGTTGCCCCTTTATGTGCATTGAATTGATATGGCAATGGAAACCGGTATCTTGAGGCGATCTGGGCGAGCTTGAATTTATATCTGGGGAATACTGGGATTGTTATCGAGTTATTGAATGGGATACTTGTTGTCCTAATTGGGCTTGGGTGTTAGCCTTGTGAGCACCATCGGTGATCCGTTGCTAGCCTCCAAATCCGATGAGGCGCATCGGCATTGAATAACCCGAGGGCGATCTGGCGGCTCCTCACTGGCGGTATCGAGCAAGGTGCATAAAGGCGAACCGTAAACTTGACGACCACTTAACATCCTCGGTAGCAATTAGTGCTATATTACCCGCCCTATGTATATAAGTAAGTTGTGCGGGTTGAATGGTGAGCGTGGGAGAAACGATTACGTTGGAACCGTGCATTTCATACCATGCATGCATATGTCTTGCCATGTCCATCTTGCATCATGATTTATGTTTTTATGTATGTTAGACTTGTAGAATTCCTTGTCTTGTATTGTTGTCTAGATCATGTTTAAATTCAAATTTTAGCCAAGTCTAGAACCTATCCCTTCCATGAGGAGTTAGAGTCCATTCTGTGGTTTACGAATACCGGATGTGTTTCAATGAATTGCGGGGATGCCGCCCGATCGGGATATTGAGTTCGTAGTTGAACTTCAGCCCGGGGATGCTCCAGTTTCCAAGAAGCCGTATCGAATGCCGCCCAATGAATTGGCCGAATCGAAGAATCAGCTGAAGGAACTGATGGACAAGGGATTCATTCGTCCGAGCTCCTCACCTTGGGGCTGCTTAGCTCTCTTCGTGACCAAGAAGGACGGTTCTCTTCGCCTATGTGTTGATTATCATCCTTTGAACACAGTCACCATACAGAACAAGTACCCTCTTCCTCGAATTGACATCCTCTTGATCAGCTTCTTTGGTGCGGGTGTTCTCCAAGATTGATTTGAGGCTCGAGTATCATCAAATCAAGATTCGAGCGAAGATATCCGAAGACGACATTCTCCACTCGTTATGGCCTATATGAGTATACCGTCAAGTCGTTCGGTTTGACGAATGCACCGGCGTACTTCATGTACCTTATGAATTCCATCTTCCTGGATCAACTTTACTCCTTCGTGGTCAAGCGACATATCAATCGGAGCTTCCTCCCGCTCTAGCGATGGTCCACGATGTCTTCCACATATCGCAAATGAAGAAGTGCCTCCGTATTCCCTTTGAACATCTCGAAGTGGATGAACTCGAGGTTCTGCCTGATCTGTCCTATCAAGAGTATCCTATTTGAGTTTTGGATGAAACTGAGCATAAGACTCATAGGAGGACTCTCAAATTCTACAAAATTCGATGGAGCAATCCTGCGAAGATGAGGCCACATGGGGCGGGAAGACCGTTTAAAAGTCGAGTATCCCGAGTTCTTCCATACTATGTAGGAGCTACCATCCAAGTCTTTTCGCAATTAAAGTCATATCTTTTGTATGTGGCTGCATTGTCCATATAGATTCTATCCATCTATGCTCTCATTTTTGAATCTCGGGGCGAGATTCTTCTAAGGGGGGGGAGGATTTGTCATGGCCCCAAATTCAAATTCGGCTCATGCGGCTAACATTAGCGCCAACCAAGTTTTAGCCGCATTTGAGATCAATTGCTAATTTCAGAATCTACCCCAAATTGCCACTTGAGAATTTCCAAGCTTAACAAAATTTAAGAGCTAGAAATTTCAGGGTGCGAATATGGTTTTCATTAAAGTTCAGAACCTTGTAACTTGAGAACTATAAGAACCTAGAGTGTGCATGTTAGTAAAATGAAAACTAGAAACTTTTCTCTTTTCAATGGTTGAATTTTGAGCCCAATCCAACATCAATTACTAATTAAAATTTTAGCGTCAAAACTGAATCCAAGTGCTGAATTTCTGGGACTTAGCCAAATTAGCTCTTGCTTACTAGTGGGGTTGTGATCTCAATTTACAAAAGAATTTGGGGGGGGGGGGGGAGCAGCAAAGAAAAAAAAACCGAGCCAGCATTTCTTCAATCTGATTTCCTCTCCCCAAGCCAACCTCCACAAGCTCATTTCTCCAGCCCAAACCGAATCAGCCCTCATCTCATTTCCTCATTTCTTCTCCCCAAGCAGCCTTCCCCAACCAAAGCCAGCAAGCAGCGCCTCCAGCTCCTTCCTTGGTGCCTCCTCTCCCTCCAGCAATCCCTGGTGGTGCCTCCCTCTCCCCCCCCCCAAAGCAGCAGCAACTCCCTCCTCCAAGTGCAGCCCTTCCTCTTCCTTCTCCACTTCCATGAAGGTGAGACCTCTCCCCTAGGGTTTGATTGATTATTTCTGATTTTGGAGGTAGCCATGGTGGAGTTGAGGGCTATGGTGAGTAGAGATTTGGGATTTGGGTGGGGAACAACCAATCTAGGGTTTGGAGCAAAGTCTGAATTTTCGAGCAGATTTTGTAGCTACTGTTTCGTGGTGATTTGAGCAAGTTCCGAGCATTTTCTGCTAAGTTGTCTGTAGAGAAAGTTGTGGGTAATGAAATTATATTTCATGTCCAACTGGAATCTCTCAATTTCATTAACCCAGCTGAACGTTATGGCAATTTTAGTGCTTGCTGCTCTGAAAATGCTGAAGATTTCGGGTAGAAACTTGAGCTGTGAATAAAAATTAGTTAGAGGCCGAATTAGAAATAATATTTGCCTGTGGAGTTGTAGGAAATTTCGTGTAGATTGTAAAAATGTCATCCTTTACTCAATTCCATTAAGTATAGCAATTTATATGTTGAATTTTGTGCATGCTGTCTAAAACTTTGAAAATTCTGAACACTGAAAACTGCCCTCTATTCCTGGCCAAACTGGGAATTCTCTGAGCAGAATCTG
Source organism: Guadua angustifolia (assembly GCA_036346375.1). NCBI lineage: Eukaryota > Viridiplantae > Streptophyta > Magnoliopsida > Poales > Poaceae > Guadua > Guadua angustifolia. The sequence goes on from CM070500.1 coordinate 56,690,110, forward strand.
GGTGATTGGCCAAATCCAGGTTGTAGGCCTATGTCTTGTGGTCGTTTCGAGTATAAGTTTGCTCAATTTGATCAAGCGGTTCAAAAGTTATGGCCATTTATATCAACGCTGCTCTGAAATCAGTTTGTGCTGAAAATTTCAGACTTTGGGCTGAAGTTCAGAATTTAGTTGAGGCTTTAAAATCCATA